>CM042263.1:17947745-18360275 GCA_023566225.1 Romanogobio albipinnatus
CGCTGTTTTTGGAAAAGTTGGTGCACCTAGCAGGAAATTTCACTTTTTACTCTCTAACCAGGTCATATCGCGAACAAAATATGAAGGTAATGTCACTTTTATCCAGCCTACATTTTAATATCTAGGCCTATGTTTAGTAACGTTGACATGGTTGCACATTCAGAAGACTTGTTTAGTATTTGCACATTCCCATGGTAAATATTAACGGTTATCTGTTTAGAATCCAAAATATGACAACACAGAAAGAGTCTGTTTATCTACTGCGTGCATGTTTTCAGGTCTGCTGCTCTGTATGTAACGCTTACTACACTTGGGGAATTTGTTGAAGGCTATCAGGTGATACTGCCCTCCAGGAGCTGCATCGCTACAGGCGGATCTTGGCACACGCTCGTGCATTAGCCATGAACTTTACTGTCTGGCTGACTGACAAATTTGATACTGATATGCAAGAATACCAATACAGCAGTATTAAGGATGTAAATATATTTTCAGACACATTTGAAGTTCACACACAGAAGTGAAACTATTAACTCTTTCCCCGCCATTGAGTGGAATTTCGGTCATTTATGAGATAACGCTTCCCCGCCATTGACGGAAATGTCTGTTATTTATGAGACAAGGCTTCCCGCCATTGATGGAATTTTCTGTTATTTATGAGAAAATGCTTCCCCACCATTGACCGTAATTTACAAGACAACGCTTCCCTGCCATTGACGAAAATTTCTATAATTTATGAGACAACACTTCCCTGCCATTTAATGGAAATTTTAGGCTTTTTTCAAAAATGCTGCCGGGGGAAAGAGTTAAAGACTTGCAAAAAAAAGTTTTCACCCATTTGAAAGTAGTAGCTTGAAAGTAGTAGCCAACTGGGCTTTGGCTTGGGGCTTGAGAGTGGTAGTTGCGTAGACCAGTGTTTCCCAACCAGGGTGCCGTGTAAAACAGTCCCTCCAGAAAAACGAGATTATGCGATCGCGTGATTTAACGCATAATCAGCCAAAGTCCGCATATTCATGCGGGGGCCGCATTTTTTCAAATACGCCGCACTTTCGCCGCATAAATTGCCTATTTCCGCGTGCAAAATATGCGGGGCTAGCATGATTTCATAATCCCCGCATTTTCGTTGCAAAAAAAGTCATATATTAGCAGAATGTTGAAAAATGTTCGTTTACTTCACACAAGCTGCTATTTCCGCCTATTGCCATGGGAACGTTTTGAAGTGAGGTAATTACCAGAGGTAATTTTCATCGCATTTTTTAAGAAAACATGCCGCATAATCAAGGATTTTTGCCCGCAACAATCACAAAAAAAGCCGCATTTTTCTGGAAGGACTGGTATATATATATTTTTTTTTTTAAAAAATTATTATTATTTTTTTTTCCAAATAATTCTCTCTTTGTAAACTTTGTTCAATGTATGCGAGTGCTGCATTTTCGTCATTTTCGGCGTCATCACCCGGGTGTAGTAGTGCCAGAAGACTCAAATGAGAACTCGCAAATATTGAGTTCTCTTTCAAGTCTTGCTCTTGAACGGACAATCTCACACAAAAAGTATGTCTGTTTAAAGGGATAGTTCACCCAAAAATGAAAATTCTGTCATCCTTTACTCACCCTCAAGTTGTTCCAAACCTGTATGAGTTTCTTTGTTCTGCTGAACACAAAAGAAGATATTTTGAAGAAGGTTTGTAACCAAGCAGAGAGAGCAACTATTGACTACCATAGTATTTTTTTCCCTACTATAGTCAATGGTTGCTCTCTCTGCTTGGTTACAAACCTTCTTCAAAATATCTTCATTTGTCTCCCGGGTTTGGAATGAGATGAGGGTGAGTAATTAATGACAGAATATTTTGGGTTGAACTAACCCTTTAAAGACACACTGGATTATACTTTTAATAAGTCTATGTCTAGATCAGGTTGTTTACATTTACTAGTTTACCTAATTAATTCATTTCTATCCTTCAATAGTACCACATCCAACAGTCTCTCTTAGACAGACTGTATGTGTGTGTGTTTGTGTGTTCATGATCTTCTGTAATGCTTGAGATCACCAGTTTAATGAATTTGTCTTGGTTCCAAGTTTACCTGCAGGTTCAGTAAAAGTGTCATTTTTAAATGTGTGTGTTTGTGTGGAAGAGTTGTTCGACATACACTGTCTGCATTGTTCAAAAGTCAGGGTGGGTTAAAGATTAGCCTCTGGCCACAATGATTCTGCCCTTCCCTGAGAGACCGCACAAAAAGAGCTGCACTTTGACGGAACATGAGAAATGATGGCCTGATTTGATATCACAACAACATGTCTGCGTGTGTGTCGTAAAGCCACAATTGTGAGCTATATTTTACAGTTTATATCGGTGCAAACAATAGGTTTCACACTGAATGCAAACAATTCCTTAACACTTAGCAGCAATAAGGACTGATGTTCTGCAGAAGATCCATTGAGGTGCCTTAAGTCCATTTGACATGAGAGTTCAGGGTTAGAGGGCAGGGGCTATCAAATGTTGATTCGAACCAAGTGTAAGCACTATATACAAAGCCCAGATGCCTGTTATTGGAGGGTAAGGCGGTCTGTGAGGTCTAATGCTTGCATTCTGACATTTTTACATCACATAATGCAGTCGGGAGACAGAACCTGGGGGGGACAGAATGAGAGAACCATACCGCACACATCAGCCATTAGAGAGAGTAAACAGTGATTGGCGTCTGTTTGCGTAAGGACACAGGAAAATGCGCGCACACATTTGCACCTGTTCTGTTGGTATTGCTCAAGTCAAATAGTAGGCAGAGAGAATTGTGGGAAAGGGAGCGATAACAGGACATAGTCTCCATAAAAGTGAGACTTTCTGTGCAGGCCAAACCACGAGACAACGATTTTCCACTCGGTTTTGCCGGCTCGCAGGAATTCCTCTCTGTCCTCTGGCTGTCAATCTGATTGACTGTCCTCCCACTGGACTTTTGTGAACTGTCTCATGGAAACCATTTATTTTTAGTCTGTCTGACTCTGTCTGTCTCTCTTTTTATCTGTCATTGCTGAAAGAAAGTTATTAGTTCACTTTGCCTTTTATCAGTGATCATATTCAAATGCTGTCATTAGATGGCACTCGATTTTTACATTTTCAGTAACACTCTACAATAAGGTCTCATTTGTTAACATTAGCTACCAAGACCAATATATTTTTTAAAGCATTTCCTAATTTTTGTTCATCATGACGGGCTTAATTAATGGAAATCTAATTGTTCATTGTTTGTTCATGTTAGGTCACAGTGCATTAACAGATGTTTACAAATCAAATGTATTTATGAATGTTAAAATTACCATTGGCTAAGATTAATAAATGCTGTAGAAGTATTGTTCATTATTAGTTCATGTTTACTAATATAGCTATCTAATGTTAACAATTTAGGGATGCACAATATATCCATCATGATATAGGCCATCATATCATTATCGGCCGATATATGTTCATTTTTAATGTTATTGTTATCGGTCCGATAAGAAAATTTGATATCTTAAAGCTGATAAATAATGGATTATTTCCTTCCGCTGAGACACTTCAGATGCACATGATCGCCATGATGGCTTTAAAGTGCTTGAAATATGATTAGAATCACTTCAAAAAGGAAATTTAATTTTAAAACTTCCACTGGTTCAAACTAGTCTACTGTACTGTATATGTTTGATTTATGTTGAAGTGCTTGGGATATGGCCTTTTTAATGGGGAGACTTTTGTTTTTGTAATCAGGCTCTCAAAAAAATTTGGATTTAGATTTATTGGCCAATATATCAGATATCGGCTTGCAAATATAAAGAATTATCGGTTACCGGTATCAGCCAAAATGTTCATATCGGTGCATCCCTATAACAAATGAAACATTATTGTAAAGTGTTACATTTTCTTAAGTGACACAATGTTAAGGTGTTGCTAGGGTATTCTGGGTAATTACTATGGTGTTCTGGATAGTTCCTACTGTATGCTTACTGGCCCATGTCTAAAGAGCACACCCACAATTTTCTCTGATATTCTGGTTTGGATTCATATCTTTTATACTGTACTGTTGGCGGTCTGTGTACCAAACAGTCATATAGCAGGAATGATCCTTACTTCCCTGATGCCGTCTGAGATAAGATGTGCGTCTCTATGTGTGAGTTATGTTTATCTTGTTGACGTTGACAGGAAAACGAGATTTATGATTGAGATATCGGTGTCTGAGGTGTCTGTCTTCTCTTGAGCTGAGTTTTGATATCTCACATATGCAGTACCCTTTGTTTGACAGGACAGAGTGAAAAATAATATGCTAACCTTGACCTCATGTTTTAGTCGTAAATTTGTGTCACATGCTGACACACACAAGCGCACACTGACTAGATGAGTATGTAAGTTATCAAAGTCAATATCAGCATGTGTTATAAAGTGTCTCCAACCTCGACGGCAGGTCGTGGGAAAATAGCTCAATAATTTTGTTTAAAGGTCCCGTTCTTCGTGATCCCATTGTTCAAACTTTAGTTAGTGTGTAATGTTGCTGTTAGAGCATAAATAATACCTGTAAAATTATAAAGCTCAAAGTTCAATGCCAAGTGAGATATTTTATTTAACAGATGTTCCCTTTCAAAGCCTACAGCGAACAGCCGGCTTGGACTACATCCTGGTACTTCCTTCATAAATGACGTCAGTAGAACAGTAGAACAGACTAACCTCCGCCCACAAGAATACGCAAAAAAAAGGGGGCGTGGTCTTGTTGCTGTCCCACGTGGAGAAGAGGACGGTCGCGTGGAGAAAAGGAAGTACTGCGTTTCAGTGTGTTTGTCGCCATGTCGTCGAGACGCTGTTATTTTCATCCCGGAGTCAAATCACCTTTGTTTGGCTTTCCCAGGGACGCTGTAGAGATCATTGAGCGCATAGCCGCATACATCTCCCGTTAAGAGGCGTGACCTTTCCGTACAACTTGCGCTAAGCTGCTGTCGAATCACAACACAGGAACCGCTGGCACAATCAGAACTCGTTACGTATTTCTGAAGGAGGGACTTCATAGAACAAGGAACTCGTCAGCCTGTTTTTAGGAGAGTGAAAACAGCGGTGTACAGATAAGTAAATTGTGTGAAAAATACAGTGTTTTTTTACACACGAAACATGAACACATGTTATATTCAGGGTTCCCACGCTTCTTGAATGTACTTGAAAGTTCTTGAATTTCAGACACATGGATTCAAGGCCTGGAAAGTACTTGAAAACAAACACAGGTCCTTGAAAGTGCTTGAATTAAGCATGAACTGCATTTTGTTAGAGTAGCATGGTGCTATTACAAAAATTGGCCTTCATGCGCTGCCAAAGCCAGAACAAAACAGCATTACGGGAGGAAGGAATATATTTCTGCTGTTCCATCAGCACCATCTACTGTTCAGAGCCCTATTCGGATTGTAATTGTTTCTCGTGGGGTCATAAGGTATTTTCATCATTGACAGGGGCTAGTCGGAGATTTTATTGCCGCCCAAATCCAGAAGGTCAGTGTTTTTCTCCCACACCCGCATAAAAATCCCCGGCCGAATTACCTACTGTTTTTAGACAAACACCAAGGACGTGTGGTCATTTAATTGCCGTCCGAATCCACATCTCAGAGTTTTCAAGATGAGATCACTTCAAAATGCACTGGTTATATCCTTTTTGACCCCTGCAGGCCACCGTATGGTTGCGCTTTGCTGTAATTTGGATGCATTTTAAAGATCTAGACTTTCATTACTGAAATGCTGGCAAGTATTTACAAGGGCAATATTTCATCACTGCGCAAAAAATAAAAAGAAGAAAAGCACGTAAACATCTGAAATCTTTTCATTTAATTGGAAAATTCATGTATACAATATTATTTCTATATTTTGATGTTTTAATTAAGTAATGATTTATAAAAAAGAAAACTAAAACTAGAGTGAAATAAATGTTAAAAGCAGGAATAAGAGTGCTGCAAACTGCATCTCTCGTTAAAGCTCGCTCGCTCTTGTACACCAGCCTCTTTCCTCATTGGATTTTGTAAAATTGCAAATTTTTCCTCATTGGAAATTGTATTTTAGTTGTCAGTATATGCCTTATCGTTACTGCATTAATGATAGACACCGGTACAGTAGGTATTTGATATATTGGCAATAACACACCCACCTTTATCGTATTTATTGTGCTTGATTTAAAATAAAAGGTGCTTTAAAAAGTCCTTGAAAGTCCTTGAATCTGGTGTTCATGAAAGAGTGGGAACCCTGTATATTGCACACTGTAAACACAATCAAAGCTTCAAAAACACACGAAGAACGGGACCTTTAATTACTTATGCTGCAGAGGCCAATCTGCTTGTTAAGTCAGATGCCAAAAGCAAACAATAAATGGGACTAATATACACTCACTGTGTGTTGAAATCACGATCCCAACCTTTATCTCCATACCGAAATCCCAGATGGCCAGACAGTGATTCACCATGAGATAATATATATATACACCGATCAGGCATAACATAGCAAGTGAACATTTTGTCCTCAAAGTTGATGTGTTAAAAGCAGGACAAATTAGCAAGTGTAAGGATTTGAGCGAATTTGACAAGGGCCAAATTGTGATGGCTAGACGACTGGGTCAGAGCATGTCCAAAACTGGGGTGTTCCTGGTCTGCAGTGGTCAGTATCTATCAAAAGTGCTCCAAAGGCCGGCCAAGGCTCATTGATGCACGTGGGGAGAAGGCTGGCTCATGTGGTCCAATCAAACAGACAAGCTACTGTAGCTCAAATTGCTCATGAAGTTAATGCTGGTTCTGATAGAAAGGTGTCAGAATACACAGTGCAGCACAGTTTGTTGCATATGGGGCTGCATAGCCGCAGACCAGTCAGGGTGCCCATGCTGACCCCTGTCCACCGCCAAGTGGGCATGTGAGCATCAGAATTGGACCACAGAGCAATGGAAGAAGTTGGCCTGGTCTGATGAATAAAGTTTTCTTTTACATCACGTGGATGGCTGGGTGCGTGTGCGTCGCTTACCTGGGGAACACAGGACACCAGGATGCACTATGGGAAGAAGGCAAGCCGACGGAGGCAATGTGATGCTTTGGGCAATGTTCTGCTGGGAAACCTTGGGTCCTGCCATCCATGTGGATGTTACTTTGACACGTACCACCTACCTAAGCATTGCTGCAGACCATGTACACCCTTTCATGGAAACGGTATTCCCTGGTGGCTGTGGCCTCTTTCAGTAGGATAATGCGTCCTGCCACAAACCAAAAATCGTTCAGGAATGGTTTGAGGAGCACAACAATGAGCTTGAGGTGTTGACTTGGCCTCAAATTCCCCAGATCTCAATCCAATCGAGCATCTGTGGGATGTGCTGAACAAACAAGTCCGATCCATGGAGGCCCCACCTCGCAATTTACAGGACTTGAAGGATCCGGTGCTAACATCTTGGTGCCAGATACCACAGCACACCTTCAGGGATCTAGTGGAGTCCATGCCTCGACGGGTCAGGGCTGTTTTGGCTGCGAAAGTGGGACCAACATAATATTAGGATTTATGTTATGCCTGATCGGTGTGAAATGTCGCTGGGGCATCTACTATTTTACTCACAGTACTGTGCACCATCCCGTTAAAAATATATTTTTCTTAGGCTAGTTGTCTTATGTTCACATTTCCATCATTTATGTGTTGAGCGACTTGAAGTAACGACTCTGTGAGCAGCAAAATCTTTTTAACCATCTCGAGTCGGCGGTCGCGCCGGCGCGATCGGCTCTCTTTTTTTTCTTATCAGTGCCAAAGAGACTCAAATAACTGTCATTTTTTATCATTCAGGCAAGTGTTATACATCATTATAATCTGTTTTTTTTGTACAGTCACAATAAAAACAAATTGTTGTGCTTTTTGCAAATTAAAGAAAACACACATGATGTGTGATCTGCAGCCTCTTTGTAAATTATGTCTAATTTGATTATTTTTAGAAAATGACCTGTAGCTTAGAGAAAACTTATCACACACATATGAGACATATGTCTAAAGAAACGTTGAAATGTCAGGTTTTAAATAAATTAAATCAAAATGAAAACAAATATTCTGTGTTTATGTAATCTGTGGGAAAAAAGGGGGAGATGTCAACCGATTCATTATCCACTAATGCGGCCACGCCCACGGAGCACGCGATCTTTGAGATTAAAATACAGGCGACACGCGTCAACGCCCACACATCAACTCATACAAACAGATCAAGTGAAGCGCTGTAGTTCAGATACATAATTTCCCTCATGGAGAGCTGTTCATGTTCTGTCCAGAGGATTCAGGGCTGATTGTGGTAGGCTAAGTTTATTCTGTTAGCATCTGTGTATAGTCTAGCCCAGTTTGTGCTGAATACAGTGTAATTACACTTTTGCCATTAACGTGTTTATAAGCAACTGAAAAATGCACAAATGTAAGCACATGTCAAAACTTCTAAAGGGCCCCAAAACAGCTCAGACTCCTAGGGGTTAAAGCACATTATTTTATTAATTAAAATATTGATATTTGGCGCCAGCGTATCACATAGAGAAGAATTATATATTGCCCTAACAATATTTTGTCCCACCCCTAGGTATTCTCACTTGAAACAAATGGAGGATTTGACGCAGAAACTGTATTCCTTGCGTCATGACTTAAGGGATAGTTCACCCAAAAATGAAAATTAGCCCATAATTTACTCACCCTCAAGTCATCCTAGGTGTATATGACATTCTTCTTTCAGACGAATAAAATCTGAGTTATATTACAAAAGTCCAGGCTAATCCAAGTATTAGAATTTGATTCATAGTTGCTCTGTTTTTGAAGTCCATAAAAAGTGCATCTGTCCATCAAATAACGTGCTCCACACGGCTCCGGGGTGTCAATAAAGGCCTTCTGAAGCGAATCGATGCGTTTGTGTAAGAAAAATATAATATATAAAATAATATATATAATATATAAAAAACCAATATACATTTAAAACTTTATCAAATAAACTTTCGTGAGTAAATTATGGGCTAATTTTCATTTTTGGGTGAACTATCCCTTTAATGTGTTTTTGTTGCAATAGGTTTTCAATTTATAATTTATATTCAAAGCACTACCAGCTGACTAGTAGTACTGCATCATTACATAACTTAATTTTGTTTGTAAAAACATTTAAAGTAATGCGCTTAAAACAGAAGTCAAGACACGGCACGAAAATATGTGTGGGGAAAAAAACTTTTTCTGAAACTAATAGACAGAAGAGATGGGACTAGTGATTTAAAATTGTTTACAAACTTCGCAAAATGATATCAATTATTTATTACTCCTGTTAAAACCATGTAAAGACATTAACTACATACGTTTTTGCATAGTATACGCGAGAATACCAGAAGTTCATCCACCTAGAAAAGTAGTCCCACTGCTAAAATAATGCTAAAACAACTTAACATATCAAATAAAACACTTTTGTGTGAAATAATTATTAAGTGCTTTACACATTAATATCAGCTGTGTTGAAACCATTCAGAATGTCTTACCTCATGGACTTGTATTAGAGTAAATGCACTTTCTGCTTGATTTGGGATTTGGGATTTCTGCTTGATTTGGGAACTAATGGGATAATGAGTCAATATTATTGTCTGGTAGTCCCCACTGAATGTCACAGATGTTGTCGTTAGAGATGAACTTGTATTGAACTAAAAATATTGATTGGTTCAGTAATGCAATCGAACACAGTGCCAAACTTTGCTGTTCATTGCTCATTGTGTGTTGGCGATAAAACGGTCAGAATTTGTACAAGGTTGCTGTGATTCATAGCTGTGTTCATCTGCTAATGAAGAATCTAATGCTTTAACAGTGTCCTGTTCACATCTATGTGTAGATTGCTTGTGTGTGAGCTATGAGGATAATTCAGTTACAGTGTGGATTTGTGTCACACTGTCATTTTATATATCTCTCACACACATACGCAGTATCGTAAACACTGACCTTTAATTCTTCTAGCTGAGGCGAGAGTGGGCGGGGTACAGTGGGTATCCTACGTTCTGATTGGCCGGTTGGATTTGTGCGCTCAGTGAAGGGGCCGGATTAGTAGGTCACATGACCACTTCAGTTTCTCTCACTACTGAAGCAGAGCCGCGCAAAAACACTCCCCTCGTTAAAGCACACACACTACGGCCGAAAACCCCCTATTTACGAGGGAAGAGGAGCGTCGCTGCTGTGTGAGAGTTGCGGTTTGCGATTTTCCGAGTGGAATTGCGGACTGTTGTGGAGTTTTTGGACTGTTTTTGTCGTGTTTAATCCCCTGGGGTAATCTGGGATTCTCGAGGCGGGAATGAGAGAGATGCGCTCGAGCGCTCACTGGACTTTCACTCTGTGAGGTGAGTTTAACGGCATAAAGTTCTCCGTTTTCATTTCTGGGTTATTCTTTATCCCTACATTGTCGTTAAAAGTTAACTTTAACGATAAGTAAACTACAAGTATCACTGGCTGTAATCACAACAGCGTTTAAAAGTATTCAGGGGTTTATTTGTCAGCCGTCACTATTTTTGTAAACTCAAACACAGTTTATTTGCCGCATCTCATGTAATTATATAACTTAAAAAGAAAAAAAAAGTTTACCTTGTCGTTATTTTCTGCGCGAGCGAGCACGCGCGCACACACCCCCTCGCGCGCTGATAGTCCGCTATTCTAAGTGCGAGACCCTTTGCAACGCCTGAAATCTGAGTCTGAATATCTGTCGCGCGCTATTTATAGAGCCCCTAAAGATAAAAAGAGAAATAGTACGGCATACTGACGACGATGAGGGGGTGTGGGAGGAAACACGCACACGGTATTGTCCTCAAAGGTACTTTAGTGCGCTTAAGACTCACCTAAGATGTATAAATGCCATTATCATCCGTTTACACGTTAAAAGTTCTCACACGGTCCTCGGGTCAGTCGGAGCCGCTGTGGATGGTAAATCGAGATAGTAATGGTTCACTTGAGGGTGACTGCTGTCTGAAATGGGATGTCATACTGAATCTAAGCTGTGTGAGAGAAAGCAGTTGCACAATGAGGCATTGACTATAGTGCACACTGTGAATCTTGTGACTCGTCCTGCTGGTGTCCCTGTAGTGTATTTTATTGTCTTCTGTGGCTATTGTATTACTAGTGCCCTTTCTGTTATTACAGCCCTGCTCTCTATGCGTGTGTGTGAGAAATCCTGCACAGCACTTCATTATTGCCTGCATTCAGATGCCGAACAGCTGTTATAGTGAGGGTCGAGGATCCTCCCCATTTTCTTTCTCCATGTTTCCAACACACTTTTGTTTTTCATCAGACACCCTCCCTGACAGTTTGGGACAATCAACAACATGTCCCAAATCAACACACTGCAGTCGATAAGCTGAGATTGACAGGCAGGGTTATATAATTTGATGTACAGGACATCTGCCGCCTGTGTCGATTCAGATCCAGATTCATATTAAGCAGATTATAATTCCATTATGCAGTTTATTTTCAACAGGCAGTGGAAAGTTTTGCTAAAATGACACCGTCAAGCCTCAAAAGTATCATAAAAGTGTTTCATACGACTACATTACTGTTCAAAAGTTTGGGGTCAGTAAGATGTTGATGTTTTGATGTTCGCCAAGGCTGCATTTATTTGATCAAAAATACAGTAAAACAGTTTTATTGTGAAATATTGCATTTTTAAATAACTTGTAACCTGATCAAAGCTGAATTTTCAGCATCATTATTCCAGTCTTCAGTGTCACATGATCCTTCAGAAATCATTCTAATATGATGATTTGCTGCTCAAGAAACATTTATGATGTAGTAATACAACAATTTTGGCCTATACCGATAATTCTTTATATTTGAAAGCCAATAACCAATATATTGGCCGATAAATTTGTATATAATTTTTCAGAGCCTGATTACAAAAAAAGTCTCGCCTTTAAAAGCCATGACCCAAGCACACAATTATAATGTTCTCATTATAATTTTATGTAGCTTATATGACAGACTTGTGCTGCACATTAACAGTATTTTTCTTTTTGATGTGATTCCAATTATATTTCAAGCAATTCAAAACCATCATGACGAACAATGCGCATCTGAAGTGTCTCAGCTGAAGAAAATAATCCATTTTTTATCAGCGCTTAAAGGCACAATATGTATGATTTTTAGATTAAAATATCCAAAAACCAGAACAATGTTATATATTTTGTTGACTTGTGTACTTACATTATCCCAAATGTTTCCAAGAATTTTTTAATCCAGAGAAATTAGCAATATTTATCAGGACACGGACCGTGCATCGTCTATCAATGACATCATATCCGCGTTAAGGCCTTTACACACTGAGTCCGACATTTTCGCATGCGTTTTTCCGTATTCGTGATCCGAAAAATTTGTCACGCACAGAGACCTTATACGCATTACGAAAAAAAACCTCAAAACAATACAAAATGCCGTCTTCAAGCAGTGAAGATGATTTTTTTTGTCCTCTCTCTTCTTAAAAAGAGAAAAAGAAAGAGGAAATAATGGGTCCATCATCCACTCCTGCAATCGAGGATGGAGAGTTCCACCTCCTTATCAAGGAGCTGCGGGATTATCCAGACTGATTCAAAGTTTACTTCAGAATGTCAGTGGCTCAGTTTGATGCTTTGCTAGTGATTATGGAGCCACATATTAAAAAGAAGACCACCAATTTCCGTGAATCAATTGACACACACACGGTTTACAGGGACTTGGTGTGCTATAATTATAGCTGTGATATAATAATATTAGTAGTATTTTTGATACAATAAAATTTGTATATATAATTATAGGTATCTGAGCACTGGTGATTCATTCACCACCATTGCCAGCAGTTTTAGGTTGGGCATCAACACTGTAGATGGGAAAAACGGATGCGAAAAACGCAGAAAATCGAACCTGTTCCGAATTTTTTTTTGACGGACGTAAGTTTCGGAGGCAGTGTGCAAGCGTGATTGACATAACGTGAGGTCGAATTTATTTTTTGACGTGCAAAAATTTTGCATGCAAATTTTCGGACTCTTTACCCTCGATTTCCAGTTTTGTAGAAACCATGGAAACACCAAAGACGCTTGAATATATTATGTGTTTTATTAGACGTGAGCAACTGTTCGGATTCATTCATTGACAGAAAACGAATCATTGTTATACAGCTCAACACAGTTAGCCTTATTGTTTAAATCTTTTACAATGCCTAATATCGATCTAGCTCACTGCAGTGTGCAACAAGTGTCTCGTAGTCGCCGAGTGAACGCATAACATAACTTTCAACACACTGAAATGTATCTAATATGATATAACAGTGCTGCGTTACCCCACATACGCATGAGCAGAAGAAACGGAAGCGCTCAAAATCCAGGCTTCATTAAACTACGCCTTTTGTTTTGAATAAGCGACCTCTAGAGGCGAAAGATTACATACTGTGCCTTTAATAAATCAGGCCAAAAAATGTATTGGCCCGATAACAATAACATTAAAAATGAACATATGTGACACAAAACCAGTCATAAGGGATTTATACATCATCTGAAATCTTAAATATGTATGGTTTGTTAGGATAGGACAATATTTGGCTGAATACAACTATTTGAAATCTGGAATCTTAGGGTGCAAAAAAAATCTAAATATTGAGAAAATCGCCTTTTAAAGTTGAACAAATAAAGTCCTTAGCAATGCATATTACTAATAATAATAATAATAGATTTGATATATTTACGGTAGAAAATTTGCAAAATATCTTCATGGAACATGATCATTACATTTACATTTACGCATTTGGCAGACGCTTTTATCCAAAGCGACTTACAATGCCCTTATTTCAGGGACAATCCCCCTGGAGCAACATGGAGTAAAGTGCCTTGCTCAAGGACACACTGGTGGTGACCGCTGGGATCGAACCAGCAACCTTCTGCGTATCAGTTTCATGGTTTAACCCACTGGACCACCATCTCACATGATCATGATTTTTGGCATAAGAAAAATCGATAATTTTGACCCATACAATGTATTGTTGGCTATTGCCACAAATATACCCGTGTGACTTATGACTGGTTTTGTGGTCCAGGGTCACATATATTGGCCAATATATCATGCATCCCTAATTATTTGTGTTAAAAAATTTGTGCTTCTTAAAAGTGTCTTTACTGTCACTTTTAGTTGAATGCATCCTTCTTGAATAAGTGTTTATTTCTTCTTTTTAAAAAAAAACAAAAACAAAAAAAACCCGTAATAACTGCTTTAACTGTGATTTTTCTCTTTCACTTTAATTTTTATAGAAATAATCAACAATTGTTAATTATTATCAAGGTAGTCAATACCGTGTTTGAAACGACATAAGGTTGAGTAAACGGAGTAAAATGTTCATTATTGGGTCTTGAAGGGACAAATAACTGGTTATTGTCTGGTAATATCCACACACCTGCTGCTGTTGTCATTGTTTAGAGTTGTTTCGTGGTTCTGCCTTTCAGGCTTGGCAGCCTTCATGTTGTTTCTGTTTCTGGGTGGGTATGTGTCGTCATCTGTTGTGTGCTGACAGTTGTAGCCAGTGCTCGCTAGGTTTGATCATTGCATCATATGTGTGTGTGTGTGTGTGTGTGCGCGCGAATGTGTTATGACAGCATAATAAACTTAAGCGGCGTCCCCTTAAGCTCCCCTCTTCCTGTTAGTCGGATGTGCTCAGATCTATTGTAGAGTTTGTATTTGTTTATGCTTGTGTGTTTATTTGGCTTTTTAACCTAGAATGCAACAACTCCTAATCAGGTTAATAGGGCTATTTGAAGTCTTGCACGTGTGTGTGTGTAGAGCACGCACCTACAAATGTGTGGTGTAGTATTGCTTCCTGTTTGCTTGGGCTCTTTTATTTAGCCCACCCTGTGCATGTGTGTGTGTGTGTGTGTGTGTGTGTTTCTGGCAGAGTTGTGTGTCTCTAATCTGAACCATCTTTCCAAGTGCCATTTGACCTGAATGAGCAGCTTAGCAACGTACAGCAGAGAAAAGAAACCCACCCGCCCCTCCAGAATGAGTTGGAGAAGGGAGTGAGTGTGAAAACCCAGAGAAGTACAGGTGAAAGCTTTTTACTGAGGCCTGGGAAAATGCCTGACACAACAGCAGAAGTGATTTGAAAACAGTCCCAGCTGAATCTGATCTGATTTCAGTATTAAAGGCATAGTTCACCCAAAAATGAAGATCTTTATGATGAAATGTGAGAGCTTTCTGTCCCTCCGTTGACAGCTACGCAACTACCACTTTGACGCTTCAAAAAATTCATAAAAAGATCGTAAAACGCCAAGTAGTATTAAACTATATATTGTACTATATGCACTAGGGCTGGGTAAAAAATATTGATTTCTTAAATCCCAAGAATCGATTAGTCTATCCTGTTTTCAGTTCATGAATAAACAAAACATTGCACGCCTCCCATCCAATAAATCGCAATAAGCTTTGTGCTTTGATGCATTTTGATATGAAACAAAGTCTCAGATTTCAAATGATGTCCATTTTATTACAAAATTAAAAAAATAAATACCATTTTGGCACTGTTAAATGTGGCGCAGAGCACGTGAACTGATCATATCTGCTTTAATACCAGTTACAGCACAAAATAAGCATTTACATCTTAAGGTATGTTAAAAGATAAAGTAACCTACAACTTATCCGTATCATGTCACATGTTATCTCTCAATCAGTGTTTCAACTGCGGAATGACATAAGTAAATCAACTTGTAAACAATGTCACGTAACATCACATTTACCTCAGAATAAACTTGTTAGAAAAATGAACCCTAGAGATGAGCATTTTGATAAATGTATGCACCACATTACATATTCATTATTTGAATGTTCTTCATTCGTCAATATTTAATGCAGGTTTGAATAAATCAGCGAAGTTTTTATGACCGCCACCATTTAAATGTTTATATTTCAAACAATGAAGTGGAGTAGAAATATGTGTAATTGTAAAGTTATAACTTTATTATTATAAAAACATCCTTGAGTGTATTTTAAGAGTTTGTATACAAATCAGTTCATATTAATGTAGTACCAACTGACTCCCTGAGTTTTTTTTTTTTCCTCGACAAATTTGCCATGTACTGTATCTGATATATATATCCAAAATAATAAATATTAAATCAAAATCTGAATAGAATCGAATCAAAAGCTTGTGCATAGAAATCGAATCATGAAATGTGTGTTAATAGCCCTAATATACACCTATTACTAGGGATGGGCATGATTAATCGACAATTGATCGTTAAGAATTTCGTAGATCGAGTTAATTTGTTATCGATTAATCTAATGCATTTTTTTAATCTAATGCAGATTGCGTTGCGTAGTGTGAGTCTTGGAGCAATTAAATGAATTTCACTGTGTGGTGAAGTTCACTGCAAACATTGCGATGCCGTGTATAAGTACAACACGGCAACAAAGTGCATCCGTCCCTGGTTAATGTCGGTGGCGGTGCATCAAGTCGGCGTTAGCACGGACTATTTTGAATGGAAAGAGACGTGTGCGTTATCCAAGCATTGATTGCAAGGAAGGCACTTTATACTTGAGCGGCACTTATGAGGTGTTATGATAAATTGTGGCATTTTATATTCTATTGTTTTTTATGAGTTTAATAAAGAACTCTGTCTCGTCTTCTGTCCAAACATACCATCATCTGTAAAGAATGATCCACTTTGACGCATTGCCACATACAGAGACGAGCGAAAAGTTTGAATCTTCATGGTGATAACTCAAAGTTTTTTTTTACCACTTCGTTATTTTGGCTTGGAATTTCGTTTGTTGGAAATATAAACTGAATTTAGAAATGCTTTTGAAATGAAAAACTTTGCGTTTAATAAACAAAATATATTTTTGAAATGAAGACAGCGTTTGAAGTGGAGTGCAAAATAATCTGTTCCCAGTATCCACTGCATTTGCCGTTATTGGGAGTGTACACAAATAAAAGTAGATAGTTTACTGTTTATTATAATTATGTCTTGCACTTATCTGTAGAATGGCTAGACATTATGGAGTATTATGATTTGTTTCCGCTGTCATAAAGGAAAAAATCCATCAGAAGGCGCCGACGACTTTGTTGGACAGAGGGTTAAAGAAAACGTATTTAGTTTCATATAGTTAAGCTATGTTCAAATATTATAATTTCTTAATTTCATATGCTGATTATGAAAAGTGAGCAGCATGAGTAAACATCAGATGCGCATATGTCTGAGGACATGGATTTTGATCACTTAATTGAATTGAGTTTTCTAGAAAGTCTTTCTTTAAAATTAATTTTGTATTTAAATTGTATTTTAATTTTGATCAATGTTTAATACACTATTTGCATGTATATTTAATAAATAAGAAGCAAACCAAGATCGTCAGGAATGGATTGACGTGCAACTGGGCTGTGCACGGCCTTTGAGTACGGCTGAAACTATAGCGTCTTTCTGTCAGAAAGCCTGCCAGTTTTGAGTTACATGTTGACAAAACCTGTCAGATCTAAGTATTATGTTTTTTGTTTAAGTCATTTTTTAACATGATTATTTTTTATTATTATTATTTTGGAACAAATGAGGTCTCTGTTTAAGATCGCCGGCTCGCAGCTGCAGCTTCCGCTGCTTTAGAGCACCGCATATGCACGTGCATATATGTTCGGTTTGCCTAACTAAACGTAGTTTAACTGTCTGCCACAAGTTCATCTTGTAATAAAGGTCTCATCGAGGAAAAACACGCTGTATTTTTGTATTCATTGCATTTTTTAATTATAAAAGTTAAATAATTAATTTTATTATTAAAATATTAATGATTAATCGATAGTCGATCGTTAATTCTCCTGACGAAAATTTAATTGAATGCCCATCCCTACCTATAACTCAAATTCATGCTGCTTGTTCTGGAGAGGTGTGCTATAACTTTTCTAATCAATCAAACATACTTTTTTTCAGGCTTCTTTTGATGAATAGAAAGTTCAGAAGAACAGCATTTATTTGAAATGATTGGTTTGTAACATTATTAATGTCTTTACTGTCACTTTTGAACAATTGAATGCATCCTTGCTAAATAAAAGTATCAATAAAAGTATTTACCAGCCCCAAACTTTGGGTAGTGTACCATCTGGAGAAATTCATTTTTAATACTCTACAGCTTTACTCACACAACAGAGAGGAACCCAATTGGCTGGGACAACTGTGTGTGTGCGAAAATCAGCCCTAACTAAACCTGATAGTGTTATAGGATAGTGCTGCCCTCCTGTTGGTTGACCTGACGCCACCCTTCACTGTTAGCGGGACAGCCACTCTCTTCTTTTTGTCGAGGGTGAACAAAGAACAAGGTCCATTGTGAATAGTGATACTCTCAGCAAGCAAGTTAAGCTAATGTGTGGTTGCCTGTTTTTTGATTGTATTGATTGGTGGACTTATGTGCGCGTTTGTGTGGGATGATGGTCATTATTGGTTGAGACTGTTTTGCCTGTCAAATGAAGTGCACAGACTTCCTCTCACAGGTTTTTTTTCATTCAGTGAATGCACAATGTATTGTTTTGTGTTTACTAGGGATGTGCAAAAAAGAAAAAGGATTTATACATTTTTATGACTAATCGGCCTGGGTAATTATTTCCACACATGCTCAAGCTGAATCTTATTCTCTTTCTCTCCAGGTGAAAACAGCAGGAAAATACAGTAGAGATGAGTGGCGAGTCGAGACAGGAGGTGGTGACAACCCCTCCACCCCCCAGCGTGGGGAAACGTGAGGGCTACTTCGACCGCATCAATGAAAATGACCCGGAGTACCTGCGTGCACGCAACATGTCACCTGACCTACGACAAGACTTCAACATGATGGAGCAAAAGAAGAGAGTCACACAGATACTACAGAGTCCAGTAAGAAAACACAAACGCTCATTTAAAAAAAAAAAAAATTCCCATGATCGTCGTTTAAATTAACGATCAATTAATCGTTAGCCGACTGCATGAATGAATGAATGAGAAGGGTTTTTAATCTGAATAAAGGACTAGTAGGATTGTAAATTGAGTCGATGTGATTGATCATTTAATTAAATTACTTATTTAATAATCAAATATAACCTCTAATACAATGTGTCACTAACGCCTCCTCAGATGCGTGCTGGTCAGGATGTGTGGACGTGCTCTTTCTGGAACAACGCGCCAAAAACGGCAACTAAACCCAATTCATTCACAACGATTTATTAAAATAGAGTTCTCTTTATAATGTACAGTCCCAATCATAGTTATTATTATTGTGAACATATTGTGTACACTGAAACTCTTTGCTAGCACATTATTTAGCTCAAAGAAATGCATCCGATTAATTGGATACTAAATAAACATAATATTACAAATGACCTCTGCACAAAATGACGCGACTGTGCTCTTCCTGGAATCCAGGCAACGCCATGAAACAGGCAATTAACCAAAAATAATTCACAAAGTTTTATTACAATATTGTTCTCTTTATATAATGTTATTTAATATGTCTGTCCCAATCATAGTCATTATTAGTTGTGATTGTTGTTTGAGCTGCATGCCCTGAAGCTGAAGATGATCACCGGCACGCTTTATACCACGTTAATTCTTAACCAAATATACATCTGATTTATCTAATATACATTCCATATCAAATTTGGCTGAGACATTACCCTCAAAAAAATTGTTAAATGAGAAGGCATTAACCTCTTAACCCGCACCGGATCGTGGGCGGGGTTGACGGAAGTGGGCGTGTGTGTACTTTTATTTACTTTTGTTTTATACAAAATATTCAATCAACTATCACAAACTATGCATCATTTGAAAGCTAAAACACTCAAGATTCATGTTCTGAACTTGTTTTTGCAATAAATAAACCAGAGAGGAAAGGGTTAAATGAAACGCTAAAGGACCGGCCATGTAAACATTAGCATAATATTAGCGGTACTCATCTTTCATCTCCTGTCGTTCGGATCAGATCGGACGAATCCAATAAACACCCGCATACATCTCTGTGTAAGAGTCCACTCTTCAAAATGCATCCCACTTTTTAATCCAAAACAACTAAAAAATAGGGAAAAAACTAAAAATCCTTCGTTGTTTGCAAGGGAGTTTTGAGTTAGCGTAATCAATCATGTCCATTTTCAATGAAATATCGATTCTAATCCTTTTCTGGCAAACTCCCCCTGCTAGAATTGTCTCTCCCACGTATTATAAACCCTCCCTCGTCTCTCTCCTTCAATCAGAGACTCTCCTGGGATGCATCATATAGAGGAAGCGCTTTACAGGCTTGGTGAGCTGTCAATCATTGCGCCCATGGTTTTCGTTGGATAAAGGCACTCGGTGCCCAGCCAATGCCTTTCCAACAAAGGTTTGATTGATGGACTTAGTAACCAATCAAAAGGCATTATCTTGCGCTGTTTACGTAAGTAGGCTTTGGTGAATAACTGTTTGTGCGCAGTCTGCGCGTTCTCAATGGCGCAACTGCAGTGGAGCGCGCAGACTCTTACTGACGCTTCCCATCAGCTAAATGAGTTTTTTACACTTTGTAATTTCTATAAAAGTTGCTTTAGTTTTTCAGTAACTGTTTATCCATTATAATTAGCAGTTTATTGCAGATTTATTTGAATGAAAAGCTACTCTTTACAATAGCAAATGTTCTGAAATAAATGGCCTTTTTGAAATTCGCCTAGACTTTTCTTGACATAAAAGCTCACAGAAGCTACATTACTGAGAGAATCATCCTCATATTTGAATCATGACATGATTAGACATTCAGTTTTATATTTAAGTTATTTTCAGGCTCTTAACATTAAATTATAATATTTTTTTCCCTAAGTAAAAAAAAAAAAAAAAAAACGTGAGTCACTTACATGTATATTTACATGTATATTACTCTGTTCCCATATTACTTTGAGTTATTATGACTCTTGGGTAGCAACATTTCAAGTGTCTAGTTTAAAATAAGACCAGGTTTATGAATATAGACCATAGGGTTTAAGAGCTGCAGACATTTTCATTTGGGTATGTCGTTTTCAAAGAATTCTCAAAAATGGGGCGCAGGTTAAGAGGTTAAATAGGCATTACAAAAAGCAGCTTTAGAAAGAAATTATATTCAACATAAGATTTATTACACAAACCTTTCGGCTTCAATGTCCATGAGGGGGAGTAAATGACAGAATTTTCATTTTTGGGTGAACTATACATTTAATTGTCTATAACTATACCTTTAATCATTGGTTCACCCGATTGATTTGCTCAACGCGGATTCATTCAGAAACGTAACACAGCTGTGTGTTGCTCGGAGGCACACAACAGTCCTGCTCGGGCTTTATAGGTAATATTTTTTGTTGGCAAAATTGAGCAAAAGCAGACAATTTTGTGTCTAAAATATAACCCACTATTAATGTCTTATTTATTGATTTTATACAATAGTTTAATATCACATTTGCACTAGTGCAATTTGGGAGAAATGTTAGTAAACTTTGGGATATTTTTTTTTTACAAGAAAATACTATTTCAGGTAAATTTATGTTTAATTCACTTGCTTACTTAATTATTTGTGAAATGTACTAGCAGTTTCAGTGCTTACCAAAACAACACATTGTTAAAACAAATGTTTTGGTCTTGTACTGTACAGGGATGTTTTTCCACTTTTCCCACCAATTTAATCGGCAAGAATGTGCTTTTCATGTAAAAGTGTTTACATATAGATTTTACAGGTTGTCTCGAGCCATGTGGTTTTGAATAAATGCCATGCCACCATGAAGTTTACATTCAAAGCTTGGCATGAACTTCTAAAGTTAGTTTTGAACCCAGCTGCTTGCACCTTACACTGCCTCTCTGTTCACAATGAAAGATTTATGGTTTATTCTTGTCAGATGAGTAGGTATGTCAGCAAGTTAATTGTGCATTCGGTATGATGTTTTGAGTTACAGCTCAGTCGTACACACAAAACCACAGCTGCACCATTAAACCCATCTGGAGGACCACACCCTATTACACGCACACCACCGACATCCACATCTTACATATAAACACAATCCAGCCAGCGAAGCACAGCCCAGCGCCTCTGACCTACAGTAGAGAGAGATTATAGCGAACGCACACAAGATTACAGTTAACACACACTGCAGAGATTACAGTGAACATACTGCACAGATTACACCCCTGCAGACATTCCAGTAAACACATACTGTGTTTAAAGGAATGTTCTGGGTTCAATACAAGTTAAGCTGCATGGATGACATCTGTCACATGCTGTCAATTAACACTGCAAATAATCCTGACTCGTCCCTCACTTTGTAAAAGAATCCTGAAAAAAAGGTATCACTGTTTCCATAAAAATGTTGTTTTCAACACTGTGTTTACATGAATACTCCACACGATGGCCGTTTTGATGTCATTTTATGTGTGTTCGACCATTCAAGTGCAATAAGACGTGAAAGAGAATTCAATTTGCAACCTCATGCTTATAGACTTTCTGTGCACGCGCTTATGCAGTGTGAGTCAATGTGTGCACCACATTGAGTAAATTTTCACTGCTTATTGTGCTTAACTAGGGCTGGGTATCATTCAAAAATCTTCGATACCTTGACTTCGATACAGGTTCCTGAACAATATTTTTTTCGATACCAAATGTATTTTTCTGTTTTAACAAGATTACATTACCTCAAAAAAACCCTTTGAGTCTGTAAAAAAAAAAAAAGTCAACCAACTGAAAAATAAAACCAAAGTCTCAGATATAGGGTACGGTGGGGGGAGGGGGGGTGGAATATATGCCTCACGCTCAAGCGCACATATAATGCTTGCCACAAAGCACAAGCAAAAGTAGCCTAATGGTTATAAATGTAAAAATATCAAGGAGACATTCATTTTAATTATTAATAAACTAGTGCCGTAGTAAACTATAGAGGGAAATGCACCTTTCATTTGTATTACATAATCAAAGTATTTGTTTTTGATTTGAATTTGTTTGTTTAAATGTAGATATTTCAAGCTTTCTATAGGCCTTTTTCTCATGTCTGTGAGGAAAGTATATGCTGAGTTTCGGTTCATTTATGTGACACGCTGCAGTCGAATATGGAGAAACTTTCTGCTGTCTAATTTATTCCGTGCACTGTTAAGTGCTTCAGATTTGTCATGTTGTCTGTCTTAATTATCTTGTCGTGAATATTGCATTGCATGCTGTTGGCATCAAGCCTGGTGAAATGTAGCCACACTTTTGATCTTGTCCACACTGCACACATCTGCAGCACATCACAGCTCCGGCGAGGTTTTGTTCCGTCCTTGTGGCGTGGTGCGGCCGGTATAAACAGTAGGATTGATTAGAGTGGATGCGATCAGCTCCGATGGCCGTGTCGGAGCTGTAATGTGGGTGACACACCACAGCCTCACGTGCGAGCATTACCCATGGTGTAACTGCCGTAAACTAATGTTTTTTCCACCACAGCCATTCATGCTGCATGCTTATTGGCTCACTGATGTTGATGAGATTGAACTGAGTTCCTGAGTTCCTTTTCAGGATATGTTGCGCTTATAACTTTTTTAACATCAAGGACGTCCTGCTCTTTATATTCTCGTTCATGCATTTCATTACTCTGAAGTGTCAACTAGGGATGGGCATTTTCCCAAAATATTGTATTTGAATATTTGGGCTCATAAAAAAAACGAATAATCGTTTATTTATATAACGTCTTTCTCATTTTCTCCAATAACGTCTTTTTTCATCAAGATTTTGTCACCATTTCTGAACAAGCTTACGATTAGGCAATAAACACAACAAGCTTATGTCATATCTTAAGGTTTTTTCAGTTCAGTTTCAGTTCAAAACATTAAACAATGTATGTATACAAAAATATAGGCCTAAAAAACAAAAGCATTATAAGCTCAAGCAGCGCGAGTGGAAAAAACGCTAATAAAGCAGACTGCGGTAGTTATTGTGCAGAACGTATGTATACACTTGAGTCTCTCACTGGGTACAGCTGTGCCTACCTGTACTCGTGAATATAACACAATATAACAAAATCTCTAATGATAGATTTTATATTTGATTTTATACCGCCGTAACGATACATATCGACAGACTGCCCAGCCCTAGTATCTATATGCATTTTTAGACTTGGAAACTTTTTAGTCATGCTTACTGATGCTACAAACAAATTCTTCATATGTTTTAAAACCAAAAACCAATCATTAATCACTTACTTTTTGTGTTTGACTTATTGAAGATCTTTGGGGTTTCTTGTAGGATTGTAATAACTATCATTTCCAGCTATTATTGTAAGTTTGCTTTTGTAAATGTGTAATAATTTTAATATAACAATTTTTAAATAAATATTTAACATTGAACTATACAATTAAAATAAATGTTCAAGTTTTAATTATCAAATTAAAAAAATTATAAAAATGTAAATATAAATTTAAAAAACAATGTAAAATATATAGTTTTTTGTGGTGGAAAGGAGAAATCTGAGCTTCTGCAACATCCTAGAGCAGATCTGCAAGGTTGAGCGCTTTAGCGTCAGAATTGTAAAAGTATCACTCCGTAATTGTGATAAAGACAGAGGCGGTGTGACAGCAGGGTTAATTACGGCATCTCCTGCTGGGCTTTATGAGCAGCAGCTGTCCGAACACGTGTTTCTGAGGCACACTGTATACTATTCTCACTCATCCTTCACTCTGTATGGAGACGAGCCAGGCAGGGTAGGCAGCAGGTGTATCGGCACACAGGACTGTGTGTTTACGTCTGCGCTATCAGTGCTGATTCAACAAGCCTCTCTTTCATCTCTCTCTCTCTCTCTCTCTCTCTCTCTCTCTGGAGCATCAGGGTTTCTATGTGTGCGTGTGGAAGAGAGCTGCTTAAATTACACGTCTATCTGTAGACTGTGTTTAAGGTCAGACTATTATAGGCAGGGCGGAGTTTGCTATGCTTAGACCTCATCTGTGCTGTCACGACCAAAACAAATGAAGACATCTCAATGTTGACGCAAGCCGTTCTGGAAACTGAGGAAAAATAGCGGTTTGCTCTGACGGAGCTTCTCTGATATTTGCTTAGGAGGTTAAACAACATGTTAATGTTATTAAACTGTAATGGCAAAATTGAATTTGTCTTGAATTTCCTCCCTTGGGTTATTTTTAGTTCCCCAACTCCCCTCTGTTTCCATTTTCAGCATTAAAGCATGCCATTCCCAGAGTCGTAGCTGTTTTCCAAGAGTGCTGTGGTTTGGGTTGGTCTCAGGACCCTCACGTTTGAGAGGATTTCATGCTGAGAGGCAGGCGAGATCGTTCATACCCTGTCCCGGGCGTCCAGTTCTCATTCAAGCACAATTTAATACTCGCACAGGGAATTAGAGCCCAGGATATCCATCTTTGTACTTCAGCTCCATTTAGCCAATTTTGGCTCAGGCCATTGTGTTTGAAGAGTGGCCCATGTGCTCTTAGAGTGAGGTGAATGGGTTACTAAAACAAATTCATCTTGTCTGATCAGACAGCATATCAAAACTGACTCTGGCCCACATTAACAATGTCTTAAAGCCCAGATAATGCCCGTCTTCCACCATGACGGATACAATTTTGTGGTTTGATATTAATGTAGTTACTGTGTTTTGTATTATGAAGTTAAATATTCACCGCTTTGATCTGATGACAAGTGTGGGCATAATAGCCCATGTTTTTGTGATGGCGTAACCCTGTGCAAGCATGTTTGGCTCCACGCTTTGTTTTGAAGGCGTGTTTGATTCCCACGGTTAATCTTTCATCATGCTGTTCACCTCTAAAGCACATGGCTGGACGACAACTGCACACAGCTGAACTGATCCCAGAGTGCTTGTGTGCTTGCTCGCACCCATTTAGTGTAGTTTACTTGTACCTGCGAAAGATTTCGGCAATCCTATAAGATCATTACAAATAAAACTGTACAACATGGATCTAATAAACTTGGGTATGACATGTATGTAGACTATTGAATCGTAGGCTACGACTAGTATAGAAGAATTAAAGCATGCGCTAGTAGTAAACAAATAGAGCAATAGAGCTTTGGCAGTTCTGTTTTTATGTGCACTGAAAAAAGGAGGAGGAAGCAAAAGAAGAGAATATGGGCGCAGTCTTAACTAGGCAAACTTTGGTATGCCAAATTGTGCAAATGGAGCTCAAGGTAATAGTTTTACGTTTTAGTGCCAGGTCGCTTTGATCAATACGCCATTTCATGTTGAATTTTTATTGACCAGCCAGTAGACGTAGGTCCAAAATACACTGTGAGATTATCATACTAAATATCTGACAATGCAATGCATGTCTTTGAAGCTCTCTCACTGAACCACGTATGACCACCGTTTAGGAGCCACAACCACATAAGTCCACAATTGTTGTCTTTCGTCTGGGACAAAACCGTACAATTTGTACACCAGGCATTAGACAAGCATCACTATTACTATTGCTCATACTTTGTGCGGTCACATTAGCTAAATTTCTACTACATTTTCCAAGCAAAAACGTCCGTTGTCTTTTGTCAATAGTGAAGTGATTTTTGAAGCAGAGCTCACACAGAAGTCACTTTCAAACCAAGCAGATTTCTTCTGCGAAATCTGCGTGGGGAAATTTTTCACCTTAACACGATTTTCCCAATCTCATGGATTCCTATTAAAATGACTGGATTTTGTTCCGCAAAATTCACAGAACAACAGCAAATGTGACCACACCTTTACAGTTAAAATGTTAACAAACCCCTAACCGTAGTTTTGGGCTAGTATGTGTGCATTAATGGCATGAATTTATGTGGATTCTTACTTTCCCTTTTGTTTTCTCAATGTTTGCTTGATGAATTAGGCTCCCTCTCAAAACAAAACAAACTTAAAGGCCAATGTAATTTGATTCCTGTGTAGTTTTTCACCCTAGATTAGGTAATCAAGCCCCAGCAAATGGCACTGATGGACAAACCACATACATAAACTAACACATAAGAGTTTGACTGGGATGGTCCATACATGGATACACAAACACCAAGCTCACTTCCCTGTGGCTGCCTGCCGGATGTTGCTATGGAAATCAGACTGGAGGACAGTGCAGTACTTTTAACCCAATCTCTCCAGACCTGTGGTGCATGGGATACCACTGTGGTGAGAAGTAAAAGTCATTTATGGAAGACAGACCAAACACGCAGTCCAGCCTGGAAGGAGAATCTGTAGATACGAAGCGGACTCTCCATTTTGGATTGCAGTTTCCCTATAGTCTTGCACATAGAGACGTTGTCAATTTTGCACATTATTCTGCCCAAGAACAGCCCAATTGGACATGTGACGCAACCATGTTGTTGTTTTTTTTTTTTTATATTTGTTGCCACAATAATAGACTAGCAAGGGCGGAAATATTTGGCAGACTTTCTGTTGATCGATAAGTAATAAGTACTGGTTATTTTACACACAAGCACAAAGCAGAACAGTTCTGCTCATGGATATCTAGTTAACTATATCTAGTACAAAGTGCCCCAAACAAAACTCTGAGTATCTCTCAAAGATTTGATGTCACTAACCTCTGGAACTTCAGAGCAAATCTAATGATTTGTTGATAGTTATTGCAATCCGGTATTATATTAACACAACTTTTAAAAAGCCATTATTTATCCCAGTGCCTGCAATTTGCATAAACCCAGTCAGTCAGATTAAAACTGCCGATTTTTAACCACTGCTCACAATTTTATGTGCAAAATACATAAGCATGCCTGCTAAGACTTGTTTACCTTTCTTATTCTGGTTTATGCATGTATGTTTTTGCATACTGTTTGCATGTATTCTGCTTGCTTAGGACATATCAGAGTGACAATCTCGCATACTGTACTGAAGGAAGTTTTACATGCATCAGCTCACATCCAGACACTTACTCACACCTGGTAATAAGACAAGTCTTTGTGCAGTTGTACAGTAAGAATGAAGTCATCATAACTGAGGTGTTGTGTCAGGGAATCTCCTCTGTTATTACCCACAGCATGTGAGCACTCCATCAGCTTCTGAGATTCATTCTTTTGTCTGAACCCTTTGATCATTCAGCCTGAGACTCTGAACAGGTGTACAGAAGGACAGCACATCATACAGGAGAGCTTTATCACTGGTTTTAAAAATAAGTTATCGGCGATTTCCTTCCTTAAACATTGAAAATACATTTTCAAGGTTCCAGTGGACATAACCAAAGACTTTAAGACAGTGTGATGTTACTTTCATCCTTCACTGTCTTGTAGAGAACATCAGATCTCCTTCTGTTTGGTCACCTCTAGCGCTTCAGAGTGAGTGGAATAGGCCTCTAGGTTAATATACTTAACTAGGTGTCGAGATACAAGTGGAAAAACTGTACGTGGAGGTTTAAATGTGCAGGAGCGTGAGAGGATAACAGATGTGTGTTCATCTCTCATTACTGTGTGTAAGACATCTCTAATCTCATGCTTGCTTTCTCCTTCAGGCATTTAAGGATGAGCTAGAGGGAATGATCCAGGAACAGATGAACAAGGGGAATAACCCAGCAGGACTGCTCGCTCTGCGGCAGATCGCAGACTTCTTCATGACCAGCTCCGTAGCCGGCTTCTCCACCTCACCCCTCAGTGAGTATCGGCATGGTGCATCTCCATTGCAACAGATTGCAACATTTCTCCAGTCCTCCAATGTCACAGACTGCCCCACTCCTCCACCTGTTCAGAGTTATACAGTTCCAAATAATTTTATGAAGCACATTTAAAAACAACCTTGGTTGTCCAAAGTTCTGTACATTAAAAAATATACAAATGCAGTTACAAATGTTTAAAAGCACAAGAGAAAAGATGATAAATAATAGCTGTTCCCTTAAACAAACATTGAAGGAAATACGACCAGGCAACTCAAGAAAGTCTTTGCATTCTTTTATCTTACTTCTTCCTCCCTTATCACCCTATCCAGCTCTCCACACGTGTCTGTTTTCTCTCTGTGCTCTGCTATGCGGAACTAATCAGTGGAACTTCTGTGAACCCCTTTCAGTATTTACTGTACATTCAGAGCCAGAGCCTAAACGATCCATAGGTCTAGAGCATTTTCTAGAACATATCATGGATAACTGGATCTGATATTTATAAATAAGAGTTGAATGTACTGTGTATACATAGTTCAAAAAGCAAAGCTCCTTTCCTAGTTTGCCCAGACAATTTATGACTGCACACATATATGAAGTCTATTCAATGGAGATTTTGAAAGCAATTCGCAATCTTACACTGTACACTGTGATTTATCCAGCTGGAGTTCTATTACGAGTTCTGGAATATTCAATCAACTGGAGTTCTGAAATGGGTTCTAGAATGTTTAGTCAAGTGGAGTTCTGGAAAGTGTTTCGAACATATAGAAATCTAGAGTTCAAAGACGAGTTCTGAAACGTGTTGTCAGCTGCAGATCTAGAATGAGATCTGGGCTACATTTCCCGAAAGCATCGTGAGCCCAAGTGCCCAAGATTGTGGAGACCGTTTCCACCAGTGTTCTCTACAAACAATTTAGCTCACAATGCTTTTGGGAAACGTAGCCTTGGAATGTTAAGTAAAGTGGAGTTCTGGAAAGACTTGTGTTGTGTTCTGGGATATTTAGTCAACTGGAGTTTCAAGGTTAAGTTCTAGAATTTTTAGTGAAAACCGGAGTTTAAGGATGAATTCTCAGGGCTCTTGACTCTTCCCACTGGTCACCTTTTTTTATATTAATCATAATGAACCTTACATGATGTTGATGAATCGTTCTCTTAATTTGTATATGCTGGTTTTTCGTAGGCTTTTTGTAAAGATTGACAGTGACTAAATGCTTGATATTTAGCTATGAAATATTTTTTGTATTTTTTTAGTTTTTCCTTATTTATTCAAAATATTCACAAACTTGTTGGCTATGTCATCAACTACCTGATATTCTGATCCTCAAATACATGTAAATTAATGGGTTTTGTTGTTGAAAAAACGTTATAATGATTAGATTTATAAATATGTTAGTTGATCTATAAGGTGCGATGGGTTCCGCCATGTTAGTTTGCGCCGCAGTTCAGAGAATCGGACCTATCAGATGGACACACATAAATGATGGAAACACATAAATTCATCCACTTGAAAGTAAGTGGCCGGTGAAGATGGTAGAAGAAAAGAGTAAACTTTATAGTTACTACACAATGTGTATCTGATATGATAAAAACACTGAATGGATTGTTATTGCCGCTTCCATAGATGTCAGTGTGTGTTTTACAAGCTATAAATGTATTGTTTTACTAGTACTTCTGTGTATTTAAATGTTTGAAACCTAAAATAAACCTCACATGGTTGAAAACACTGAACCGTCTCTGGCTCAGCGCGAAAGCACATTCGAATTTAGCAGTTGATGACTTGACACACTGTCCATTCTAATCACACTGTTGTGAATGTACGCGTCAAAGGGATAACGGAGTACATGTGCCAGCCAGGTACCAAAACAACCTGAACATTATGCACTCGCACCAATGCAAATGTGTGAAATTTTAACTTTTAACTCGCACATTATCAAAAAATTATCGCATTTGTGACCATTTTGGTTGCAGTCTAGAGCCCTGATTCTGGAAAGTTTAGCTAAGTGGCGTTCAAGAAAGAGTTCTGGAATGCAGTCAATTGGAGTTCAAGGATGTGTTCCCCAAACTTGTTATAACTGAAGGTCTAAATTGAGTTCCGGATTGTTTAGCCATCTGGAGTTCAACGATGAGTTCTGTAATATACACTGCTTTAACTGTAGTAAAACAAAAAAAAGAGAGATTTATTGTAGATGTGAAGAGCATCTACGATATTTTTTTACACTATTATTGGATTTCCGTATTCTTCTTTGACCAGAATCCCTAAAGATTCTAAATAAGCTTATCTGAGGAGTGTTTTTAGTTGTATAAATTGAGTCTTACTAAAACATCTTTATTAGATTTCAGGCTTATCAGTGTTTAATGGTCACTTCTGAGGTGTTATCAGTTAATCAGGACACACTTAGAGTCTGAGTTTGATCAGTATCAAGGGTATCGATTTACACATCAATTTGTTGTCCATATTCCCATGAGTGCAGTACTAAAATGTCAATTTCAAGTTGTGCGCTCAGATGGTTTCATTAATAAACATCTTGATACTTTGTTTTTCTTAATAGAGGATTCAAACCTGTTAACACGAACAAACGAGAAAGAAGCACATAGCAATTTGCTTGTGCTGTGTTTTTTATCTGTTCTTGAATTGTTCCCGGTTTTCTCAGGTTTGGGCATGGTGATCCCAATAAACGACATGTTCAGCATGGAGTCCAATACAATGGTGAAGGGAGAGAAACAGACCCGCTGCAAACTGGCCAGCCTCTACCGAATAGTGGATCTGTTCAGCTGGGCCCACTTCACAAGCTGTTACATTACAGTAAGCCATAGCTTTCCATATATCGGTACCAAAGATTAAATATTATAGTTGACTTTGTGTCAATATTTAAGAACAAGAAAATGAAAGTGAATGACGTACATGGCATTATCCAGTGTTTTGCAATCCATTCCTGCAGGCAATAAACATTATACTTCCAATAATACTTTTGAATGCCGAGATGCTTTTTGTCATTATAATTTTGTGGCATCTCTGCTCATGCTGATGTGCTAAAAAAGGGAAATATACAATTTGGATGCCTTTTGGAACGGATTAAAAAACCTTGAGCTAACTTGATCAGAAGAAAAACACAGCTGCTTATTTATGTTTTTTACAACTTGTAGGTTCGTGTCAGTAAGGAGCAGGATCATATCCTCATCATCCCCAGAGGGCTGTCCTTCGCTGAGGCCTCTGCGTCCAATCTGGTAAACAAACTGTCTGTCTCACGTTATCACAGCAGGGCCTGATAGCAGTTCTGGGAACGGCTTGATCATCACACCCACAGGGCTGCCGGGGTCACTTTGAGCAGTGACTTTAGCTCAAACTCGCATTCCAGTAAGACTGAAAATAGATTTGATTCAGGCTTTTGTCGTTCTTACCTTCGGAATTAATTTATCAGTTACATATTATGTTTATTAAATGATAAATGATTAATTAATCCTTCAGTTTTGATCAAATAGCTTCTAGGTTATATTTTATGCTGCTTTGGCATTTCCGTTTTCTTAGTGGTGCAACGGCCTGTTTAAATTGAGACATTAATATTGCCCAGAGCATAATAATAGTTGAAATTATATGTGATTTTCTTTGTGTTTGGGATTTAAGTCTGAAATGTGCCGTGCACAGAAGGGAACGTGTTGGCAGACCTTGACTGAGTTTGACATGCTTCATCAGCCGCTTATTTCTTTGAAATCTCAGAGTGGGTTTTGGATTCGTACTAGCCTGTGTGTTCATGTCAGTCGGAGGCTTTTAGTGCCTGTAGTTGTTCATGCTTATTATTTTGTAATCGTATTGTGGTGGTTCTTAATCCTGGTCCTGGAAAACCCCAGCACTGAACATTTTGTATATTTGCCCAAGTATACTCCAGTTTTGACATTGAACACACAGATTTTAAGGGTGCTTTTACACTAGCACTTTTGGTGTGCACCCGGGTTCGATTGACGTTTAATAGCATGTGCGTTTGCACTCAACACACTAGAGCGCACTAGAAAGTTTCATCCCTGTCCAGTGTCTATGCTATTTCTCTCCAGAAGTTGACAGATAAAAATGTCTTTGTACTTTAAACTAGAGTTGTGTGCATCTTTTAAAGGTAGGGCAGGCGATTTTGGAGAGGCTAGCAATAGCAAGCTAGCAGGTGCGCGGAGGATTGGAAATGCATATGTTAACAGGCAAGTAAGACATCGTAATATACACATCGGACCGAATGCAGTGTTTGGTCGAACATTTTTTGGTCCTGTGACTTCCACAGAAGATATATGTTCATGTTTTAATATTTAGACCAATTCTATTATCGTTTACTGTCAGGATGTGAAGAGAGCTTCAGCCAGTATAACAAAATCTGTTTATAAAATAAATTGCCTACCCTATCTTGAACCCACACTAGTGTTCATAAACGCGTGCATCTGTTGTTGTGTCTCTAGTAGTTTTTTATCTCTTCCATTTATTTTGACTGTGAATTGAAACAACGGTCTGGGACGGTGGTGCCACCTTGTGAACCAACTAATTACTGCAAAAGTATTCAAGATGCATTTGCAAGCTGAGCGTACGCGGTATATGTGTGTTTAGAAAAATCAAGCTTTGTATGTATAACCTACCCTTGTGAACACATAAAAACAAATTACCACCAAATTAATCGTTTTAGAACACATCCAAATAATGATATTGACTTGAGTAGTGGATGGTGAGTAAAAACTAGGACTGTGTCATTATTTGAAATCGTAATAAAATGTGGGTATGTGCAATTTCTAAAAGAATTTCCTTTTTTTCCCCTCCCATCTTAAAGTTTTTTCCACTCTGTACTTACTGGGGTCACCCTTGAAGTTTGCTGAGGCTCCCTAGTGGGCCCCGGTCCCCTGGTTGAGAACCACTAGGCTAGAGTACTGTAAATCTAACTATGACCAATGCCATTGGATCAGAGGGCTGTCAATTACTGCCTGATTCACTGTCCAGAGTGCTGCCAATGCTTTGGCAATGTAAAACCTTTTTACCATGCCAATAAAGCAATTTGAATTTGATCTGCAGAGATTTTGAAAGAGGAGTGACACGATTTGACCACGGACCACATCTCTGTTCATTCAATGTTACATTTTTCAATCAATTTTCTGATACAGATTGTGTGTAAGGATTTTTTTTCCCCCATATCAAACAGGCCTAATAACTATTTCTAGAGTTGCCACAGCTTGAGCCCTGATCTGGATTCATAATTTCAGATGACCAAACGATTTGTCTACACTTGTTCAGACTGGATCTGGAGGCAAATCAGATTCTCATGCTCAGTAACATAAATCAAACTGCCGTTATCTACCTTAACACATCTGGTTTAATGAGTCTTGACATTAATGCTACAATTCCTTCTACATAGCACTGAGGTCTTTTACCACCACTGTAGCACAAAAGTGCACATATCAAGTATATATAAGCAGTTGCATCTGCATTCATGTTGTTTCTGGCCTTAGATCGGCAACTCTTGAGTTAGTTGGTGACAAACAGATTTGAACCAGTTTTTGAGGTTTCACTTTTGAGTGTTTTTCTCTACCGCCGGCATAATAATGAGTTTTGACATGCTGCTCGTGGTGGATGCTGTTTTGACAAATTCCTGCCTATCAGGTGATTTAATACTGGAATGAATTTGTGAAGCACATTTGTCCTCCTGCCTGCAGCATTTATGACTCTGTGAACCGAATTAAAGACGCCTGAAGTGAGCAGCAGCGGTTTCTGTGTCTGACTTGCACTCTTGCGCTGGCTAATGCTGGTTTTAATGCTGCACTGTGCAGGATTGTGTTTGGGGTAGAGTTACGGCCACTGCCATGACAAACACATTTTTCACAGTCATGAAAAAACACACTCAGTCATTGTGCTGTTTCAGGATCGTGGCAGATTGCTTTGCTCTTGGTCATGTATAATAGGCTTTAATAGGTGCTGTTGACCTTTTATTTATGGATCAAAGCCAGTACAGGTTTGTCCAGTTTCTGTGGACTGTGTGTTTTAGACAGTGAGAGTAGGATAAAGCCCAATCTCTTTTGCATAGTCGGAACATACTGGATTTCTTTTTTTATCTGTGTGTGAGAGAGAGAGATCTCAGTGTTGCTGACACAGTCATTCAGAGCTCCTGTTCTCTGCTTATGTGGGCGTGGTTGTGGGTTGGTGCCCGCTGGAATGAGGCCAGCAATCTGGGTCACAGTTTTATTAACCCTCTATATGATCAGTCACTTTCACACTCTCTTACACTCATTAAAGCTCTAAGCCCCTTAACAGAGAAGAACATGACGTTAACACTGGATTTGACTACTTCCTGGAGAGAATGCACATGCAAAACTCTGTCATGAGCCAAGTCTTCATGATATTCCGATCTGTAGATATGGCTTTGGTCTCTCCTTTGTAGTACATTTTGACATTATTTGGGTTATATTAAAAAAATAATAATAATTATTTCATGCAACAAAAAAAAAGTCTTCAAAAGTTTTTGGCAAAGACTTTGTTCTGATCGGATTCAGAATGATGTTCAAAACATGAATTATCAGAGATCAAGTCCATCAAGACCCCCAAAGCTTGCACAGTCGCCTCTTCATGGGTTTCGACATTTCATACGGTAACATTAGGCAGTTTTGATTTATATGCTGTTGAATGTTTGATTGTGTTAGCTAACTTCTGTGTAAACAACTTCTATTCTCCCCTGGGCTGAATCCAAAATCACTCCATAAAACCTCAATCACTGTTCCCTACGTTAGTCCACTAATGCAGTTCACTTGATGGAGTGAATTAACTGGGGAATTCGTACAGTCGCATTGGCTGTACACTCATTATTGAGGTGCATTATGGGATTGAATGATTGCACTCAATAACGTCCACTATGGTTTCGGACACCACTACAAATGACTGTCCACTCAAATAATGCCCTATTTAAGGGTATAGGGGGTCCCCGATTTTTGGATTCAGCCCTGATTTACGCAGATGATCTTGGCTTGTTTTTGGATCCAGAGATGCTGTACTGTTTCAGAAGATGCATAACAGTGCCCCCTATCATATAACCGTAAAAAACACAGATTGCAATAACTCATGAATGGCAGGGAAGCGTTGTCATAAATGACAGAAAATCTTGTCTATGGTGGTGAACGAGTTAATGTAAATAGCACAAACTCTCCAGGATGGGTTACATACCCAAGTTTAATAGTATTAAGGGTTAAGGTGCGGTCACGTTAGAGAAACTTTGGTGAATTATTGGGTGCAAAAAATATCTGATCAGTTTTTATGTATGTTTGATATATGAAGCACAGCTCTCACAAAAGTCTCACCAAGCAGCAAAGTTGGTCAATGCAGCAAATCCAACTTTAGCCCTTTGCAAAATCTGCATGGGGAAATCATTCACTCTCTAGCGAAATTCCAGATTGTGTTCATTTCTTTTGACATGACTGGATTTCGCCCGCGATACGATAAATGTCACCCACCTAAAGAAGTGTGTTCAAGTTCCTAACCGCAATGTTGATTAGTAGTGTTTTTCTAAAGCAAGCGTTTACTGTTACATAATGAGATTTCATGTCTATGAAGCAACTGCTGTAATCCTTTCCAAATGTTCGTGTAACAGGAAATTGTAACTTTGTTTTTGCCTTTTTATGCGTCTTGTGCTGTTAAATGTGCTTATTTCACTCCTAAAAAATCAATTTGTAATGACGAATATAATTGTTTGCTGGACTATTTTACAGCAAAAGTGACTACAGAATTCAAAGCACACTTACACACTGATTAAAGCATTTACTCCACTCTTAGCATTTATTATTTAGCTACAACTCTCTTCAAATAAGATGAGAGATTTTGCCCGTTTCCTGACATCTAGTCCTTGTTTCAGTCCATTAGCGTTAGTATGGTGGCATAATACAATAAATATGTTCATCTAGAAGATAACCAAATTCCTGTGGCCAGTTTAATACACAATATTGAACCAATGAAGAAAGAACTGCATGAGATAAATGTCAAAACAGTCATGTGATATTAGTGGCCGTGTGTAAACATAATCTGCATGAGGTTGGATGTCACTCTGCGCTCATTAACAGAGCAGAGGTACTGTGTGTTTATTTTGAGCTGGTAGTGATATGGGGTGCGGCATCGACAGGCATGTGAAGGGCATGTTAGGAGGCTTGTTACAGGACCAGCATGCAATTCGATATTTAATAAGAGCTCTAGAGGAATCAGACACCCACAAAGCATTGTCGTTCATTTCTCATGACAATAACAAACACAATCAATGATTGATAAATCGTTTATAGATACACTAGCATTGAAAAGTTTGAGGTTTAATGTTTTTAAACCAAAAGTGTCTTATGTTCACCAAGACTAAAAAAGTTTATTTTTGATCAAATATAAATTAAAAACTAGGGATGCACCGATCCGCATTTTTTCACTTCCAATCCCGATACCTGAATTTGGATATCGGCCAATACTGATACTATTCCGATACCAGAGCTGTGTTTGCTACGTATTAGGGATGAAATGGTATGGAAATTTCACATCATGGTAATAGTGACCCAAATTATCACGGTTATCAATTTATATTTGAAAATCAGCAAACAAAAGATAAATCAAGCAGCTCTAAGCACTTTTTTAAGCTAGATTATGTGGGCTTTCCTTCCTTAAAATGGCCGTCGTCAATGGCAACGCATAATGCATAAATCTGTAATCTCTAATATTATCTCTGTAAATATATTCTCAAGCGATATTCTCATCAGTGTTCTATCAGCTGTGACGCATTTAAATCTAGCATATTTTGTGTAAGAGCCCATACAGTATCCTAGTGAAATAATGCCTTTATTTTCATATGATTTGAGTTTATTTTATTAAATATCAAAAATTCAAAAGGTGTGCATCATACCTGACACCTAGATGAACACTTCAGTGAGACAGTCATTCTCTTCAAATGCCATTTAAGTTAGAAACTTGTATAGCCTACCAATGTTTTATGTAACTTTTTTTTCCCTAAATTCGCGAACGTCAAGCCGAATTTATGCCAGTCATATCAGATGCGCTATGGTTCTGCTGTGTTTGTTTGAAACTATTTTCGGTGCTGAAATAGAACAAAAACTGTCAATCACTGTATGATGAATGAATCTCCTGCGGACATCGCACGTTCATCTCTGCTTTGAGTGTAGATTTCAGCTAGTGAGAGTGGCGCGCGCTCTGAACAAAACTCCGCTAATCAGAACGCCTCTTATTATTATATTCATAAACTCAATGGACACGTGTGATTGATTATAATGCGCAACGCGATTATAACAGATGGCTTTTGAGAAGACCATTATAAGTTCAAAGTGGCTAGTGTGAGTGTTACACGTCACAGCCGAAATACACACGCAGATGGCGATTGTTAATGTCAAGCCCTGATTATTATCTCTTAAATGTCACCCTAGTCTTGTCTGAACTTGTCTGCTTTTTTAAATGTTTGATTGCGTTCGTTGTGTTGTACGACGCGAGGGAGCTTCCACCTCTCTGAATTAAGGTTTTGCAAACATTCTCTGCTGTGTTTCCAGTGTGAAGTATTTCCACACAGCTGACATTGGCTAGCCACAATGCTGCTCAATGCTTTCTGGCTGCAAACTGCGGAATGGATTTCCTGAGCGGGGGCGTGTCTCATAACTCTGTATCTCATTGAGCCGCGCCTCCGTTCAGGAAATCCATTCCATAGTTTGCAGCCAGCTAGCAGACAAGCCGGCAGGAATCACTTTTGGAGTCATTTCAGCAGACAACGTTTAAGTGCAGACATGGCTCATGGATATCGGATTTCTCCGCAGGTTGGATTGGGAAAATCCGATGCGTGAATTACGCTAGTATCGCTCCCGATACCGATTCTGGATCGGATCGGCCCCATCCCTAGTAAAAACACTAATAATGTGAAATAATATTACAATATTTATTATCAATGCTGAATACAGTTGTGCTGCTTCATATTTTTGAATAGAAAATTCAAAAGAACAGCGTTTATTTGATATAGAAATCTAAAATTATAAATTTGACACCCTTGCTGAATAAAAGTATCAATTTCTTAAAAAAAAAATACACACATCTTACCAACCCCAAACATTTAAATGATAGTGTAAATGAAAGGCTTAATTAAGCTGTACATTTTTTCCCCCCATTGGTCATCCTGTATCGAGGTTACCAGGAAATGGAAGCATATTAAATACATTAACCAAATCATCCACTGGTTCTCAGTTTATCTGCAAGGATGGTTCCTTCCTGATTAGCTGCACGATGTCAGGATTAATAGAGAATGATTGAATGTGTTGGGCACCGTAGAGAAGGTAATAAAACCCTACAGTCTGTGTATTGATACTTATGGTTTGTTTTAATATGCACTCAGATAGGAGTAATCAGATGCAGTCTCTGCACAAATATTTTTTTTAAATGTAGAACTAGTTTAGCCTCACTGCTGTTTGTGTTTTAGGTGATTATAATCTGCTATGCTACATTATGTTTCTATCATTCTCCAGATGAAGGTGAACATTCTCGGTGACGTGATCGATCAGGGCTCCACCAACCTGCAGATCGACCCGGCCGGCTTCAGCCCTCACGCTGCCATCTACTCCATGAGACCCGACGTGCGCTGCATCGTTCACATACGCACACCAGCCACTGCTGCTGTAAGTATCTGCCCATTTACACCAGCTTTAGTTTATTTCATAGAAATTATGAATCGCCATGACTTGCATTAATCTCTTCTGTTATGTCAGGTGTCGTCTATGAAGTGCGGCCTGCTGCCCATCTCTCAGGAGGCTCTGATCCTGGGTGACATTGCCTACTACAACTACCAAGGCAGTCTGGATGAGCCAGATGAGCGCTTGGAGCTACAGAAAGCCCTCGGGCCATCAACGAAGGTAAACAAACCTCTGTTTTTTTGTTGCATCTAAAATGGCATAATTCAATACCCAGTGAAAGTTGCATGATGAAAGTGAGTATGAAAGCGAGAAATGCAGTATGTTTGTAAATGTGCAAGATATTTTTCCCAAAGCTGTCTATGTTTGTGTGGCAGGTGTTGGTTTTAAGGAATCATGGGATTGTAGCTCTAGGGGAGACCATTGAAGAGGCCTTTCACTACATTTACAACGCCCAGTTTGCCTGTGAAATTCAGGTAAAAGGCTCATGATTATGGATAATGCATTTTTAAATTGGTTTTGGGTGATTTTTTTATAACATACACTAATACACACAATATTAAGTAACTTACAAGTGACACACTATTGCCTTTTTTTGCTCTATTTTGCCAACAAAAATAGTTCCAAACAAAGCCACAGGGCTGTTTTGCGTCTCTGAGCAACACATGGCAGTGTTTCTTTACTGAATGAACGAATCGTTTGAACAAATGATTCAATGACTCGCTCATTAAGACAGTCAAATGCTTCATTCCTGAATGAATCAGTGGAATCTCAATGACTCACCGAATTAACCGTGACTTGCTGCCACCTACTGGCAGTTTAAAATTCATATTTAAAGTATCTTTTTGTTTTTAAAATAATTTGTATCTAATGTCAATATCTAAATGCCACTTCAGATGCAGCTTCTGTGTTTCCTCAGAGATTAACTGTTTATACTGATTTAATTTGATTGGTAACGGCCCTATTGTGTCTTATTCTAAATGAATTTATTGAATAAATGTAAGAATTTAATACATACAAAACATGATGCATACATTAATTATGTAAAAAAATAAAAATAAAAAAAAGGCAATTTAAACTTGTCAATTTAACAAATTTAAATTTGTTGGAAAAGATAATTTCTGTCACTGTTGTGAACTGACCACTACACAGAATATGAAGAATATCAAAAACTTTAGGAGTCAGCTGCCCTAAACCTGCCAAGGTACCAACACAATACACTCAGCAAAATATTGTCTATCTATCATTGTCGAGAAAACACCAGAAAATATTGAGATATAATTTATTTTCAATATCACACACCCCTATGTGTTCCACAGGAATATATTTAAAGTTCGATATCTTGTACATCCAGCTTTACCTGCATACATGCAGTACTTTTACACATAGCGATATAATATATAGCAATTATTGGCTCTGTAATTGTTTATATCCTTGCAAAATGTAATCTATATTATCGTACAGCTGTATAACGTTGTGTGTATATATAAGCATATCCAACTTAATCCACATACATTCACTACACTCATGCAAAGCAATATATACTATACAGCATATCTCAGCTGCTTGATTGTTTGTCACAAAATGTAAACTATATTATCACACAGCTCTAATCTACGGAGCCCCTAAATTGACATGGAGGTGGAAAAAATTATGAGATGGGAGGGGAAAATTATGATTTGCGTTTTATTTTGCATTCTTCCACTAGAAAAGGTTTTGTGAGCGAACGCAAAATTCTCAGGGGGACGCAAAACATTTGCAAGTTAACGCAAAGTTACTCTGGAGAACTCAAAAATATATTCCAATGCTATTTGTCGTTCTCTCGCAAAAGTTATCGCCATTTCACTTTATGGACTCCGTACTGATCTGCTGAATGCAACTATAAAGATATTAAGATTTATGTAAAACAATGTGTATTGTGAAAAGCACTACACAAATAAATTTGACTTAATACTGAAACATCACCATTAAACAAGCTAAATGTTACTGCGCTTTGTTTCTGAAAAAGGATCAAGAACTGGCCTTTTGTGTTGTAGATGTCTGACGTCTCTCTCTCTCTCTCTCTCTCTCTCTCTCTCTCTCTAGGTGAATGCGTTCTCATGCGCTGGAGGAGTGGAGAACCTGATCCTGTTGGATCTGGAGAAGTTTAAACCTCGTACACAGGGGGTTGCACAAGCCGGGGTCAACATGGGCTCTCAGCACAAGTGGAGGGTGGGAGAGCTGGAGTTTGAGTCGCTCATGAGAATGCTGGACAACCTGGTATGTTTGTGTGAGACTTGAGTACATTTACAATGAGCTCTGTGCCAATCATCTCCCAGTGTGATATAGAAACAGGATTTGAACTCTGCTTTGGACCAAACAATCGTGCCAAGTGTGAAAACAGCCAAAAGCGTCAGCTAAATGACTCCTTACAAGGGTTGGGTATCGTTTTTTACGATACCGGTGCCAAACCGATACTTTTAAAACGGTACCGGTGCCGATAATAAAAAAAAAGAAAAAACGACGAGTCATGCTTCTCACATGACACATAGCAGCCACAATAACGCTGTATGACAGCTGTATCGGTTTTATTAATTCGTTATAAGTTTTTTCTTTTTTATTCAAAATATTCACAAACTTGTTAACCATGTCATGAACTATCTGATATTCAGATTTTCAAATATGTGTGAGTGAATGTGTGTTAGTTGATCTATAATGCGCGATGGGCGGCGCCATGTTAGTTTGCGCCTCATAGAATTGGATCTGTCGGATTTACATCACATAAATTCATCCTCGTCTCACGAAATACATGAAAGAAAGTGACCGCTGCTGAACTGGAAGAAGAATAGAGTAAACTATATATTTAACTATATAATGTTATCTGATATGAATGAAACAAGTAGTCAATTTATAACCGTCTGAAAGGATTGTTATTGCCGCTATAGACATCAGTGTGTATTTTTTGCTAGTAATTACCTGCCTTTAAATGTCTGAAACCTAAAATAAACATTATGTGGTTGAAAACACTGAATAGTTGTGATATGTGACGAGCGCGTCTGTCTCTGGCTTGGCACCAGCCAAAGCGCGTAAGCACGTTTGAATTTAAGTGGCGCCGAAATGAGGCACTGAAATCTGCGTTCTGATTCGGTCCGGTTACACACTGGTTATAAAGGGTTTCGGTACCCGACCCTACTTCTTACTGCTAGTCCAACTGGGTTGGAGAGGAATAATCACAGCGGAGAGACTGTAAAATCACTTCTTTGAGCCTTTTTCTTTCCCCGCTCGCTTTCCTCTCCTATTAGGCAGACAAAACGTAAAAGAGAGAGACGAACTGGAGTTGAAAAGCACTCCTGCCACAACTCTTTTCTCTTCTTTCTCCAGCTGTGCAGACTGCGCTGTTTTTTCTCTCCGTCCGTGTGAGATAGGGAAGAATGCAGGCATGTGGAAAGTCTGTTTTCCCAGCCGAGGCAGAAGAATGGAGTGATGTGGAAGATGATAATGATATGGTGCGTCGCTCAGTGAGCCACCATAACCCGCTTCCAGTGAAGCGATGTGTTTTTCCCGCTTATACTGGAGAGTTTCAGGATATGGTTACAGAATGTGCTTGAAACGCAGATGTACCTTAAAGACTGTCTTTTATGGCTTTCGTGCACCTTCTGCAAAGATTTCAAGCAGTGGCTCATTATGTAAACCTGTTCTAAGTGTTGAAACTCATTCATTAAAGGCCTTTGATTCATTAAAGGCAGTTAAATGATTTAAGATTAGGTCTCATCCTTGTATATTTACTTTCAGGGTTACAGGACAGGCTACACGTACCGACACCCCATTGTGCGGGAGAAGCCGCGACACAAGAGCGAAGTGGAGATTCCGGCAACAGTGACGGCGTTCATGTTCGATGACGATGACACGCCACGTTTCCCTCTGAAGTTGCTGCAGCAGCGACAGCAGAGGGAGAAAACACGCTGGCTCAATTCACCCAACTGCTACATGAAGGTGAATGTGTCGGACGGGGCTAGCGAGGAGAACGGACGCACCAAGACCATGGTGAGATCTCTGATATGGTGCTCTGAGATCATGTATTTGAAAGCCTTGCATGCTAAAAGTAAAAAGCGGATTGCTGTTAAGGAAGTTGATCTGTCTCATCAGAAAGTCCTCAGGTGGATTTGGTGGAAGAGCAAGAATGTGGTTATTTCCTGGGCATAACTGACAGTCTAGCTGCAGACAAAACACATATTTCTGTTGTCATCACAGATAAACTTTTGGACCCTCGTAACTTCTGTCAGCCGTCTGGAGGACGCCACTGATTCCAAATGAACACACTGACCTCTAGTGGTCAAGGCTTTAGTATTACATCTTTGGCTGCATTTTCACCAGGAGCAAAATGTCAACCGTTGCTAAAAAGTCTAGATCTAGCTCATCTAGACCTTTGTGCACATCATTTCATGGCAAACATTTGTGCTTCAGAGACATTTGGTTGCAATTCTGTCAAAACAGCCATCCCGAGACTTTATGCCAACTCTGAATGGCAGCAGAGGGCTTTATCTTTCTAAACAAATCTCAGTCTGCATTTGTTTTCTTGAATTCTGCATTAAATCGCTTTCTTTTACTAAATCTCTGCAGTGGATGAAGTCAGATGATGGCGGTAATGCCAGCGGGACTCCGATCCGCATTGAAGATCCCAACCAGTTTGTTCCTATGAACACAAACCCCAGTGAAGTTCTGCAAAAGAGAAATAAGGTGAGGTGTATGTGCGATCAGACAGTGTTTTGCGGAGTCTTGATGCAGAAGTAGTCATAGGCAAACTTCTATAGTGGCGGTCGAAAACTACATGGGGCCCTGTGAAATCAGTTTTATTTTTTTCCTAAATTTCGTTTTATTTTTTCCCAAATTCAGTTTTTTCCGTTCTAATTTTTCTGGATTAAGTTTTTTGTTTTTTTCCCGGTTTAAATTTTTTTTAGACTCCATTTTAAGTTATTAATCAGTCCTTCCAGAAAAATGCGGCTTTTTTTTGTGATTGTTGCGGGCAAAAATCCTTGATTATGCGGCATGTTTTCTTAAAAAATGCGATGGAAAATGCGGGATATTTATGCAATTTTATGCGATGAAATTGCGGGAACTTGCAAAAACTGCGGTTTGATGAAAAAGAGAAAAAAAGCACTACATCACAGAAAGTGCTGGGAATATTTAAGTTCCCATCTTGTTTTATTGAAAACCTTAATAAACACATGGCTCAAATTTACAAAACATTGAGTCTAACAAGTTCTGTAGCTTTACAAAAGGAATATGCTACAACTTGAAAAATGAGTAAATAACTTCCTGTTTTACAGAGGTGGCTTTACAAAACAGACATTTGAGTGCTTCCAATGCACAAAGTGCAATCTCTTAAAGGGTTAGTTCATCCAAAAAATTAAATTCTGTCATTAATGACGTCCCCTTGTGTCGTTGGACACCCGTAAGACCTCCGTTCGTCTCTAAATAACGACTTATATAGTGATGATCGATTTCGGATTCGGATCGCGTGTCAAACTGCTGAAATACGTGACTTTGGCGATCTGAGCCGCTGAATCGACTCATTGATTCATAACGCTTCAAAGCTTCATGATGCTGTGTTTTGAAATCGGTCAACACACCGGGAAACTGCTTTGCTCGTCTTTTGCTGTTATTTTTGTTGGCAAATGGGAGTTTGCGCTTCATCATGGTTTTACCGATATCTATGGTTTCACCACGGGGGTTTGCAGCTTTTCGATGATGTTCACGTCTGGTAATTACGTCACTTCAAAACGTTCCCATGGCAATAGGCGGAAATGGCAGCTCGTGTGAAGTAAACGAACATTTTTCAACTTTCTGCTAATATATATATTACTTTTTTTGCAACGAAAATGCAGGGATTATGAAATCATGCTAGCCCTGCATATTTTGCACGCGGAAATAGGCAATTTATGCGGCGAAAGTGCGGCGTATTTCAAAAAATTATTTTAGTAAAATTTTATTTTAGTCATCAAAAAGCATGTCTAGTTCATTGAAATCATGAAACTTAAAAATTGATTTTGTTAAACTTTAGAAATTGTTGTTCAATTATATGTTTAGGGTCCTATGAAAATTATGAAATTTAGGGTCCTACGAAAATTTCTTTTTTATTTTTACAAATGTAATATAAAAAAAAAAAAAAACATGTCTAATTAATTGAATTCATAAAAACAACAGTATTTTCTTAATTCTAAAAAAAGTTTTTTTTTTAATTTCAGAAATTCTGTGTTGTGTATTTTAATGTTTCTGGCATTAAAATCATGAAATTTTTGTCAAAAAAAGTGATCTTCCTGTGATCTTTTGTCAAAAAAAGTAAGTTTTAAAGATATTAGTGTTAGTAGTATTACATTGAGACAGCTACATTCTACTGTACAACAGTAATATATTTCTGTCACAATTTCTTCAAGTTAAACCAAACTTTTATTTTGATGGGTTGCGTAAAGACCTTTGAGTCTCTGTGTGTTTATATGATGGTAGTTTTTCTCAAATTAAACTGTAAAATGCTTGTGAAGTGACTGTCGGAGTGACTCTGAAGATGAAGTTCATGCATTCATGTCTTCAAATAGCGAGTCAGCAGAGGCTGAAAACACAAGTGTGTGTGGGAAATTAAAACATTCGTTCACACAAAGACGCGCAGAAAATGTCTTTTTGATAAAGACATTTTGTCTTTTTTAATATTCACAGACACTAGTCTATACCACGATTTGATTTAAGTGTACTGACCTACATTTTATTTATTCATCAGAAAGTTGACAAATTTCTATACAGTAAATTCCATTTTTATTATTGGATTCATAAGGCCCTAACTACAACAATATAATTATTGCATTCTAATTTTCCCCAATAGCAAAATGAAAAAAAATCCATGATATGACTTGAAGAAAACAATATTGAGAGATTATGTTGGTCAGAAGAGAGAAAGATGCCGAATTTGCCATTATTCCCTCAGTTTATATTATAAACACTCACACAGCAGCGCTAACTAGCTTTAAAGGTCCTTTAATGTTATAAATGTACATTAACAATTTGAAAAATTTAAATATGCATTTGACAATGTTAATAGCTGGGAACGCATCACTATTCGCCATTTCATTGATGTCACTGGGTCTTAAACCGCTTTCCTGTGATCTTTTCAGATTCGCGAACAGAACCGGTTTGATATGATGACAGCAGGACCGCAATCACAACGGCTGGCAGGGATTGTGGTGGAAAAACCGCCGGTGAGTGTCAGAATGGCATTATCATAAACCATGTGTGAATCCTGAACAGTCAAGCAAGGGTTGCACAGACATCCACTAGGTGGTGCCAGATCCTCTCAAAGACAATTGAACAGTGTGAGCGGGATCAGTTGTGTTGGTGAAATGAGCATCAGCATGTGTGCCAAAGGTCTCATATTTTAAAGCATGGTCTTATGAAGCTCTTTTTTTCTCTTTAAGGCACAGTCGCCAGTTAAGGTAAAATCCTGGGGTGTTTTGTTTGTCATTATGTGGAAAATGATCACAATTTTCAGTTTTGCATGAGGTCAAACGGTTATATTTGTAGTTATGGATTTGCAGTGTTCCTACTTCACATTTGTGTTTTTGAATATTAGAGGATTTGCGACACTTTGCGTTTGAATGCACAATGATTAACATGCCTGATGGTCTGTGTGTTTGAGTTGTTTTTGTCATCGTTATGACTCATTTCATTACCGAGGTGCAATTCTAGTGTCTTATTTTGTGTTCTCTGCTCTACCCACGCACACACGTGCAGCCGTATATGGGAGACGGTGAGGAACAGACGGGCCCTCTCCCTCCAAACCCCTTCAGTGAGCTGATCGAGAAAGAGATGAACGACTACCAGAAGAGAGTAGAACGACAGCACTTAGGATTAGATGGTAAAACACGCTCACAAGCCCCTCACACCTCAGCTGTACACTTTTTATTCAGCAAAGATGCATTAAATTGATCAAAAGTGACTTTAAAGATTTAACGTTTTATTCATTAAAGAATCCTGAAATAAATATCTGATATTTCTGATAATAATCAGAAATGTTTCTTTAGCACAAAATCAGCATTTTAGAATGATTTCTGAAGGATCATCATGTGACTAAAAATGTATGATGCTGAAAATTCAGCTTTGCATCACATGAATAAATTACATTTTACAATATATTACAATAGAAAACAGTTATTTTAAACTGCAATAATATTTCACAATATTACTGTTTTTGCTGTATTTTTTTATCAAATAAATGTAGCCTTGGTGAACATAAGTGATTTCTTTCAAAATATAAAAAAATCTTGGCAACCCAAAACTTTACCTTCCTATCTAGTGCAAATGGATTAAGACCACTGAGATGCATGACACCTCTTTTATTTTAAAAGCACCTCACTTCCTGTTCCCCATGTCACTTATATATGACCCAGTCAATGCTAATGTTGTAACTCACTGCCCCTTATAGCTAAAAATCAATAGCGTGTGACTTGCACTGAACTAACATGAATACATCCAGCCAAGATGAGTGTCTTAGAGCTGTGACAATGCTTTTGCATGCTAACCTGTCTACTTCTCTAACTGTTTGTCTCCCTGCCTGTCTGTCTGTTCACTAACCAACTCACTCCTGCAGATGAAGAGCAGCTCACGTCAGACGACGCTTCCACACTCTCTCAGTCAGTGTCCCAAACTCAGTCTCCTCAAAACACTCCAGCTAAAGAAGGTATAACACACTGAAAGAGCCAGCTACATCACTCAACTACAACTGTCAGTATTTGTGAGAATATCGCGCATTAGCAACAAATGTTGACCCAGAAACACAGGCAGTGAGATTGCTTATGTTGTAACATGCAGATGTGTAATTTAATAGTGGTTCATTTTCATAGGTTAGGCTGCATTGCTTTTGTGCTATTTGTGAATCATACTGCAGTGCACATCAGTGTTATATATATATATATATATATATATATATATATATATATATATATATATATATATATATATATATATATACATACATATATATTAGTGGTGGGCATAGATACATTTTTTTAATCTAGATTAATTCCAAAATTAATCTAGATTAAAATGGCTCATTTGAATTCTGCCGAAGGCATTCAGAATATGTGTGCTCGTAAGTGATCGTTTGTCTTTTTGTAGTTTGAATAATAAATAACTTCTGTCCCTTTAAGACCTGACGCACACATATCCAAACACTGTTCCTGTGAGCTGGTTACGACTGTGTTTACGTTAAAACTCACCAAGATGGGCATTGAGACATTTTTGAGTGTATTTGACCATTAATAAGCTGGAAAAAGGAGCTCATTTTTGTACTTGTATGTCAGAGGCGACTTTATTACGGTATGTGTGTGTGCGCTTCAGATGTGAGCGCGAAAAACTAGCGGGAATTAGTAGAATTAACGTTATGTGCAAGCCGCCGCGAAATTCAGACCGGTCACGCCAATACTAACAAAAGTCCAGCAGAACACCTGTTCGCAATGTTCAGAGGATTAAACGGACTGAATGAGAGGAGGTGGTGCGTGTCACTCGCTGTCGATCGGAGAGGAGAGCGCAGCTGATATCGATACAGTAGAAAATGAGTATTGTATCGTTTCAGATATTTCAGTATATATGTATACATACATATACATACAGTACATATATATATATATATATATATATATATATATATATATATATGTGTGTGTATATAATTTATATTCCTAAAGGATTATTAGGAACACCTGTTCAATTTCTCATTAATGCAATTATCTAATCAACCAATCACATGGCAGTTGCTTCAATGCATTTAGGGGTGTGGTCCTGGTCAAGACAATCTCCTGAACTCCAAACTGAATGTCAGAATGGGAAAGAAAGGTGATTTAAGCAATTTTGAGCGTGGCTTGGTTGTTGGTGCCAGACGGGCCGGTCTGAGTATTTCACAATCTGCTCAGTTACTGGGATTTTCACGCACAACCATTTCTAGGGTTTACAAAGAATGGTGTGAAAAGGGAAAAACATCCAGTATGCGGCAGTCCTGTGGGCGAAAATGCCTTGTTGATGCTAGAGGTCAGAGGAGAATGGGCCGACTGATTCAAGCTGATAGAAGAGCAACTTTGACTGAAATAACCACTCGTTACAACCGAGGTATGCAGCAAAGCATTTGTGAAGCCACAACACGCACAACCTTGAGGCGGATGGGCTAAAACAGCAGAAGACCCCACCGGGTACCACTCATCTCCACTACAAATAGGAAAAAGAGGCTACAATTTGCACAAGCTCACCAAAATTGGACAGTTGAAGACTGGAAAAATGTTGCCTGGTCTGAATTTGGCGTAAACAGAATGAGAACATGGATCCATCATGCCTTGTTACCACTGTGCAGGCTGGTGGTGGTGGTGGTGTAATGGTGTGGGGGATGTTTCCTTGGCACACTTTAGGCCCCTTAATGCCAATTGGGCATCATTTAAATGCCACGGCCTACCTGAGCATTGTTTCTGACCATGTCCATCCCTTTATGACCACCATGTACCCATCCTCTGATGGCTACTTCCAGCAGGATAATGCACCATGTCACAAAGCTCAAATCATTTCAAATTGGTTTCTTGAACATGACAATGAGTTCACTGTACTAAAATGGCCCCCACAGTCACCAGATCTCAACCCAATAGAGCATCTTTGGGATGTGGTGGAACAGGAGCTTCGTGCCCTGGATGTGCATCCCACAAATCTCCATCAACTGCAAGATGCTATCCTATCAATATGGGCCAACATTTCTAAAGAATGCTTTCAGCACCTTGTTGAATCAATGCCACGTAGAATTAAGGCAGTCCTTTAGGTGAGTGTTTAAGTAAATATTAACAAATATTTCTTAAATATATACATTCATGTGTGTGTATATATACATAATAATTATACACCATACACTCACATATATTATGTAAACACATACCTTTATTTTGGATCTGATTATAATTGTTTGACAGCTCTAAAAATTACATAAACTTACAGAAATTAAGAATTCAAATATTAATAAATACTACAATAGTATATAAATAATACTATATAAATAATTATTATAATTAATACTAAAAAAGCACTGTTATTTTAGTATTATTTTTATACTATTATAGTATTTATTAATATATTAAATGACATGATCAATAAGTCATGACAACATGTTTTTTACATTACCTCAACATCATCAAAATAAGTTTTAAACTTTATTTTTTAAGTTATACGAGATTCAACATTTTTTTAAGTCAGTTTAATGTCATTTAAGTTGAAATAACTTACACAGCCAAGTTGATTGTACTAAATTTAATGCAGCAAGTTTTTTTTCAGTGTAGTTTCGAAATCAACTGCCCTGTTTGTTTTCAATCTTTTTGCAACATGTTAAAATGGGTCTTGCAAAACGATCTGCCAGGATGTTGCAGGACGTTACCTCGCTCTTCTTTGATGTTGCCTTTATATAAAACTAGCAATACCTGTCTCCTATTATAGAAGAGTAAATTTAAGTCATCTGCAAGAAGTAGTGAGCCTTACTTAAACTGAGGATGAAGCCTTACATAAATAAAAGAAATCCTGATATGCGTTCACACACAGTGGGGATAAAGTGCTGCGTGAGAAACAGGATGCGTTTGGCCTATTCTCTCGAACCAGTTGCATCAAACTCGCTGGTTAACCACCTAGACGGATTACATGACCTGTGATGAGCCATAAACAATTGAGGACACTTTCAACATGTTTATGTTGTCAAGTGTACAAGAGTATGTCAAGTGTATAGACATTTTTCCACAGAGCTTCTTGCAATCATGATGCAACATTTAACTTCTGTAACCTTAGGTGTTACTAAATTAGACCTGAATCTGATAGTCAAAAGGCTTTTTATTAAAAGGAATATTGCAGGTAAAATTTTTTTCAAGATTAATATATAACCTTGTATGAAAATACCATATGAAAAGGTAATGCAGGATTTAAAATGTATTAAAAAGACATAAGAGCACTAATTTAGTAGATAAAGTGGCCGTTTCGTTGGCCGCTTGTAAAAAGCGCTTTTTTTTTTTTCCAACATCGCGTCATATTACGTCACGAGAGAGTCGCTTGCCGAGCTCTGCGTTGGCTCAGTGCAGAACAGGTTGGTATTCAGTACGAGTCTGTATTTTCGGTTGTTTTTCTATTCCAATTTATGGTAAATTATTGTGTCCAGCCTGTCAGGACATCGAGTCCACAGGTTTCCTAAAAAAAAAGTTAGGAATTCTGCATGGTGGCGTTTTGTGCAGGTGAAGAAACGGGACCTCTCTTCTGCATGTGCTTCGAAACACGCGGTGGTGTGTATAGTGCTTTAGACCGGAGGATTATCATCCCGGCGATATGATGGAGTCAAACATGGTTATACTCATGTAAAGCCGGCTACACACTGGCTGCGTGGCGTGAGCATGGCGTTTTCTGTCTTTACACACCAGAAGCGTGTCTGACACGGCGCTGCTGCTGTCGTACAGGGAGGGCTATACTTCATGTTAAACATAAATATATAGCCTACTGATACAGCAAAGACCACGGGTGCGTCTCAATCAGCTCCCTAGTTCAGTAGTCGGGGCACTGATCAGGACATGAGTCAATGGGCGGACTCCCTGATCAGTGCCCTGACTACTGAACTAGGTCTGATTGAGACGCACCCGATGTTGGCAGTATTGATGGCAAAATAGGCTACAGAATATTTCGTTCTGTATTGACAGGTGCGATATTTGAAAATCGAGAACATTTAGCCTATGTCAAAACCTAGAGGCTTTAAAACATCAAAATGTAATTTATTAATATGTATTCGTGTCAAAATGACAAACAGCTTTTCCTGTTCTATTCTGCCAACACGCTTGCGTGTCGTGAAAAATATGCGTCGGTTCTTCTAGCATGCGCTTTCGGCGCGGATCGAGCCGCGAGTGTCATGCAGGCAGTGTGTAGCTTGCCTATGATATTAAATGAATAAACATCCACACACGATGCTTCTTTGCCGACGTGTTTACATTGATGAATACAAAGTATGTACAATAACACAAATTAATACAGTCTCACACTTTTTCGAAAAAAAGTTTGGAATTATGTGCTGGTAATGTAATTATTTTATTTATGCCATACATTCAAGTTCACTCAAATACATACTCATCATGTCATATACATCCTCACACTATCGGTGAATCGGCACGAAATAAACCCATAATACAGAATTAATGAATAAAGGATAAACACAATAACGTTATACTGTCTGTGGTTCGGTCGCCGGCGGGAGATGTGGCGGTCACGGATCCGTCAGAGATGCAGCTCGGAGAAAACGTGAACTGTGCACCGTGACGCGAGTCTTGTTTTTTTAAACATTTGCTAATTACCAAATCAGTCGTGATGAGAAACCGCTAACTTTATATCACATAACGTTTAGTGTGTACGGATATTAACGAGTGTGACTTTTCCTGATGGTCAAAGCCATGGTCAAAGCCTATAACCCACATGAAAAAATACTATAGTATATTATAGTAAAATTACTCTAGTAAATACTATATTGTTTTTGAACCGTGCTATAGGAAATATACTACAGTAAATTAACAAAGTGTAGTAAATACACTCACCTAAAGGATTATTAGGAACACCATACTAATACTGTGTTTGACCCCCTTTCGCCTTCAGAACTGCCTTAATTCTACGTGGCATTGATTCAACAAGGTGCTGAAAGCATTCTTTAGAAATGTTGGCCCATATTGATAGAATAGCATCTTGCAGTTGATGGAGATTTGTGGGATGCACATCCAGGGCACGAAGCTCCCGTTCCACCACATCCCAAAGATGCTCTATTGGGTTGAGATCTGGTGGCTGTGGGGGCCATTTTAGTACAGTGAACTCATTGTCATGTTCAAGAAACCAATTTGAAATGATTCGAGCTTTGTGACATGGTGCATTATCCTGCTGGAAGTAGCCATCAGAGGATGGGTACATGGTGGTCATAAAGGGATGGACATAGTCAGAAACAATGCTCAGGTAGGCCGTGGCATTTAAACAATGCCCAATTGGCATTAAGGACCCTAAAGTGTGCCAAGAAAACATCCCCCACACCATTACACCACCACCACCAGCCTGCACAGTGGTAGCAAGACATGATGGATCCATGTTCTCATTCTGTTTACGCCAAATTCAGACCAGGCAACATTTTTCCAGTCTTCAACTGTCCAATTTTGGTGAGCTTGTGCAAATTGTAGCCTCTTTTTCCTATTTGTAGTGGAGATGAATGGTACCAGGTGGGGTCTTCTGCTGTTGTAGCCCATCTGCCTCAAGGTTGTGCGTGTTGTGGCTTCACAAATGCTTTGCTGCATACCTCGGTTGTAACGAGTGGTTATTTCAGTCAAAGTTGCTCTTCTATCAGCTTGAATCAGTCGGCCCATTCTCCTCTGACCTCTAGCATCAACAAGGCATTTTCGCCCACAGGACTGCCGCATACTGGATGTTTTTCCATTTTCACACCATTCTTTGTAAACCCTAGAAATGGTTGTGCGTGAAAATCCCAGTAACTGAGCAGATTGTGAAATACTCAGACCGGCCCGTCTGGCACCAACAACCATGCCACGCTCAAAATTGCTTAAATCACCTTTCTTTCCCATTCTGACATTCAGTTTGGAGTTCAGGAGATTGTCTTGACCAGGACCACACCCCTAAATGCATTGAAGCAACTGCCATGTGATTGGTTGATTAGATAATTGCATTAATGAGAAATTGAACAGGTGTTCCTAATAATCCTTTAGGTGAGTGTACTATAATATACTACAATATACTACAATTTACTGTAGTATCTTTACTATAGTATGGTTCAAAAACACTAGTATTTACTAGAGTAATTTTACTGTAATTTTACTATAATATACTATAGTATTTTTTCATGTGGGAGGTTTCTGTCTACTAGATGACAATAACATTACCAGCTTTGCTATTGCCTGATACATGATAATAATCAGTACAGTGTTGCGATCTGAGCACAGTGTTCATATCTTTAGCTAGCTTTATCTAGCTAACACTGGTCTCTCTCCGAGACACCTGCCGCTGTTCTCCACTGTTTCTCCTCACACAACAACTCAATTTGTCTCCTGTAATCGTTGTTCTGTCTAATCCTGGTCTGTCCCTAATTGTGTGTCATAATTGTATGGCTGTGGTCTGCCATATGAGTATTAATAAACATTTATAGTATTAGTATTAATTAATATTAATAAACATTTATTAATAAACAAAATGTCCTCAGTGTCCGAGCTGTCATTGCGATCCATTGTTTCCCTATCGTTGAAATTCTCTGCACTCCCTTTCGTTATGTCACGTCCGGGTTTGGCATTTTTAGATGCGGAAGTAAAATTTTCTCACAAAAACTACTCCAAAAGCCTTAATAGCGTATTTATAAGTATATTTTATAGAAAATCTAGTTCCTACATTATTTTTCTATACATTGACTCACTGGAGTCTCTAACCTGCAATATGCCCTTTAAATATTCATGCAACTTTTTACAAATATGCAGTAATCACCTGCCAACTCCATTTAAAGCAAAATAAAGCAGCGAGTATTTTTTTTTTTTACAACATGGGAGTCAATATGATAATTTAATAATTTATTATAAATGTATAATTTAACTCAGTTTTAAATAATATTCATAAAAATGTATGATGATAAATTGCAAACATTTATTCCAAGCTATAGGTTTATGTTTTTTAGGCAACATTTATTAAACAATAAAAAAAAATATTATTTATATATTTTTTAATAATTAGTGTTGAATTTATTAATAATGCAATAAATTGTCCACCACCATTAACAATTCTTCACACAAATAAAATAAAATTGACAGATCAAACTTAAATTTTTTTATTAGTTAATACTTTTTAATGATAAATTAATACAATAAATAAAAACTCAACAAACAATTATTCTAGCAAATTATATAATTCATTAGCACAACTATTTGCTTAACTTGAAGAATTTAATTAAATCTATTATGATTAATATGTTTTTCTAATAATTAGTTTAGAATTTATTAATAATGCAAATAACCACCACCTCAAACAAATCTTCCAGCAAATGAATTAGCAGAACACGTTGTTGTGGTTGTTGTTGTTGTTGTTGTTGTTGCTGCTGCTGCTGTTAATAATCAACATTGTAACTGAAAGAATTCCATTTATATATTATTAGTTTACAATTATTCAACACAAACATTTCTTAAGGCAAATAAATAATTAGCACAACTTTTGGCTGTTTATGGTTGCCATGTATCACTATAACTTGAAAAATGGAATCACTTATTAGTTGTTATTTTTCTAATAATTAGTTCAGTGCAGAGCCATAGAAAAACATTTGCGACACGCTTTATGAACCGGCGAGATCAGAGCTCTCAATAGTTAACAACTCCACGCTGTCAGTCTGTTTGAATAGGATTTAGCAGTATAGACAGCAGTTTCACTATTTTTGCAGCAATTTATGGTAAATATTAACATGGTCATGTGCATTGACTAGGCTTTACAGTAGCATTTTATTCTCGGGAGATAAAGAAGAGACAACGTTAATGTTTTTCTTGAGTGTTCTGGTTTTCTTTTATAATTGTAATGTTGTTAACGTCCTAATGTTATTTTATGATACTCACATAAGCATACACAACAGGTGAATATAAATGAATGATGCTAGTATACAGAATTTAACCCAAGAAAGAAGTTTTAAATGGTGTTTGAAAAAACAGGGCAACCAAATTAATTCAACTCTTTATATATCCAGGTGTTATAGATGTGTTATTCCTTGAATGGGCTGACTTCATAGAAACTCATTCGACTGTTAAAATATGACAGCTGTTGCAGTGCCGTTATCTAACTGCAGTTAGAGTCTGACAATCTATTATATAACAATAAACATTAACTATAATGCACTTCATAAAATAGCACGTATATCAAGATTCCTGAGAGGTCAACTAATGCAATAAAATTCTGCAGTAGTTTCATCAACTTGCCAGCGAGTGTGCTTGAGATACATTGAAATGAATGGGGTTCAATGCTAGAACTATTGGTTGTTTGGAACTATTGGTCGCTCCATGACACGCTTTACGTCCGCATTCCTCAGTTCCTATGGAAGTCTATGGGAGTGTCTTAACTCTTTTTTTCAACGGCTTTGGTTCAGTGTATTAATAAAAGTGTTAATACAGTAAAAAACAAAAATCACCACCACTAACAATTCTTCTGCCAAATAAAATTATTAGCACAAAACACAAATTATTCGGGGTTTTTTAAGCAACATTTAAGCAAACATAAAATGTTATTATTAGTTAATATTTTCTAATAATAACATTAATAATACAATAAACACAAACATTTCTTAGGGCAAATAAATCATTTTTGGCTGATTATGGTTGCCAAGTATAAATATACAGTATCATGAAGAATTATTTGTGTTTATTTTTCTATTAATTATTAATAATACAATTAATTCAGTAAAAAAATCACCTCAACAAATAATTCTTCTGGCAAATAAAATAAAGTTCATTAGCACAGCTGTTGTCTGTTTATGGTTTCCAAGTGTTGATTATACATTTTTTGTGTTTATTAATTAATGTGATTATTAATTTTCTTCTTCCAGAGAACCACACCGGCGTGATGCTGAACGGCAAAGACGGCCACGGCGACGAGGACGAGCTCATCAAGCGCGTGAGCCAGCTGACCACCAGCATGGAAAGTGTAGAGATCAGCGTGCGCTCGGGAGAGAAGATCGAAGAGGCTCTGACGCCCGAGAGCTCGCCCTCCAAATCACCCAACAAGAAGAAGAAGAAGTTCAGAACCCCGTCCTTCCTGAAGAAGAACAAAAAGAAAGAGAAAGTGGAAGCCTAGAGGAGAGCGAGAGCGGCTCCATGCTCACTTTGTCTGTCTTTCTGTTTGTCGTTTTTATGTTTTTGAGTCTTTTGTTAAGGTTATGCATGACAAAAACATGGCACGTTAATTCGGGAGTCGGTGAATAGATGGAGTAACATCCGCTTTTCAGAGACGTGCCACGTTCACGTGATCATAAGATGAGTTTTATACAGGAAGAGAAGCGAGGGGAAACTCCTGGGAAACTGGCTTCTCTCACCTGATAGACTGAAAATGTTTCTGTACACAGTTTCCTAATGATTTTATCTCGTTGATGAGCCCATACTGCATTGTTTTGTTTTGTTGTCATATTGTATGTTTATTAGATTATCATACAGACCTTTTATGAGCCCCTTTTCTATCCGCCACGTCATCTCTCATGCTGTCAGTTCTGCTTGTGTTGTTGGATGGTAGGCGTAATTGGTTACACTACACAGGAGACCCTAAGGAATCACACTGGAAACCGTTCTGGGCTTATTTTAACAGGGTTTGTTTTATTTCGTTTCTCTTAGCTGTGATTGCTGGTGTGAGATTGAGCAGCATGTGTGATGATCCTGTGTAGAGCCACTCCAGTCTCCTCTCCGTACTGTTCTTTGCCAAACGAAAAGGTGTAACAGCATTAAAAAGCAGAGCAATCACGTTTTAGTGAACTGTAATCTTGGTTAATTTTGGGTTTGTGCACATCCACTCTTCATCTCTAATGAAATACTTTAGATTTTTTTATTATTATTGAAACAATTTAGGTTTTAACCGTTCAGTTTTGTACTCGTTTCTATACTTTAACAACAAAAAAACGAAATCTTGAAGCATGTTTTGCTAGCCTGAATTTATATGGCTGATAATGTAGCGGTGCCTGACTTCTCAGTCGTGTAATAGCTCGGATTACTAAACACATGTAACACAAATATATGAAAACTGGAGTGATGTTAATGATATATAAATATATATATATAAATATATATATATATAATATTTTTGTGCTGCACTTTTTAATGTGGTATATACATAACAAAATGTGTCTATGAATGAACTTGGCAGTCGAAAGAGGCGCGATACGAAAACATGAGAAATGTTTTAGCATCTTGAAAAAAGGGTGGAGAAGGGAAACTTGTTAACATATAAGAAACAATATATATTTGTAAACTGTATTTTTGAAGAAATGTCTCTGTCCCAAAGCAAAGTACAGGCCTAATGTCTCTCACGGGGTCGTGTGATTGATTCCCATCACGTTAGACGTTTAACTCCCACACGGAGTCTCATTCTAGTGCTCTGGATGATGACATCATTCCATCATGACACATTACGACAGTCATCGCCATCCAACAAGTCTCCAAAACATCAGTGTTACTATGATTTCCTGAGTAACGGCATTGTACAGTGTTTTTTTCTGTCTGAAACTGGATTGATTTGCTCATCTTCAGATGTATGGTGCGAGTTTAGAGGTTGCTTTCTTCGCCCTTTCCCATGAGACACCACTCAGTGGACAGAATGTGCTAAATTTCACCAAAAGCTACACTAATGCTTAAGATTAGCAGTTTGACCTCAGTTTGAACTCCGTTAGGCCCGAATGTGGTCGTCAATGCGTCCCCTAGGGGGGAGGCGGAACCACTGAGAAAGAAAGATATATATCCCAGTGGGCAATGTGAAGTACTGGCTTGGGCACGGAGAGAGAGACAGACACTTCTAAGCTGTGTAAATAGCATGTGGTATTGAATGCGGGCCAGACGTGGATTAAAGCTGCACCGGGTCTGAGTTTAGAGCGACAACTCGGGAGATTAACTCATTTTATTGCTTTACATTTTCATGCTGTTTTCCTTATTTTGGTTTTGGCTCTTGTCGCTTCAGTTTCCATATTGCACTGCGGTTCTTGCGTTCAGGAAGTGTAGATTGTTCATCACATTCTCGTTTTGTTTTCTTCTCCTTTTTACACCTTCTGCACCTTGTTTTACGAATGCCTCTCTGTTGTAGTCTCTGGTTCAGAGGGCCTGTTTGCTTTGGCATGCGAGTTTGAGCCAAGCCTCTTTGTGACCTGTGAAATCGTATATAAATGGTTATCTAACGGACTTGCTTTTAGATGTATTGCTAATCAGTGTAAATTCACAAATAAACTATTTTAAGAAGCAAACACTGCACTCGGAGTCTGTGGGGGACGGAACCATGCTACTTTTCACTCCATATTTGTAACATTTATGCATTTGTTTACATCTTCCATTGCATTTCTCAGTTCTTCATATGCAGCCATTTCACAGTTATGAAATGCAAATGTTAACGTCTAACTAAATGGGAACATTTGACAGTTGGTTTACCTCAAGAAATCGTTACTTGCCCCTCGTCTCATTCTGAACCCAGGTTTAGTTCTGTGGGACATGAAATAAGATATTTTGAAGATGTTCACTCTGCTCGTTTTCATACAATGAGAGCATTTGCTGGCAGCCAAATACTCTTTCACATTGTATGATCAATCATTAATGACAGCATATGTTTTTACATTGCTTTAACTCATCAAAATAAGAAATGTTCAACTTTTTTTTTAAAGTTACACAAGATTGATTGTACTTAAAAATTTAAAGCAGCAACATTTTTCTACAGTGTATCATAACAGTGGTCGATATTAGCATTAGGGTTGTCACAATATCCAATTTTCACTGCACGATTATTGTGGTCATCTATATCGTGGTATCTAAATTTGGAAAACAAGATGCTAGAATTTATCTTTAACTTTATTTTGTTTTCTCTTTTTTGGTCAATGCTTCCAAACACTCTTATTTTGAGTGTGTGTCAGAGTTTTTAACCATAAGGAATTGCTCCTACCAAACATTTAAAAACACAAGATGCAAGGCAGTGGAATTTAAAAAACAAAACAAAGCAAGATCGTCATTTTGACACAAAACTCATTTTTAAAAATTTAGTTTTCATTGGAATGATCCAAGACTTTAGGACATTTGTCGCTGTTGAACCACAAATACACACAAACAAATTGGACTGGATTCGAGGAGTTTATGTGGTTGTAATAAAAAAGTAACAAATCCTTCCCTCACGGGTCAATTTGACCCCCTTAGGAATGAATGGAATGCGAGGAATGCTTCAGTACACAGAAAAACTAAAACGTTCCCAAAAAATTATTTTATAATGTCTACCTGAATGTGTTCTCAAGAAATAAACTCAATAACTAACGTTAAGACCCAGCGGAAGAGCTCATTTGCTCCATATAGAGCTATAAGTCATCTAGTGGCATAAAGAGTATATATTAAAAAAAATATTTTTCTTCCCGCAAGAGGTCGGCAGAAACACCCAAATTGACCCAATGTGAGAGATTTTGAAATGTTTTATGCATGTGTTGGCAAGTTATTTTGAATTTAAATTGAACGAATATGCTTAAATTATATTTATTGATCAAATCTAGTAATTTAAAGGTAAATACAAAAATATGAATCTAAGATAAATTGCATTAAAAAATATTATAAAATGAAATGATAAAAGCTTTCTGGACCAAAGAAAAAACAAAAAGTATAAATGGCTTCCGGTCATTTGGACCCACGAGGGAAGGATTTGTTTCGGTTTGCGAGGGAAGGATGAGGGTTAAAGGTTTAACTACTTTTAACCGGAGTGCTGTATTTTTAGAATGGCTGTGTCAGCGATGTGCAGCGATCAAACGAGTCCTTCTAGTGCGTGTTTACTTAGAAAAATGGTGGAAAAACTGCTGTAACAATATCCCTGTTATCGCCAATAACCTTATATAGTTACCTATATATACCTTTCGGATGACATCCGTATTCATGCATTTTCAAAAATGGAGCATCAGAATTAATGTCAAGTTCAATGTCATTGATGACAACATTGGTTCTTGTGTCTTATAGCCGATCGACTATACAGCAGAGAGCGAATGGTGTTTGAGAGTGATATGTCATGCATGCTGTTGATTATCAGTTGAAAACACATAGACTCGCCACTCGGTTTGTAAAAACTTCCAAAAAAGTGTGAACACAGTGCGAGCTTAAAGTGGAAGTAGGTATTTGTTTTATGTTCCACACAGTCTTGTGAGTTTGCAATGGCACAATGGCATAAATGACTTTCTTAGGAACGTGGTTTCACCAATGAAGTCTAAACAAACAGGATGTGCACCAAATTATCACTGTGTTTTTCTCACTTTCAGTTCTGGGATCTCTGATGCAGCAGAACATGTTGCAAAAAAGTATTGTGTGTGTGTGTGGTAAACAACCACATTCACATATAATAATGAGCCCTCTCTTTCCCTTTGCATTAAGCACTTTTAATTGAAAAGTCCCTCTATGCTTCTAGCACAAATATGCACCGATAACTACCAAAGACTACAGTGAATTCTTTCTCTTTGCAGCAAAAAATAATGGGTTTACGTTACAATTTATAACATCCATATATTAACATGTAATGTTCAGAGTTTGAAAAATCCAGTCTGTTCTTCACTTTGACCTCTCAGAGACTGAATATGCATTTGATTCCTTTTGCACAAGCAACAGACTGTTCGTTTGAAAGCAGGCGCTTCACTATTGTGTTTGTGCTGTTGTGCCTTTCTGTGTCTTTCCCATGAATGGAACAACTGAAATATGCAACAAACTTATCGAGGCTCTATGGGTTAGTTAACCTGTGGGCGACAGAGTTGGCAGCAAAAATGCTGTTTTAGCCAACAAAGTGGTCAGTATGAGGTCAGGAAAGGCTGATTGTAGATCAGTGGTCTCACATGGCTCATTTGATTTTATTTTCCCTGCACATCTAATTTGATCCTCATTTTACTTTCATAGCTCCTCTATAGAGCCATAGATTGATGCTGCCCTGATGGCTGATCTCGGGTCAGACCCTATGCATAGTGAAACTGTTCAGATTAGCCTCTATGGTGACCCAAATATTATCGGCCTTGTGATTTATTTTGCCCGTGCAGATGAATGTTTTGAAGTTGTTTTGGTTGTATACGAAGCATCAAGATTAAATGGAAATGAATCAAAGAGGCCTTGTGATTTTTATTTTGCCCTCATTTTAATCCGTGCTTTAAATTGTTTATGTGTATGACATGAAAATACAAACTCAAGATGGTGAAATTCACTGGATGTGCGAGATGCTTTTGATGTACAAAATGATTAAAACCATTTTAAATTGCAGGCCCTAATAAAATTTACAGCTAACTGGTGAGTTTAATTACTCTCCAAAAAACAATATTCACCCCCTTTGGCACTTGGTCAGTGTTCATTTTGCACCATTTCCAAGCGCTAAATATTCTATGGAAGCTTTTGCCACAGAATTAAATTAAATTAATTCACAATTCTGACTTTTTCCTCACAATTGCGAGTTTACATCTTGACATTTTGACTATTTTCCTCACAATTGCAAGTGTACATCTGCAATTCAGACTTTTTTACAGAATTGCGAAAAAAAGTTATAATTGCAAGAAATCAACTCAAAATAGTGAGGAAAAAGTCAGAATTGCAAAATATAAACTCAATTGCGAGAAAAAAGTCAGAATCGGAAGGAAAAAAAGTCAGAATTGCGAGATATAAACTCGTGATTGCAAGAAAAAAGTCAGAATTGCGAGATATAAACTCAATTGTGAGGGGAAAAAAATTAAGAATTGCAAAATAAAAATGGGGGAAAAAGTCAGAATTGCGAGATATAAACGCACAATTATGTGAAAAAAAGAAGTGCGAGAAAGTCAGAATTGCAAGATATAAACGGTAATTGTGAGAAAAAGTTCAGAATTGCAAGATATAAACGCACAATTCTGAGGAAAAAAAGTAAGAATTGCAAGAAAAAAAGTAAGAATTGTGATATAAACTCATAATTGCGAGAAAAAGGTCAGAATTGCGAAAAAAACCGCACAATTCTGATAAAAAAAGAAGAGCGGAAAAAGTCAGAATTGCAAGATATAAACTCATAATTGCGGAAAAAGTCAGAATTACGAAAACAACTTTTAAAAAGTCAGAATTACAGATATAAATTCACAATTCTGAGAAAAAAGTGCGAGAAAGTCAGAATTGCAAGAAATAAACGCACAATTCTGAGGGAAAAAAGTCAGAATTGTAAGAAAAAAAGTAAGAATTGCAAAATAAAACTTGCAATTGCGAGAAGAAAGTCAGAATTGCGAGATATAAACGCACAATTCTGAAAGAGAAAAGTCCGAATTGCGAGATGTAAACTCATTATTGTAAGAAAATGGTCAGAATTAAAAAATATAAACGCACAATTCTGAAAGAGAAAAGTCCGAATTGCGAGATGTAAACTCATTATTGTAAGAAAATGGTCAGAATTAAAAAATATAAACGCACAATTCTGAGATAAAAGAAGTGTGGAAAAAGTCAGAATTGCAAGATATAAACAATTGTGAGAAAAAAGTCAGAATTGCGAAATAACTTGAAATTGCGAGAAAAGATTTAAGAATTGCAACAATATAAACAGGAAAAAAAGTCTGTTTTTTTTTTTTTATTTAATGGCAGAAACAAGCTTCCTTAGAATACTGATCATAAAGTATACATCCTAAATAAACATTCAAGTGCAACGCTAAGCAAACATTTCCATGTAAGCCCTTGCTTCAAAGCAGTTGGTTTTTAACCACATGTGCTATGGCGAATCCCAAAGCCCAGAAATGTCCTTCCTGTCAGGAAGAAAGGCTCCTCGGTCCCCCAGCTGCATTGTCATTGTGCGTTTGGCCCTATGAGCTCATGACTGCAGGAGCTGTGGGAAGTTGGTCAGTGGGCCGAAACATCAGCCCTTAGACAATACAGCCATTCAGAGCCGGGGCGTCCCTGGAGAGAAGAGAGACGGAGAGCGAGCCGGGACAGCACTGGGAGGGAAGTCGGGAAGCGGGTCTTTCTTGTGGCCGTATCATTTAGATGGGCTCTCGTGGAAGACTGCAGGATCTCGACATTAAGCCGGACAACAGTGAGAGGAATTTGGAGTGGGGGTGTTAGAAAGAGAGAGAGAAGGATGGGGGTCCCAGGTCTCCAGACGGTGTCTTGCTGTGAGTGTCAAAACAATAAAACTGCTCAAGTCCAGATGGATGCCCAGCCAGAGGGGATAAACACATACAGAAGCGCTCCTCCTACAGGCGACTGAGAGAGCTCTTTGGAACTTATAGGGGGATGGTGGATTTGTTTCAGCAAAACCCTCAAAGACCATAGACTCCCTGTTTCATTCTTTCAGCGCTCCTACGTCACTCCTGCCCTCCCTGAAAAGCCAGAACAGTTTGTTCGTACACCCTCATGAACAGTCCTAACTGAGCTGTCAAGAGACACAATGTTCTTTATGAGCCTCGCCAAGTTCACTGTCAGTTAGCAGTGCTAGAGAACCTGGTTCAGCAGCAGAAGTAGCCAGCTGAGTTGGATTTATATCCTGATATTTAAAATCAACTATTATACTTAAGTAATGACACATTTACGAGAAAAATCCATAATGTATTTGCATGTATAATTCATTTTATAATATATTATAGTTCAAAATATTTATTGCATACTGTATTTTAAGCTACAGAAATATCAATATATTTATTAAATTAATTATAACATTTAATATAATTAAATGAATAGATTATTATTAAATTATTACTTCACTAAATATATATATATATATATTATATATTATAAAAACATGTTATATATATATATATATATATATTTAATTATAACATTTAATATAAGTCATTTATAACAATTTAATAAATACATATTTGTATAATGTTTATCTTTTAATGTTTTATGTAAATATTATTATCGAAATAATATTGTGATCAGAGCGGCAAACTACTGTTTTTATATAAAATATATAATGTATATTTAGTGAAGTAAATGGTGTGTGTGTATATATATATATATATATATATATATATATATATATATATATATATATATATATATATACATATATATATATATACATATATATATATATATATATATATACATATATATATATATATATATATACATATATATATATATATATATATATATATATATATATATATATATACATATATATATATATATATATATATATACATACATTACATACATACATACACACTGTATTTACTTCACTAAATATACATTATATATAATTTGTGTGCGTATATATATATATATATATATATATATATATATATATATATATATATATATATATATATATACTGTTTAAAAACATATAAGTATGTATACTGATTATATACATAAAAATTATAATGTATATTTAGTGAAGTAAATACAGTATAATATACATTTGTATTATAATATTCTTTCAATATTTTATATAAATATTAAGATAACATTAAGTGTGATCAGAGAGGTAAACAACATATGCAGTTTTGTATATAAATTATATAAATTTTGTGAAGTAAATACAGTGTGTGTATATATATATATAAAATGTGCGTGTGTGTGTGTGTGTGTGTGTGTGTGTGTGTGTGTGTGTGTGTGTATCTGTCTGAAAGGATGTCTACACTAGTTTATTTTATGTGCCGCTTAAAATTGTCTCTTTGTGAACAGATCGATTGTGTTTTTGGTATGATATTCTGTTGGTATAATTTCCTTGGGTGTCGAGTCTTACTGTGGACTGGTGTCCAATGGGCAAGACATCTGGAGCAGATGGTGTATTGGAGTCCCCCCAACTACTTTCAAGGAAGAAGCCGTCCCATCCCTGTGCCAGGGGAAGAGAGAGGCAGACCCCATCCAAGCTTGAAAAGAGGTCAGGGGTCACCGTGGCAGTAGGAGGTAGGAGGATGTCCCAACTAAGGGACAATGCCTTTAATGGAGACCATGGCACTGCAGGTCCTCACACACACACACACACACACACATAACACAATCCCTAAGCATTGGCCTACCGTCAATAGCACATGGTGACCTGGCTCACACTCTCTCTTTCTCACACACACAGTGTAGGATGACAGTGTAGGTCAGAGAGGGTTAATCAGGATCAGCCCTTGCACTCTGCACATTGTCTCCTGTGCGTCCCTCTCCCGTGTTGACCTGAGCCGAGGGTCAGGTTTCTTAAGTGACAGAGATGGATGTGCGTGGGTACAACACTTATACACCCTTAAACTCTCAAGGTCTCCATGTGAAAGTAGGTGCATCTCAGCTACTTTTAAATACCACATTAATAAAGTGTCCCATTGAAACGGGTGTCCTGAGACCGCACCTGTTGCTGTGACTTTGCAAACAGCAAGAAAGCATAACCATAGGCTGTTTACAAGCTTGTAGGAAACCCAATAGGTTTCAATTTGTATTACAGGCCGGTGCCATCCCCCCTTCCTCAGACATTTAGCATGTTAACATATCTTGTTCTGGCTAATTGAGCTTTTTAAAACCAGTTAGTGCTATGCTAAGCTAATTCGCTAAGCTGTTAGCTTGCTTACTGAATACACAAAGAAAGGACATGTCTTCAGTTGGACCGTTTTTAGCTTCTGTAAAATTCTGTGGTATGCACTTTTAAAACATATTAACGTTTTTTTTTTCATGATTATGACTAATAGTAAAGAAACTTGGCTTTGATGAGCAAGGAAAATAGGATCTTGATGAAACCATAGGTACGTCCAAATTCGCATACTTATGCACTATTCTATAACGTTTTTAAGTATGAATAGTGTAGTGTTCACACTGAAAATATCAACAAAACAAAAAAAAAGTGCTCTTTAAATACCCGGATGATGCACTAAATTAACGAAAGTGTGGAATGTTGGACACTTCATGCACTCGACTGTCGCAGCTTTAATTACGTAGTGGAGGGGGAGGCACTACCAGATTCCGATGTTGAATGACAAAATAACATGTAAAGTTCATACACTACACGGATGAGTGCATAAGTACATAGTGTATAGTGCGTCATTTGGGACACAGCTCATGATTTGCTAATTGCTACTTGCTTTATAAGCTTTATAAGCATTATAAGTTTGTATGCCACTGCAAATAAATATTTTTGCATATTTAAACATGAATTTTGTCATCTTTTTGAAGCACATTAGCATTTAGAGGATTTCAATGCTAACATGAACTCCGGAAAAAAACAGTTAAAACCAGCCTTGGCTGGTTGGTGGGTCTTAGCTGGTTTATGCTGGAAGTAGCTGGTGTTCAGCTGGTTTTAGCTGGTCTCCCAGCTTCAGTAGCCTGGACAGCTAAAAATAAATAAGTGGCCAAAACCCTTCTAAAACCAGCCGACCAGCTTAGGCTGGTTTTAGCTGTTTTTTCAGCAAGGCTAAAGGCATTGGGTAGGTTTTTAGTAGGGCTGGGCAATAAAATGATAACGATATGTATCGCGATAGACATGTAATCGATATCAATAAAAATTTCGTTCGATAAAACGTTTGATTTTTATTTTTTTGCTTCGTCGGAAGAAGCAAGTTTGGTCGCATGAACAAAGGCCCCTCCTCTCTGGTAACCTAGCAACGTAGGGAGTGACAGGCTAACAGCCAATCATATAACAATATCATGTTTGGTTGCGCCATATCGTCGTCTCGTGTTGGATTCTTCAGTAACAGAACCGGTGTGGAGTGACAAGTGGAAAATGAGTGCCGCAGCGAGCGAGGAAATTGTTGATAAATCAGGAAAACTAGTCAGCTCGCCAGAATGGCAGTTTTTTGGATTTTATAAGTCTGACCGTAGTCAGACCAATGACGTCTGCAAGTTTTGCAAAACCGTCGTCCCCGCCAAGACTGGTAATACCACAAACTTGTTTTACCACCTTAAGCCTTGTTTATACTTTCGTCTGGCTCCGCAGCGCAAGCGCGCCTCGTTCGTTCGTTTGGGGAGGTGTTTATACTCGACACGCTCGCTTACTGTTGTGCTATTCTTTGAAACGACATGAGCTGAAACTGAAATCGCCCCCTAAACCCTCAATTACTATTCCCTACGTTAGTCCACTAATATAGTTCACTTGAAGGAGAATGAAAACGGGTAAGTGAAGTCGGACAGCCGTTGAGTGTAGGCTACATCAGTTGCACACTCTTTATTGCGGGGCAATGTGGGATCGAATGAGTGCACTCAATAACGTCCACTATAATTTCGGACACCACTACAAATGGTTGTCCCTTCAAATACTTCAAATAGTGCACTATTTGAGAGTATGTAGAGGGCGATTTCAGGTTCAGCCATGGAGAGGTACTCTGCATCAGTGCCTTATGACAAAGCATCTAAACGGTTCAAAGAAATAACGGAGGCGCATTGCACCTTAATGTTAAGAGATAATTGTTAAGTGTTCATTGTGATTTTAGACTTGTGTTTACATTTGAATTATTTGAGTGTTTTCCGTGGTTTTGTTGACATTTCTGCCGTTATAAATGAGGGGATTATAATCAGAGGAAGGTTAAGTTTAAAATAAAAATGTTTAAATGCAATATATTTTTCTCCTGGTCCTTATTTTAAATAGGTCATCAAAAAAATCAATAATTATCGATATCGACCGATATGAAACGCTTATATCGTGATACAGTTTTCAGCCATATCGCCCAGCCCTAGTTTTTAGCATGACTGGGACGTTGTATTGACCAAACAGAGGACAGGACTAGAGTGATCCATTTTAAAATGGCTATTTTACAACAGCTTTGTTTTATAATTAGAAGTAAAGCGTGCTGGTCCAAGTATATTATACTGCAATTCTACTTAAGCCGAGACTAAAATTAGCACCAATCAGACTGTTACTGGCCTCAATCCGAGTCTTGTTTCAGAGAGAACAGAAGCTTCTTGAATTGAAGCCAAACAGATCTAAAGCCATGTCAGCAATACGATGATAAACACGCTCCCATCAGCCCTCTAAATGAGGACAGGCCGCTATGAGTATCTGAAGGGGATTGTGTTTATACGGAATGACTTTGCAGCAAGACTCTAGGAGGCCAAATCGGCACTAGGATCTGGAGTCCCTCTCTGCCTCCTTCCTAAATCTGATATTAAAAAGGGATTAAGGCACCCAAATGACACTGCCAATATCCGTCTGTATCTCTTCCTCCCTTTACCAGCCGGGATAGTTCAGGAAAAAAAGAGAATGCGACAAGGAAAATAAAAGGAGGGAGCCACGCAACGTGTCTCCCATGTGACGGCTGGCTGCCAAGAATGGAGGGAGGGGAGGGAAGGGAAAAGCATGAGATCATATTTAGGTTCATTTTGTACCTGTTGGTCCACTCTTTCCTGTAACGCAATACTGTGAGAGCCACCCTGTCCTGCAAACTCTCAGGATATCTTAGCGTGCACAGCAAGGACCGATTGGCCATCTAATCCAGGATGACCCCGTGTCATAACTCGCACACACTGGCCTCCTTGTGAGATAAGCCCATTGTGTGAGTGTAATGCATCAGTCTCAGGGCAACTATATCGAGCAGTAGGTCACACAGATGCCATTGTGTTTCTCGAAGGGGAAAAAACAACAACCATTGATCAGTATCCCGACTCTGCTACTATGTAACATGTTCTGAGCTCTATGGATTCTTAGGAACTGTACCTGGGTATTTGTGTCAGTAGATTAGTGGTTCTCAACTAGTTTTACTGCAGGAGCAAAAGAAGCAAGTTTTACTAGTTTTACACTGGATGTCAAGAAGCATCCAAGTACCCAAATTGTTTGGTATAGTAATTGTTTTAGTTGTAGGCAGTCAGTAATCATGCTGGAAAATTCATATTAAAGCCCTGTTTCCACTGCAATTACACGGAACAATTTGTCCCAGAAACATTTGTTTCCATTGCAGTCTAAAGTACCGTGAAGACTAGTTTGGTGACATAGGACTGTGCGTGACTTTTCAGTTCCTTCTGGATTTCGTCCTCCAAATATAAGTTTAATAAAGCCTTAACCTCATTGTCGGTGCATCAGTCGTATTTTTGTAACTAAATTGTTCATTTGAATAGCAAATAACTCTTACAACAGACTTTTAAAATGGTGGTTGAAAATACTGCGTTAATTCAATGTCCAAGTCCCACCCCCGAAAGTTCCTGAACTTTGAAAATATACTACCTTGTATGAAGGGACTTTATGAGGGTGAAAATTTTACCCAGAACTTAATTTAGACCATGGTCCCTGTGGTCTAAACACACAGACTACCACCCCATAGTCCCTATTTCCTGGGGAAAGTTCCTGCAGTGGAAACGCAGCTAAAGTTGCTAGCTATCTTTTGTAATGGTAGCTGGTTTCTTGCACGTTCATGTTAGTCATTAGCTGGACCAAGCTGGTCTTTAGTTGGTCAACCATTTACCATGTTCTGTAAACATGACTAAAAAAAAACAACAATCAAATCAAATCACTTTATTGTCACTCAACCATATACACAAGTGCAACAGTTGGTGAAATTCTTAGGTGCAGTTCCGAGCAACATAGTAGTCATGACATGACATGTACTACATGACATGACATGTACAATTACACATCTGATGCGCCCACAATTACTCACAGCACAGTAAACTCTACAATAAATAATTTACACAATGTGAGTGTAGTTCTCACAGCTTTAAACAATATACACATACTTACAATATACATATACTTTAAACAATATACATTACGCTATAATAATAATAGTAATATATAATGTACAGTATACAATATTCACAAATAGACATCCAATGTACAATAGATACGCTATATGATAAATAAATGTGTATATAATGTGTGTGTATCGACAGTGGGTTGTGCTGAGTGATATTCTGTCCAGTGTGTGTTATGATCCTGATGGATCAGGAGTTAAGTAGTCTAATTTCTTGTGGGAAGAAGCTGTTCTGGAGTCGGCTGGTGCGTGTTCTGATGCTGCGGTACCGCCTGCCTGATGGTAGCAGTGAGAGCAGCCCATGGCTCGGGTGGCTAGAGTCTCTGATGATCCTCTGAGCTCTCTTCACACACCGCCTGGCATAAATGTCCTGGAGGGAGGGAAGCTCACCTCCGATGATGCAGCTGGCCGTGCGCACTACCCTTTGCAGGGCTTTGCGGCTGCGGGCGGTACTGTTGCCGTACCAGGTGGTGATGCAGCCAGTCAGCAGGCTCTCGATGGTGCTGCTGTAGAAGCGTGTGAGGATGTGGCGGTTCATTCCAAACCTCCTCAGCCGTCGCAGGAAGAAAAGGCGCTGATGAGCCTTCTTCACAACGGCCTCGGTGTGGACGGACCATGAGAGTTCCTCTGTGATGTGGACACCGAGGAACTTGAAGCTGCTGACTCTCTCCACCGGTGCTCCATTGATGGTGATGGGGCGGTGTTCTCTCTCATTCCTCCGGAGCTCGACCACCAGCTCCTTGGTCTTGCTGACGTTGAGGGAGAGGTTGTGCTCCTGACACCACCGTGTCAGAGTGTGCACCTCCTCTCTGTAGGCCATTTCATCATTGTCAGTGATGAGACCTACCACCGTCGTATCGTCAGCAAACTTGATGATGGTATTGGAGCTGTGGGTTGCCACACAGTCATGTGTGTACAAGGAGTACAGGAATGGGCTGAGAACACAGCCCTGAGGGGCTCCAGTGTTGAGAGTCAGTGATGAGGAGATGTTACTGCCCATTCTGACCACCTGGCGTCTGTTTGACAGGAAGTCCAGGATCCAGCTGCATAACAAGCTGTTTAAGCCTAGAGCCCGGAGTTTCATGTCAAGTATGGAGGGCACAATGGTGTTGAATGCTGAGCTGTAGTCTACAAACAGCATTCTCACATATGTGTTCCTCTTTTCCAGGTGGGAGAGAGCAGTGTGTATAGTGGATGAAATGGCATCATCAGTGGAGCGGTTTGTGCGGTATGCAAACTGCAGTGGGTCCAGTGAGGGGGGGAGAACAGAGCAGATGTGGTTTCTGATTATTCTCTCAAAGCATTTGCTGATGATGGGGGTCAGAGCAACAGGACGCCAGTCGTTTAAGCAGGTGGTTTTTGATTGCTTAGGTACAGGCACAATGGTGGACGTTTTGAAGCATGTGGGGACCACGGACAGGGAGAGGGACAGGTTAAAAATGTCAGTGAAAACTCCAGCCAGTTGGTTCGCGCACGCTCTGACGCGGCCCGGAATGCCGTCTGGACCCGCAGCTTTACGGATGTTCACCCGCCGGAAGGATCAGGTTACATCCGCTACAGTTATAGAGAGTGAACTAACCTCTGCATCTTCAGCCGCGAGCTCTCTCTCTGCGAGGGGGGTGTTTGTTCCCTCAAAGCGAGCATAAAAGGTGTTGAGCTCGTCCAGGAGAGAGGCAGCGGTGTTCACGGTGGAGTTTGTGTTCCCTTTATAGTCCGTGATGGTGTTAATTCCTCGCCACATGCTTCTGGAGTCGGTGGTGTTGAACTGTCCTTCAATCTTGTCCCTGTACTGGCGTTTTGCTGCTCTGATGGTTTTCCGGAGGGCATAACTTGCTTGTTTATGCTCCTCCGCATTACCGGAGTTAAAAGTGGAGGTCCGTGCATTGAGTGCCACGCGAACATCCCCATTTAGCCACGGCTTCTGGTTTGGGTACAGCCGAATTGTTTTGGTCGGAACAACGTCTTCTACGCACTTCCTGATGAAACACGTTACGCTATCAGCGTAGACCTTGATGTCGTCATCAGAGGCCGACCGGAACATCTCCCAGTCCGCGTGATCAAAACAGTCCTGTAGCATAGAGTCCGATTGGTCTGACCAGCACTGGATGGTTCTGAGGGCGGGTGCTTCCTGTTTCAGTCTCTGCCTATAAGCGGGCAGAAGGAGAACGGAAGCGTGGTCTGATTTGCCAAATGGTGGGCGCGGGAGGGACTTGTAGCCGTCCCGGAAGGGAGAGTAACTGGTCCAAAACACGGTTCCCTCGCGTGTTGAAGTTAACATGTTGGTGGTATTTAGGTGCAATGCGTTTGAAGTTGGCTTTGTTAAAGTCCCCGGTCACAATAAACGCAGCCTCAGGATGCACGGTTTCCTGCTCACTCACTGTCCTATACAGTTCCTTTAGTGCCCGGTCTGTGTCGGCTTGTGGGGGAATATACACAGCTGTGATGATGACCGCTGTGAATTCCCTCGGTAGCCAGAATGGTCGACATAGAACCATGAGAAATTCCAGATCAGGAGAACAGAAAGACTTGATAGAATTTACGTTCCTCTGATCACACCAGGATCTGTTGATCATAAAACATACACCCCCGCCTTTGCTTTTCCCTGAGAGATCTTTTTCTCTGTCCATTCGATGCACGGAGAACCCCGTGGTTTCGATGGCCGAATCTGGAATCTCAGCAGACATCCAAGTTTCTGTAAGGCAGATAATGCAGCAGTCCCTCGTCTCTTGTTGGAAAGAGATCCGCGCTCTCAGCTCGCAGAGTTTGTTGTCCAGAGACTGAACATTAGCCAGTAAAATACTGGGAAGCGGGGGTCGGTTTGCGCGGCGTCTTACTCTGATGAGCACGCCGGCTCTGCTTCCTCTTCTCCGGCTGCGTTTGCGCGGTCGGGCCGCCCACACAAAGGGCTCCGCTGCCGTGTTTGTAAGCAGCGGGTCGTCACTGATGAATTTAAAGTCCGGTTTTCGGTGTGCCATTGCCGAACCAATGTCCAAAAGTGTCTGTCTGTCGTACGTAGTAAGGCAGACAACATCCAAGACAAAAAACACAAAGACTATAAACAGAACAAACAAAAAGCTACAATGTTGTAACGGAGCTCGCAACGCAGCAGCCATCCTCGGCGCCATCTTGAGACTACCTGATATGAAGAGCTGGTAGTTGATTTCTTGCTGGTCCAAGTTGGTGATGAGATGGTAGACCAGGGTTCCTCAAACTCGGTCCTGGAGGGCCGTTGTCCTGCAGAGTTTAGCTCCAACCCTGATCAAACTCACCTTCCTGTGATCTTCTAGTAATCCTGAATACCTTGATTAGCTTGCTAAGATGTTTTTTAATTACACAGGACCGAGTTTGAGGAACCCATGTGGTAGACTATCTTGGTCTACCACATGGGACCGAGTTTGAGGAACCCATGAGGACCGAGTTTGAGGTACCCATGTGGTAGACTATCTTGAACCATCAACAAACCAGCTCATACCAGGGGATCAAGCTTGGTTTTGGAATGTGCCTGGTTGACCAACTAAAGACCAGCTAATGACCAACTTGGGCCTGCAAAAAAACAGAAACCATGTTGTTTCAGCAAACAACCTTGTTGGAAGTAAACTACAGTTATTTACCATAGTCTGGCTCATATTTCCCTTTACCTTTTGTAGTTTTGTTCAGTTTTCAAAGATCTTGGTCACACATCTTGGAATCCGACAGATTAATTGACAAGCGCCGTGACATGACGTGTGTAAACTGGATGACTCCTATTATAAAGTTCTAGATATGTCATGTTGTTTGTTTGCAGGATAGATAAGACCTCAGGATGTGATGGCTCTTCTTGACTGTAGATATCAGACTTGCAACCCAAACCACACTGACCCACTTGCAGCAGGGGCCGAGAGTTGTCGAGAGGACCTGAATTGTTCAAGACCGAGTATAGAAGGTACAGATAGGCCAGAGATAATGAAAAAGGACAGAGACATGTGGTAAATTCAGAGAACATTGAGTCTGCCGCACTTGGTTCACCCAAAAATTTTCTACTTGTCAATAAAGAGATTAGCGTGACAGCGCTAGTAATATAGAAGTATTTTTACTCTTTACTTGCAAAATATCAGACAAAAGAATCCATACTAATTTGGAAGGACATGAGTGTGAGTAAATGACTGAAAAGAGTCCTGGTTTTATTTGGAACATTTTATGCCCTTGACAGGGTGTCTCTGATATCAGTTTGAGTAACATTCCTGGCTAACAGTTGCAGTACTGTCTGTTTTCTTAACTAGTTTTGGGTCATTCCTCCTTCCCAAAATACACAGTTAGCTTTCCAAAATGAAATGCCACACTCTCTCCCTCTCCTTCTTGCAGATGTCTGTCTTTACCCAGCCCACATTCACCCCACCCTGAAGGCCATCTGCACACATTGTCTGGGGCAGGGGATGAGGCTCCACCACCCCCTGCATAAACACACAACCAGCTTTGAGGAAGGGGGCAGGGGTCCATAATTCCAAATGCAATGAAAAAAATAACTTACTGAGCAGTAAAACATCAGCTCAATAAAGACCTAAAGCAACTAATCGCTCCTCAACAGAAACTATCCTCAGCCCACAGCTGTGCTGATCCTTTCTGTATGAAATATAAACTTTTATCCCTCTTTCTTTCCTACTTTATGTCTGTTTTTTTCCACCCCCTCCATCCTCTTGGGACAATGTGACAGTGGATGTGCAAGACAGAGATAGCAGCAATGGAATTGGTCACCCAGATTATGGTTATTGTGTTTATAGAGTTTTTGAAGCCTTTGTGATTTGATATGAAGATGCTCAGCTTTCATAGCTCTGGAGACTTTTCAAAATGCAGTTCCTTGGGAGAAATGAAAAATTCAGGTTCAGAGTCATCATTGTGCATAGTATAGTTCAGATCATTTGATCTTAGAAGAATTTGATTAAAAAATGTTTTGACATTTGGCATCTTGGAAGGAACATTTGGTAGAAATCTTTGAGAGTTTTTTTTCTCTAGAGGTTAAAAATGTGAGATTGCTGGGAGAAAAAACTGAGAAGAAGGAGAGCAAATGTCCATTGCTGTCTATGACAGTACTGAAAAGATGCGACCCAAAAAATAGTGCTTAGGCAATTAACCCTTAAATGTGTTTCTGCACTCATTATTACATAATCGGGTCTTAAGCAACCCGGATATCTAACATAGATGAATCACTACCCGTCATGATAATATAAACCTCTCATGATATTAGAGTTACAATTACAAGAGAATAAAATAAAGCATATTTTGTTCCCTTTTGGAGGGTTCAGTTTGAACCGATGTTTTATATCATCATCATTGTCCTCGTCAGAGCTCATTTCCTAGTACATTCAGCATCTGCCACGTATTTGTCATCTCAAACATATTCTCAAAACTGTCATTTTCAACATCTTCAAAATCAATATCAACCATCGAGTGACAGTGACACTAATATTTGATTGCATTCAGTTGCTCTACAGTAAATCACTGAGCCATTTCAAGTATTGCTGATGATTCTTCCTATTCTTTTGTTTTCTGCCTGCGGTAACTATGAGTGAAACATCACATTAATATTGTGTATCAGACATTCCACCTTAAAGAATAAAGGTGAATTGCACTTATTCAGTCATCAAAGATTAAATTATTGTTGTGCAGAAAAAATATACTTGCACTGTTACACACCTTGGGTCGTTAGCAACCCTATTAGATTTTTACAAAAAATGAATGGGAATTAATTTTTCTTGTTATATTGTTTATAATGAATTGATTGAGGAATACTAAGGTTGATGTCTACCTTTAAAAAATTAATGAGGAGGAGGGTAGTGAATGACATCCCGGGTCACTAAAGACCCGAGGTATGCATTCAAGGGATAATTGTATTATGCTAATTAATTTTAAAACGGTGGAGAAAACTGTTATTTTGTTGTTAATGTCAAAGATTGTATATCCAATAAAACTGCCATATTTTGGCTCAAATTAATTTTACCAACATAGACAGGTTGTCATGACCTCACCATTTATTGTCTGAAAAAAATTGCAAAAATGTTACCTTTAGGGGTACAACAGCTTGTATTAATGGGGCAGGATTCTTAAAAGGAAGACTTTGTATCTTATCTACCCCTAAAATGTGCATTAGAGTTAAATATTGTGTACCTTTAAGGTACTGCTATGAACCTTTTAGTGGTAAATAAGGTATAAAAATGGCCCTTTAAGGGTAATTCCCCAGTGACAAGCTGTTGTACCCCTAAAGCAATTTTTTTTTGCATATTTCTAGGTGTGTTGAAACCATAATATTAATATGTTTTTGATTCTATTTTGATTCTGCGTTTGGTTGCTACTTGATGTGCAATGTAAAATCTAGGTAACCCTTAAAGAAATACATTTAAAATTGGTACATTTTGTTTTATTCCCATTCGGTTTTAATAATGCACCTCTAAACCTTGAAAGACTGTGTCTTTTCCTGAAGAACCTTATAGCCAGATAATCCGAAGTTTACATGGTGCCATTTTATATTTGCATTAACCTTCAAACTCAGACTTACAAAAGCATGTAAATCTTTAAGCTTCTGAGTTCATGTCCTCTTACTGAAGAGATCTCCACAATACTCGTGAAATCTCTATTCTACTGTTAAGTGAGTGAATAGATGCGCATGACGTCCAGATGTTCCTCAGCAAGAGGTGCCCCAGCGTCTCTCTTCAATCTGGCCCAGACGACAGACCTCTCCATGGGTCTGCACGGGCCTTTCAGATCCCAGCAAACCACCAGGCATTGTCTGGCCTAAACAGCCATCCCTAACGCCCATGAATGCGAAGAATAAGGGTGAGCTGGTCTGAATGGAAGACCTACTTTACAGACGGATGGTCTCTCTCGCTCTCTATCTCTCTTCTGGCTCTTATTGTTTGTCAAGGCCACGGTGAAGCAAACGGAAGCCCTGGAGAGGAGATTGATTTTGGGATTAAACTCCAGCGCTGGCGGCATTAACCAGACTGGGTGAAGGAATATGCGCGTGTGCATCTGTTTGAAGCCATGTCCATGTAAATGACAGTGCAAGAATTTGACTGCCGCGTAAGCAGAGTGAAGCATGCGGCTTTGTCTAAGTCCATGTCAAACCACCAATGAAGACTCCCTATGGCGTGATGTAAAGAGTGAAGGTTTTGGGTGTAGGTGTAGGGGTTGGGGTTGAGGGATAGAAATGTCCTTGTGAGAATGGGGCATTAAATTAGGGTGTTTAAAATGTCAGGCAGATGAGCCGTAGGCGGGGACAGGGCACCGAATGATGAGGTTGTTGTTGCTCTGGGGCAATGCTGGCCTCTGATCCATGCGAATGAGAATAATGGCCATTTCATTCAGAATGGGGGTCTCTTTTAGAATCACAATCAACAGCCATCATACTAAAGGAGACAGGCTTTGCTTTATCTGTCAGAGTAAATTTAAGATATGGGAACATTAGTGTTTGTCTTTCAATGGTCAGGGTTTGACCATTGCCGTGTCACCTAATCGTTTGTATGATGTAACCCTTTGGGCGGTACTTGTGTTTTATGAATCTTTTTCTTATGTCCTAAAATTTTGGTTTTGCCTAAAGCTTTAAGTCTTGAGTTTTTGATCAGCTTTCACATTGATTTTCTTGTTCCAGAATCAACATGCACAAAGAATCCAAATTCTCAAATCCCACCTCGAAGTCTAAACTTGGGAATGTATACAAATGCATACACATGCACACTGCATACTAATTAATCTGCATAATTTGACAAATCATTCATGTTCATGGCACAAATGGTGTGGGACGAGTCATGCGCCAAAGTGTAATACTGAAACAAACCAAACCCTAAGTATGAACAATAGTAATGATGCTCGCCACAATAATCACTAACACAATGAAAACAGTACCCTAGATTCTGTGCATGAGTATGCATTTTCCTGTGGTCGACTTCCGCAAAAACACACGGTTCAACACACGTAAGCGAAATGATTCACCACAAAACTCTCTCACATGATAGAGCAGCTGAGTTAGACCTGAAGATTACATTTAAACACCCACCCAAACTAATAAAACCAGCTAACAATTGCGACACATGGCGTGACATCAGACTACGAGGGCACTGAAATGCAGCAATCAACAAAGAAATAAACTGGAGAGAGAGAGAGAGAGAGAGAGAGAGAGAGAGAGAGAGAGAGAGAGAGAGAGAGAGAGAGAGCCAGCTGCGAGCTGACAGGAACTGCATCGTTAACTACTTTAATAGTAGCTCTGTTCCAAAACTTATGTTTACACGACAATGATATGCTTAAAACTGAGAAGTTTTTCCCTTTGAGTTTTCAGCGTACAGATGACACCATTGTCAAAACGATCCCCATTCACACAAATACGCGAAAATGACTATAACGTTGTATTCTGCCGCTAGGCCATCAGATGACAATGAAACACTATAGACTGAACATGTAATATGCATGTGCATGCCTTTTCACAGATTCATGTTTTTGTTGTTTACATGGAGACCGCTTTCAAACATGCACTTTATAACCCCTTTTCAAATGTTTGCATTTTCAGGCACCCAAACCGTCCTGCCAAAATGCATAAAAAGTTTTACGTTTTTATTTGAAAACGGTGTCGTGTGAACAGCCCCTTACAGAGCAGCCTAAGCTAGTTTTAGCTGGTTTCGGAGGGGTTTTGGACACTTTTGTAGCTTAAACCAGCTAAGACCAGCCAACCAGCCTAGGCTGGTTTTAGCTGTTTTTTCAGCAGGTTTTCCAAACCTGTATGAATTTATTTCTGCTTCTGAACACAAAAGAAGATATTTTGAAGAGTATGGGTAAGCAAACAGTTGATGGGACCCATTGACTTCCATAGTATGGAACAACAGCAACAACAAAAAATACTATGGAAGTCAATGGGTCCCATCAACTGGCTCTTTTCAGAACATCCTCTTTTGTGTTCAGCAGACGAAAGAAACTCATACAGGTTTGGAACAACTTGAAGGTGAGTAGTGAACTATAGCTTTAACAACATATTTTTTTGGCATAAAAACAAAGCACACAAATATTTAATGTATTTTAGGCTTATTAAAAATGTGATTTAGATTTTTAAAATGTGACTGTAAGGGAATATTAATATTTTTATGTTTTAAAAGCTATTACAATAATTAAAATATTACATGTTTTTGGTGAGTTTATAATGTAATACATTTCTCATTACGTAAAAATTGTTATTACATTATGAGCTCAAGATTTTATTACATTTTGAGAAAATTATTACATTATGAACATTTTATTAGAATAATAATGTAATACTTATTACATTATGTGTAGTTTTTACATTATGTGCAGTTATTACATTATGATTCCTGCCACTGTGTTTCAGTGATAAAAATGTTTGACTCACTCACCAGCTATACCATTAAAAACAAGTACGTCACAATTCCTAGCCTCAATCGCTGATTAAAAGTCCCACCTAAATGTGTTTGTCCTACTGTTAAAGGAGGTGATAGATACATAACGTTCACAACTTCCACAACATCCTGGCCTTAGGCGGTCATTAGTTGTTCGACCTGTCCCTCTCTCTTTAATCATCTCCTTTCCTTCCTTGTAATTTTCAGAGGAGGTCTCATGCTAACAGCTCCAGCGCTACGGCAGCGTCTCGCCCCCTCAAAGAGCCGAAGGCAGAAACTCGTTTACTCATAGTAGGAGACCAGATGACACGAGAGACAGATGTCTCGCCAGAGACAGGTGTCTGTGGCTGAATGTCACGCAAATAATAACTGGTTATCTGGTTGTGTCTGCAAACCGCAACAGGAGTGAGACAGAGTGGAGAGTCCGTACCCCTCTTTGACACCAACCCCCTCTCTTTATCTTTCTCTCCCTCGTCCATTGTCACCAGCTGTCCCTCCTTGGGAACACAGGAAAACAATGATACACAAAAGCCAAAGGGCAGTTACGTGCTGCCGGGAGAGTGCGTAGTCATGTCAGGAGGGTTTGGCTGTGCGTGTGGACGCACTTACATGTGTGAGAGTGTGAGAGAGACGTGTATGCTGATGGCTGAGGTCCAGAGAGGAGTCCTGCTGTTATGATAGTCCAGCCGTGATAACATCCAGGAAGTCCTTTTCCATGTCTCAGAGGCATCTGGCCGAACAAAAGACCCCCTGAGTGGTATCTGATGCCCAAACAAACATGCTACAGCACCTGAGGGTCCAAAAGTATTAGTCAGGTCATTCCTATTATGCAAGACATGCCCACACACTGTATGTGATAATATTATGGATAAATCATTTTTTTTAAAGAGTTTTCTTTCATAACAATGTCACAATTAATTTAACATGTTTTGACATTTTTTTTTGACAAGACATGAAAAACATATAGCACACAAAAATACTATGTATTAATCCTGCCTTCACATGCAATCTGAATGATCAAAAATTCCTAGTTTCCTAGTTAAAAATTTAACCTGAAGGCCCTCTCAAGTCGTATTTACCACTGGGAAGCATAGGGATAATTTTGATACTCAAGTTCCCGATTTGTGCGCACCATAAACTTTAACTGAGTGTCTATTCACACTAAGTGCAAATAGCCCGCCTTGTTGGCAGAGGCTATTTACACTAACTCCACGCACTGACGTCTGATTGAGCCAGACAAAATTATGGAAGACACCAGATTGTTTACAGTAGCAATAGTGTAGGGGTAAGGTGTGAAGGTTTTGATGCAAATCGACACAAGTTTGAATCTGCCTTTTGCCAAACTCGCTCTACTCACTTGTCCCATCACATATCAGATCAGAAAGGCATTTATTTTCAAGAAAAATTAAGAAAAATGTTTGAAAAGTGGAAATAAACGTGAGTTTAATAATAAAGTGTTTATTGGTTAGGGAGGGCTTTATTGTCCCAATAAGTCGGCATCCATTTAATAATTGTAATAAATATAATAATTTACATTCTGTTATTATTGCATACCGTTTAATGTACAACAACACTGAGGTGTAATTAGTATCTGCCAATATTTATGAGTATAAATAGCATCTAACTACTATTTCCACTTATTGCAAAGAAAGTACTGCTATTTTTTGTGTAAATTAGGGGTGGGACAAAATATCGATAGGGCAATATATATCGTTGTCCTTCTCCGTGCGATACAAGAATCGATACGCTGGTGCCAAATATCTATATTTTAATTAATAAAATAAGGTGCTTTAAATAGATTTCCCTGCTCCCAGCGTTGCTACTCCATGGCTCCTCGAGGTGGCGCTCAACACATGAATGAGAGAAACGCGAACATAAGATAACTAACCTACGAAAAAGAGGTTTTTAACAGGATGGCGGACAGCAGTGTGAGTAAAATAATAGATACCCCCGCCATGTTTAAGTCCACAGTCTGGATCCTCTTCGGCTTTTATACCATTGATAGGACAAACAAAATCCACGCGACATACAAGAACTGCCTTGTAAAAGTAAAGTATACAGGTAATACCATAAACATTGTCTAGCAATATATTGATTATCGCAGAATTGCTGTATCGTGATATTATCGGTATCGTGAGCCGTGTATTGTATCGTACCGTATCGTGAGGTACCCTGTGATTCCCACCCCTAGTGTAAAAAGAATCTATCGCTATTTTCAGTGCAAATAGCAGCTGCCAAACTTTAAATAAGGGGAGAACGACTGCTTTCTATATTCGTTTTTCCACAACAGATACATTTCCTCATCTTTAAAGTAGTGAATATTTACATATATGAATAACCATTTGAAGTTTATTGTATGTTTTACACAGCCTGTATTTAGCCGAAATTCCAGAATTGGAATTGGAGATAGCACTTGTTGTGGTTATTGTTTATGGTTGTCAATTAATGGGACACTAAATATAATTTTGGTTCCAGCCTGAAAAACCAGCTATGACCAGGCTGGGAGACCAGCTAAAACCAGCCTGACCATTTTAGGCTGGTTTTAGCTGGATTTTTCAGCCGGGTTTTTTCCCAATAAATAGGTAAGCATAAACCTGGTGTCCTCCATGATTCCTGTTCTTTCAGACAACAAAGCACTTGAATGTGGTGAGCGGTTAGGAAATTTATGAAAGCAGCATAAATCATGTGAGAGTTTGTAGTTAGCATGTTGCTAAGCTAACAAAGTAACACTTAGATGGGCACAAAAATGCAAAACATAAAAATATGCTGTGTATTTATAGACTTATAACTATCACTTAAGAGTTTGTAGTTAGCATATGCAATGATTTATTCTTTTTTCATCCGCTAATCTAAACGAAACATGTTTCCTTGGTCATATTTTTACAGGGTTTTTCCTGTAGCCCTGAGTCTTTCATAATTTCTGCAACCAACAAAAGCCAGTTCCTTATTGACCTCATCTTCAGGAAGTGACATCAACCCTAAACATCAGCGAGTATTAGCAATGGATTTCTTTGAATTCTGATGCTAAGATTATTAAAATAAATTAGACTTATCGGTAACACTTTACATTAAGGTTCCCTTTGTAAAGGGTTTATAAAGGTGATTGTTAATGACTAATAACACATTAACAAATGCATTATAAATCGTTGATAATAACTGCATGAATAAAAAGAGTGACTTTAACGCAATGCCTGTCAAATAGAGAGCCATTTTTAACTCACATGTTATAAATGTATTTATTCACACTTATTTAACTCAAAACCAGATTATCAACGATTTATAATGCATTTGCAAATGAGTTATTAGTCATTAACAAACACCTTTATAAACCCTTTACAAAGGAAACCTTAATGTAAAGTGTTACCAAATTATCTTGGTTGGCACATACTCTAAAGTTCCAGTGTTCAAAGTTACTGCAGAACAGGAATAACCCAGTCAACTCATAGTGTTTTCCAGAAGCTATCAGATAATTTTTGTTAATAGTAACCTCCCTGTTTTGAACATGACCCGGCAAAATCCAACAATCTATGAATAAAGGCCACACACACACACAGCTGATTACACATTAGACAAAGAAGGCCAGTTAAACAGTGCTGGCTTGTGCTAGTGTGCTAAGTAAATGCCTCTAGGGAGTCCCTTGCAGTTTACACTGATCACCATCATTAAGGATAGGACAACAGAGCAGCTAAGAGAATATTTGTAGTGCTGTTTTTATACTCATGGGTCAGCTTTACAGTGTAAACACACACCAACATGCACATACAAAACCCAAATGAGAAACACAGGGAAGGTCACCATCACTAATTCACACTTAGGGGTGAAATGTAGCACCAAATGTGAGAAGACACACGGTTTTGAGTCACTGCTGAACGGTATACAAGTTTCAGAAGCAACCACATATTCTGTTGCATTCGACGAGCTATTACTTAACACTGCTTGTCCAGATACAGTAAATCTAATCTCAATTAGCTGTGAGTTAAAGAAGGATTACTGCATTCTTTCTGTACAATAATATGGCTTGAGTTAGTGTAAGTTTTGACTGTAAAAAATGATATGATCAATAATTCATGGCAACCCTGCTTGGCTGGTCTTATCTTCCAGCCTGGGGTCAGTTGCATAAACATAGCCGCTAAGTTAATACTTTGTCTTAAAGGGGTCATGAATTGAGAAATCAACTTTCCCTTGAGCTTTTGATATATAAAAGGTCATGGTAATATAAGAATATCCTGTAAGTTTCAGAGCTGAAAACTTCCTTGTTAGTCAAAGAAAAGCTTTTATTGACACCAGGCCCAGCAAACGATCAATCTCAAAATGAAACACCGCCTCAACAGAAGAATAGAGTTTGCCTGATTCTGTAGCCCCGCCCACCGACTTGTGCCACTAACATAACACAGGTCTACATGGAGCTAAACCGGATAGAATTTCTAAACATACTGCATAAGCTTCATTCGGATTCCAATATTATGGAATGCATGGATGAACTTTATTTTTGTAGAATATCCAGCTCATGTGGGGAAGACATTGCGCATCTGTTCCTTCATTTAACCACGGATTCGTTTGTAAACAAGAGACTGGATTTGCAGACTGGATGAGATTACATGAATGAATGAAGCAACACACTTATACGATTAAAAATGTTTTTTATGTGTGATAGTATTGCATTGTTACAGATCGTTTGATATCTATTGATTATGTGTACGTGTCTAACTGAACATACCTTAGCACGCTGTCAAAGACCGGAGAATCCTTTATCTGTGGTTCATTGCGATTCGGGATCAGACTCGGCCATGTATGGGCTAGGGCTCGCAAAGCCCAACGTCCTGGGGCTATGTGTTTTTCAGACGGGCTACCAAAACATATCTTAAATAGTGAAATAACATTCCTTTCTTGATGTGCGTTCACTCTCTTGACTTGATATTTGAAGTAAAAATACAACGCGGAAGTTTTGATCATGCAGTCTGCAACGTACTTGGCGCATGTGTGTGATGCACGGTTTGCGCTTATATCCACCTATCGGGCGGGCCAAGTAATAAAAAAATAACAACATTCCAATCAATCGCAGGTGGATGAGAGATAAATCACTTTCAAAACAATTCCTTGTGTACTCATGGGGGAACCAAAGCTCATTAAATATGCAAAACTGTTATCCAATCCTAACCGTGGGCGTTTACTTCCAAGTCTTCAGTGCACGCCCAGCAAAACCAAGTGTTTCTTGAGAGAGCCTCAAAACCAGGGCAGAAAATAGCCTATTATTTATTTATTATGATGTTTTGAATGTAAAAATCATGCGAACATCATAACTTGACCTCAGACAACAGTATATATATATATATATATATATATATATATATATATATATATATATATATATATATATATATATATATATATATATATATATATATATATATAAAGCCAGTTCATGACACCTTTAAGAACTAGTCTGACCAACTAGCCATTAATGAGGGCTAATCAGTCTTACTTTTCAGATTCAAATTAGACCACTTATAAGACTAGTCTAACAAATTTATGCAATCGGCCCTTGGTCATAGCTGGTTTAGCAGGCAGGTTTTAGAGGCTTTTGGACAACTTTTCTGGGAGTCCAGCTTGACTAACTTAAACCAATTACAACCAGCTTAGGCCTTTTAGCTGGGGTTTTTTTCAGCAAGGATGTTTTTTCATGATTTTAACTCATTAAAATAATTTAACCAATTTAATTTGTATTTTTTTAAGTGAGATTTAGCTAGACAAATTAAAAAAGAAAGAAGAGTCAAAATGACTTGTACAGCCAATTTGATACTTAAAGGCCCGGATATGCTTCAAGCGAAATCAAAGAATGATCTGCCGTGACATCATTTTGAACAAAATCAGGTTAAAACAAAGTTCGTTTGGAGTTCGCTTTGGGAGTTTGAAACAGAAGTTTTTGGGAGTTTCTGAAAAGTTCACTCTGGCTAGTAAACACCTTCGAACTAACATTGGTCTGTGATGATGATGTAAAAGGTACACTCTAAAAAAATCTTGAGTTATTCTTTCTACCCACATCCTAGGTTGAGTGTTTGGGAAATTATTTTTCAGTATTTAGGTAGTTACCCAGATTTTTTTTGTGTTACCCAGATCCTGGTTCAGACATTACAACCCAGTGTTTGGGTAGTTTTTGTGTTACCAGCTCCTGGGTCAGACATAACAACCCTGTCTTTGGGTAGTTTTTGTGTTACCCAGAGCCTGGGTCAGAAGTAACAACCCTGTGTTTGGGTAGTTTTTGTTTTACCCAGCTCCTGGGTCAGAAGTTACAACCCAGTGTTTGGGTAGATTTTGTGTTACCCAGCTCCTGGGTCAGAAGTTACAACCCAGTGTTTGGGTAGCTTTTGTGTTACCCAGCTCCTGGGTCAGAAGTTACAACCAAGTGTTTGGCTATAGTGTTTGTGTTACCCAGCTCCTGGGTCAGACGTAACAACCCTGTGTTTGGGTAGTTTTTGTGTTACCCAGATCCTGTTTCAGCCGTAACAACCCAGTGTTTGGGTATAGTTTTTGTGTTACCCAGCCCCTGGGTCAGAAGTTACAACCCAGTGTTTGGGTAGCTTTTGTGTTACCCAGCTCCTGGGTCAGAAGTTACAACCAAGTGTTTGGGTAGTTTTCGTGTTACCCAGCTCCTGGGTCAGCCATAACAACCAAGTGTTTGGGTAGATTTTGTGTTACCCAGCTCCTGGGTCAGCCATAACAACCCAGTGTTTGGGTATAGTGTTTGTGTTACCCAGCTCCTGGTTCAGACATTACAACCAAGTGTTTGGGTAGTTTTCGTGTTACCCAGCTCCTGGCACAGCCGTAACAACCCAATGTTTGGGTATAGTTTTTGTGTTACCCAGCTCCTGGGAGAGCCGTAACAACCCAGTGTTTGGGTATAGTTTTTGTGTTACCCAGCTCCTGGGACAGCCGTAATAACCCAGTGTTTGGGTATAGTTTTTGTGTTACCCAGCTCCTGGGACAGCCGTAACAACCCAGTGTTTGGGTATTGTTTTTGTGTTACCCAGCTCCTGGGACAGCCGTAACAACCCAGTGTTTGGGTATTGTTTTTGTGTTACCCAGCTCCTGGGTCAGACATAACAACCCAGTGTTTGGGTAGATTTTGTGTTACCCAGCTCCTGGGTCAGCCATAACAACCCAGTGTTTGGGTATAGTTTTTGTGTTACCCAGCTCCTGGGTCAGAAGTTACAACCCAGTGTTTGTGTAGCGTTTGTGTTACCTAGCTCCTGGGTCAGACGTAACAACCCAGTGTTTCGCTATAGTGTTTGTGTTACCCAGCTCCTGAGTCAGACGTAACAACCCAGTGTTTGGCTATAGTGTTTGTGTTACCCAGCTCCTGGGTCAGACGTAACAACCCTGTGTTTGGGTAGTTTTTGTGTTACCCAGATCCTGGGTCAGACATAACAACCCAGTGTTTGGGTAGTTTTTGTGTTATCCAGCTCCTGGGTCAGACATAACAACCCAGTGTTTGGGTAGTTTTTGTGTTACCCAGCTCCTGGGTCAGACATAACAACCCAGTGTTTGGGTAGTTTTTGTGTTACCCAGATCCTGGGTCAGACGTTACAACCCAGTGTTTGGGTAGTTTTTGTGTTACCCAGCTCCTGGGTCAGACGTAACAACCCAGTGTTTGGGTAGTTTTTGTGTTACCCAGATCCTGGGTCAGACATAACAACCCAGTGTTTGGGTAGTTTTTGTGTTATCCAGCTCCTGGGTCAGACATAACAACCCAGTGTTTGGGTAGTTTTTGTGTTACCCAGCTCCTGGGTCAGACATAACAACCCAGTGTTTGGGTAGTTTTTGTGTTACCCAGATCCTGGGTCAGACGTTACAACCCAGTGTTTGGGTAGTTTTTGTGTTACCCAGCTCCTGGGTCAGACATAACAACCCTGTGTTTGGGTAGTTTTTGTGTTACCCAGATCCTGGGTCAGTCGTTACAACCCAGTGTTTGGGTAGTTTTTGTGTTACCCAGCTCCTGGGTCAGTTGTTACAACCCAGTGTTTGGGTAGTTTTTGTGTTACCCATCTCCTGGGTCAGACGTTACAACCCAGTGTTTGGGTAGTTTTTGTGTTATCCAGCTCCTGGGTCAGACGTAGCAACCCATGATTTGGGTAGTTTTTGTGTTACCCAGCTCCTGGGTCAGACGTAACAACCCAGTGTTTGGGTAGCTTTTGTGTTACCCAGATAGGATGTTAAAATATGTTCTCAGAATTGTACACTGATTGTTTATGGATAGGTTATGGAGTCAGTCACCGCATATTTCGACTACTGTCTGAAGTAAGAAGTTCCCCGCTGAACATGATACAAGCTCTGACACGAGATCCAGCGCCACTACCGTGATAACAGGACAACAGAGACTGGTCGATTACACTTGAATTACTTCTAAATGTTTAATTTTTTACTTCTAATATTTGTTTAATAAGCTTAAATGTAGGCAGTATGTACAATCTAAAATATCATGTAAGATATGATCCAAAATAAAGGAATTATCATGCAAACCAGTGGTTGTGTTGAATATTTAAAAAAATATTTTGATGATTTGAGTTAATCCATTGACATGAATTCATGATGAAGTAAAAAAATAAGATAATATTATAATAAAAATGAATCAACCCATTATGCTGGGTTAAATCAACAACCCAATCTGCTAGGTAAAATTAACCCAACACATGTTCTGTGCCAGCCCTTGAAAACAACCCAAAACATTTTATAAAAAAATGTCCTGGCTCTTCCCAGCTTTATAATGGCAGGGAATGGCAGCCCAAAATTTGAAGCCCAAAAAAGTGCATCCATCCATTATAAAAATAAATACACATGGCTCCGGAGGGTAAATAAAGGCCTTCTGAAGTGAATTGATATTTAATGAATACCTTCTGAAGTCGAACCATATTTAACACATTATAAAGTAAAATATCTAGCTTCCGCAAGACCGCCTTCTAAAAGCATAACGGGCGCCACAATGATGTTGGACGATGTGTAAGCATTTTGAACTGCAAGAGGCATTACACTTTCTGCATAAGTTGAAGCTAGAAGCTGGAATCTAGAAATTTTACTTCATAAAGTTTTAAATACGGATATTTTCACTTCAGAAGGCCTTTATTAACCCCCCAGAGCCATATACGTTTATAATGGATGGATGCACTTTTTGGGCTTCAAATTTTGGGCTGCCATTATAAAGCTGGGAAGAGCCAGGACATTTTTTAATAAAACTCAGATTATATTCATATGAAAGAAGAATGTCATATACGTAGACCTAGGATGACTTGAGGGAGAGTAAATCATGGGATCATTTTCATTTTTGGGTGAACTATCCCTTTAAGTTTTTAATTTGAAATAGCTGAATTATTTTTTTTAAGGCCATAGAACTCAAATGTACAGTTGTATTGACGCATTTTGAAACCCTTTTTGTCTCACACCGATGATTTCGTTGGAAGCAGCGGCTCGAAGCTAATCATCAAATGCTCACCCCCTAAAGTGAAGCTTTCCCTAGAGTGCCACAGATTGCTGGCATTTATGTTGAATGTCACTGAGTGAGCATGTAGGTGGAGAGACACCTTCAGTATGGTCGCACGTGGGTGGAGACTGCGATTACAGCAGTTTCATTTTGACAATATTAGCTACTTATTCATCCGCACCATATTATCACAATTGCGTATCTTATTTCCTCCAGGACCTGATAGCTTCTGAATTCCTCGGTGAAGAATCTCAAACATGTTGTTAGAGAATGTCGTTGGGCCCCAGAGCTTCAACGATGACTTCCACTCACAGTCACGGCTTATTGTTTTCAAATGCTGTCAGCCCGGCAAGAGGATACCCATTTCATTTGGTTGTGGGAGTCTGGGCTGCGGGTCGTGTGAATGAGCGTGTTAAATATTTAAGCAGGTGGATGCAGTCTGGAGCCCGGGAGTGGAGGATTGGCTGGTGCCTGTTGTCATGGCTCCCAGACACACTCACGAGAATGACTGCAATAACGAGGTATAGTCTGACCCCAGATAGCCTGCAGTGCATGGTTGGTCATGTTGGCTTTAACAACAGCGCTGGTCCACCCGCGGCTCCCTTGTAATTAAGGTCTCAAAAGGCTTTTTAAACATGTCTGATTGTAGAGTACTGGGGGCTGTAAAATGCCATTAATAGCATCATACACATTTAAAACAAAGCAGCAGGAGAAGGACGTGAGCAAAGGTCCCAACCTTTTTGGTCTTGTCCAAATACAAGGAATATCTTTATGCAGTAGGGAGACGTCAAATCATATTACATAATACAGGACTAGTGCAGTTCGCCACTCACTACTTCTAGGCCCTGTATACACCTGGGATTAAGATGCGTTTTGGTAGATCAGATCACAACGATGCTAAATACAGGTGTAAACGGGGTCTAAAACGTCTCCCAGACAGCAACACAGATTATTTGCGTATCCGATTGGTATCTGTTCTAAAATGATTGATGTCCACACTGTGTATCGCAACTGTTCAGATCCGATTTGTGTGACCATGTCGCTCTTTCGTTTTCCGGAATATCTGCATTGTTTTCTATGGCAATGACGTTGCGTCGGCATAAGCCAAAAACAGCAGCAACAACCGCAACATGGAGGGGTTTGCAATACAGATGTTGTCTTATTTACAACATGACAGTGTGTAGCCGCTGTGCTGGACGAATGCATCTTATGAGGCAGCGGCTGAACCGTAGGAGGCTGGTATGAGCGGCTTTATTCTGTGCTGTCCGTGCAAAACATGTCTCCATGAAATTATCATTTTCTGCTCTACCGGCACTTTGCAACAACACAACCTTGTTTCTGCAGCGTCTTTCAGCATGTTTCCTACATCAACATCTGACGTTTACACAGCGTGAGAAAGTCACATAAACCAGGGGTTTTCAAACTGGGGTCCTCCAGAAGGTTCTAAGGGGTCCCCAGAAAATTTCAGAGAATAAAAAGACAAAGCAAAAATGGATAAAGTCTACCAAACATTCTATAGGTTTCAGTTCTAAATGTTTCTCTCCTTTCAGTCCCTCTAGAAAAACGCGATTATGCGATCGCATGATTTAATGCATAATCAGCCAAAGTCCGCATATTAATGTGGGGGCCGCATTTTTTCAAATAAGCCGCACTTTCACAGCATAAATTGCCTATTTCCGCGTGCAAAATATGCGGGGCTAGCATGATTTCCGCATTTTCGTTGCAAAAAAGTCATATATATTAGCAGAAAGTTGAAAAATGTTCGTTTACTTCACAGAAGATTTCCCCCTATTGCCATGGGAACGTTTTGAAGTGACGTAATTACTCGACGTGAACGTCATCGAAAAGCTGCAAACCCTGTGGTGAAACCATAGATATCGGTGAAACCATGATGAAGCATGCAAATTCGCATTTGCCAACAAAAATAACAGCAAAAGACTGCGCAAAGCAGTTTCCCGCTGTGTTGAACGTTTAAAAAAAACAGCATCATGAGGCTTCGAAGCGTTATGAATCAGTGAGTCGATTCAGCAGTTTGGATCGCCAAAGTCATGTATTTCAGCAGTTTGACAAGCGATCCAAATCATGAATCAACTCGCTGATTCATAATGCTTCGAAGCTTCATGATGCTGTTTTTTGAAATCGGTCATCACTATATAAGTCGTTATTTAGGTTTTAGCACAAAAACTATTCTTGTCGCTTCATAAAGTTATTGTAGAACCACTGTAGTGAGATGGACTTTGTAATGACGTCTTTAGTTCCTTTTATGGGTCTTGAGAGTGCACAGTGCATTGTGCCAATGGAGGCCTTTCTGAGTCATCGGATTTCAGATAAAATATCTTCATTTGTGTTCCGAAGACGAACGCACTTTTCTTTCACGGGTGTCCAACGACATGAGGGGAAGTCATTAATGACAGAATTTTCATTTTTGGGTGAACTTACCCTTTAAGAGATTGCACTTTGTCCATTGGAAGCACTCAAATGTCTGTTTTGTATAGCTACCTCTGTAAAACAGGAAGTTATTTATTAACGGCAAACGTTTAAAAGACTTTAATCAAATAAATAAACAAACTGAAAGTAAAAGCGGCAGCCCCTCACGGACAACTGCCGCGCACACAAATAACAAAACGTAAACTCCAGGCCTGGTCCTCTCTCGTCCTTCACTGTCGTCGCTCCTCCTTTTATGCTCCCGTCACTCCTCCGTGGGAGATCTGAGACTGGTGTAACGCGCAGCTGGCGCTCATCATCCAATCACTCACCGGCCTCGTGTCGCTCTCTTGCGGCTCTCGCTCGCTCTACTCGTCACATATATGTTTGCTTTGTATCTTTCTAGTGAGTTTTTCTCACCATAGTCCCCTTTATCTTGCTCACTGGGGTTGTACGGCAGTATTCTTAATGCAGTGTGTACGCTGCTAGCATACATTTATTGTGAAAGTTGCTTATACAAATAATTTTTTATTGAAAATGTACTTCTTCAGGTTTATACATCCAACATTAAGTATTGCCAATTTAAGTTGTATTGTATGTTGTATTTATAATGTCACACTTACTATTTATCTAACAGTTTGAATGTTTTTTCCATACATAAAAATATAGCGATGGATTTTAGGAAGGAGATCCCTCATAAAAGGTTCATCATATTTGGAGGTCCTTGGCATCGTAAAGTAAACCACGTGAAATCCGATCAGAGCAGTCAGACTGAAACAGATTTCCAGAAATGTGATTTGAATAGGATTTCAAACCACATCTGAATGTAGCTTGAAACGGATTTGTAAAAATGTAATGTGATTTTTGACTTGCTGATCGGATTTCAATCGGATATGCACAAAAATCAGATTTGGACGAACAGTCTGAACGTAGCCATAGTGTCTGCGCTGATCCGGGCCACATCTGGTACATGTGGATTCAACACGTATACCAGATGTGGGCCGGATCTGTTCCGACACTATGTTGCTTTCTGGGTTTGAGCTTACCACTTCCAGAGGTAGTCGAAAATGCATTCGACCGGATTGCTTTTATAGTGTAAATGCTGTGGTCGAATGTGTTCGAACAGCCACAAAAGACACCTACTCTCTGCCTACTGACCTAATGCGTAAACATTATGGGAAGTGTGCTAGCCAGACGGGATTTTTACTTTGTTGGCTGAGGACCCCAGTCTGGTTTGAAGATGAAAAACGTACCAAGTACTCAATGTTCTCTCCTCATTCCTGATTTCTAACACACACTCACACACAGCGTTTGGCGTCGTCTTGAAGCTGTCAGAGCAGAAACAAAAGCTGATGCTCTCCGTGTTTTTCCGTTGTCTTCGGGTGCGTTCATATGTAAAACCCTCCCCTCGAAGAAATCAAGACAAAAGTGGTCGAAAGTGGACAAAAGAGACGGATTAAAACACCAGGTGTAAACAGGAATGTGTCTCCCTCGTTTACTTGTGATCCGATCGACCAAAATGCATCTTAAAGGGATAGTTCACCCAAAAAATGTAAATTATCCCATAATTTACTCACCCTCAAGTCATCCTAGGTGTATATGACATTCTTCTTTCAGACGAATACAATTGGAGGTAAAAAATTGCATCCATCCATTACATAAGTACTTTACACGGCTCCGGTGGGTTAATAAAGGCCTGAAGTGAATCAATGGGTTTGTGTAAGAAAAATATCCATATTTAAAACTTTGTAAAGTAAAATATCTAGCTTCCGCTCGACTGCCTTCTGTATTAAACTTATGAAGAAAGTGTAGCGCCTCTCACAGTTCAAAATACTTACGCTACGTCCGACGTCATCATCATCAGTTACGCTTTTTGAATACAGAAGGCGGTCCGCTGGAAGCTAGATATTTTACTTTATAACATGTTAAATATGGATATTTTTCTTACAAAAACCCATCAATTCACTTTATTAAGGCCTTTATTAACCCCCCGGAGCCGTGTGGATTACTTTTATAATGGATGGATGCACTTTTTTGGGCTTCAAATTTTGGGCTGCCATTCACTGCCATTAAAAATCTTGAGTCAGGACATTTTTAATATAACTCCGATTGTATTTGTCTGAAATAAGAATGTCATATAAGTAAATCATAGGTTAATTTTCATTTTTGGGTGAACTATCCCTTTAATATCAGGTGTAAACAGGTCCACTGATGTACTAGTTCAAATATAAAACCCTTTTCAGCTCTGTTCATCTCTCACCATGCTTTGCATCATCGTCAGGTGTGTGACTAGCACCTGTCCACATCGGGTTGAAGGCCACGTTACCAATTCCTCTCTTTTTAGAGGTAGAGCTCCCTGGCTTTCTTGTGCTTTCGACTTTCAAGTTCCCTGTGAACTTAACATCAAACGGCTGAAGCCCTGTGCCACTGGCTTTGAAGTGCTGGGGAGAGCTGAGCTCTGCGATCCCCTTGTGCTGGAGCTGGTAAAAAGCTGTTACGCCAAAAAAGTCAAAGACTGCGGGGAACGGACAACTGAACTCAACCCACTCCGCCCTCCCTGTACAGCGAATGGAGTCTTTGAAACATATTCCACTCTTGATAATGATGTTTCAGTGCTTCTGTCAGCCATGCGTAGAGGTGTGGGCATGTGTCAGGATTTGGGCCTTTCAAGGTTTCATTCAGCCAGAATCACTCAGAACCTATAAAAGAGGGACCATCAGTCTGAATGGGTGCTTATAAGCGGGTATTCAAATATAATATGTGCCATGTGCTATCATGAGTAAAAATTTAAACTTTAAGTGCATCTCAAAGGCCGTCTCTAGATTTTTAAAAAATGGTCACGCCATAAAGCCGTGGTCATGCTCAGCACACAAAATGTCTTCGAACACTGCAAGTATTAATTGTAACCACATCGATAAATGTTTATAGTAGTGCTCTGTGATCAATACGGGCCAGGCCCAGCATGCATGTGATTCACAGATCATTGTGGCAATTTTTATTTAGTGATTTATATCATTCCAGTGCAAGAAGAGGCAAAAGGGAACTAAATTCAATACTTGAGCACTGTAATTTGTTCGCACAGCTGTTTACTCCCGAAGCGCATTAATGAATCTCCTTGCACTTGAATGGACACATAGCCTACACACAAAATGATGTCAAAATACCTATCTCAGCAAGTATTCTCATGAACACAAAAACACATTTAGAAGTTTAGAAACAAATTGGATGTGCATCATTATATTGGATCCATGCATCCGTTCTTAAAGTGACAGCAGCCTAAAAATACCGGCTGTTGTCTGTCATTAATGTTAAGCAAACAACAAAACACAACTTTAACAACTTTAACAACTTGATATTTAGTAACAATAAAGTGTTACAGTACCTGAATATTACAGTTAGACCGTACTTTATTTGTATTTATCTATGTTTGTAATTGGTGTATTTGATCCTACTTTATTACTTACTGTTAATTTGCCTTTAATAATCTTTCAAATGTATTAGTTAGGCTCGTCTGTTTATTAGACTAATAAATTAAAGCAACCCCAATTATTTCCTTTCCTTTTTGAAGGTTATGTTATAATTCTACTCTGTGCGTTCACTCGGCGGCTACTATGAGACACTTGTTCACACTGCAGTGAGCTAGATCGATTATTAGGCATGGTAAAACATGGTACTCGCAGTAAATCAAGAAAATTAGATTTAAACAATAAAACTAACTGTGTTGAGCTATATAACAATCATTTGTTTTCTGTCGATGAATGTATCCAAAAAGTTGCTCACCTGTCTAATAAAACACGTAATACATTAATGCCTCTTTGGTGTTTCCATGGTTTCTACAAAACAAAACCTGAATTTGAGGGTAATGTGGGTACGGTGTCATTGACAGGTGACGCATGGTCAAAATTGCTTATTTCTCTGGATTTAAACATTCTTGGAAACATTTGGGATAATAGACCCTTTTACAGCCCACGTGATCAAATAGTTGCGCGCGCATTTTGGCAACGGAAGAGGTGTTGTTCCCCAGTGGTTCTAACGTGTTAGCAACTCCGAAAGTTTATCAAAGCGGTTTCCCAGCATCAAAATGTGTGGCTGTTGCGTTTTCGGTTGCACTAATCGATATTCCACCAAGTTTTATAGGATTCCGACAGGATCATGGCCGTTTCAGAAGAACCGGCGGCACCTGTGGCTGCAGGCGATTAAACGCGTTGATTGGAACGAGGACATAATAAAAAATGCTTGCGTTATGCTGTGAGGACGTAGTTCTCTCGTTGGTGGATTATTATGGCGTTCCGAAGGGTTCTTTAATATGACTTTCGGCAGACGCAGGTGACACGTTCATTGAGACGAGTGCATGTTGCAAAGTCATATTAAAGAACCCTTCGGAACGCCATACACAATTGACTTTCTCTTCACTCATTCCTCTCAATGAACGTGACATTTGCGTCTGTCTTATGCCGTGATGTCTGCGCCTGTGATTTTATTTGAGTGTGTAAATGCGTGTGTGAATTCTTGTTTAATCCCACAAATATATATATATAATTATTATTGGGGTTGTTATTGTAAATAACCCAAGCCTCATACATCGTTATCTTGTGTCCTTGTCTTTGACTAGGGAGAATTTCTGATTTTAACACACAAAACTCCGAGTCTATGTCATGGTATTTGACGTTCTGTACATGCCCACAGACAACGTATTCATAAGCATCCAGTGATTTATATGCTCGTAATTTCTCTCGGCTGTACACGTTCGGTTTCTCAACTAAATACGTATATATATCCGGCCACTGTATATTTGGCCATCTGCTAACATCTTCTATCCACTCCACTATAGTACACGGATCTGGTAGCCGAATACCATTTGATAAAATCAACTTTTTAAAATAACTTTCTCTGTCTGTGTTTCTTAATCTGCTCGCGTAGCTTGACAAGCTGCTGATTCTCGCCATAGTTTGTTGCCAAAATGCGCACGCATACGTTGCTACGTCATCATTGTGTACAAACAGTAAAAGGGTCTATAGTCTAATGTAGCCTAAGTACAAGTCAACAAAATATATAACACTGTTCTAGTGGTTTTTGGGTGTTTTAATAAAAAAAATATTACATATTGTGCCTTTAAATTACTGCAATTTATTTTTAACTTTAAAATCAAGTGGGCGTAGCCTTTAAATGTGCGTTCTTACTATTGTGTAGTACTTTATTGTAAAAAGGCTTATGTTTCCAATGTGTGAGATTGAGTCCATGGTTATAGGAACGTTTTATTTGCTTAAAAGTAAATTAATTGTTTATGTTTCCTTCAGTGTTCATAAGAAATTATTTTCATGAAGGCACGGGTTCGCGTCGATGACGTCATCGCCTGGGGGGTTGCATTGTAGACGTGACAGAGCGGGCGCTAGGACCCGGAAACCCCGAAGTGTTTTATCTCCTCATCCATTCCATTCCCCTCATTTATTCTGTAGATCCACTGAGCGCAGCACAGCACAATAACTCACATACAGTTTCAATCCCAACCATATTAGCTGCACGGGAACAAAATGGTGAGGAGTGAGAGGCAACCAAGAGAGGAGGTGAAGGCCGAAGACTTGTTCCTGGAGTCCGAAACATCTTTGGATCAGCAAGATTTTGAGATGTCTACTTGTCCTTTCAATGACGTTTTCAACTCCACAGACTCTTCCATGATAAACACTTTCCTGAAAAATGTACAAGTTTTACTGGAGGCTGCCAGTTACATTGAGAGCGCCGAGAGGAAGGATGGAAGTAAGTGAAATTATAGTGCACTTATGAGTGATTTTGACTGATTTGCGTATTGCAGAGGAACTGTTTCATTGTCAATAGACTCAGACAACAAAGGATCGAGTTCAAGGAACAATCAGCCAAGTAGACAAGGAACATGTGCATTGTATCCCGACATGCGATGCACAGCCACAATGCTTTTAAAGGATCAAGTTTCCAAAATGCAAAAGGATTCCTTTTCATATTTTAACATATTTTTTATAATGCACATAATCCTCTAATGCACATACTTAACTTGAGTTGATTTCAGGGCTGCTTTTAAGTGATATAATGCCAGATGGCATGTATCATTTCATATGTCAGAGACCTAAAAATGTCTTAATGTCCCAAATCGCATGTGCGACTGTCCCAAACTGGCATGCACTGTCATGTGGGGCAGTTCAGAGTCTGGCATTGTTCGGCAGTGAGACATGCCAGGCTGTTTGCCACCTCTCTCTTTCTTTCGAGGAACATAAACAAGTAAATAAATAAATAAATAACATTTTGCTGGCACAACACACACACTGACGTCACCTCTTACTGTGGTACAGCATTTCGCACCTTAAAACTCTCCATCACGCACGAATCATTGTGTATGTCTGATGATTGAATATCATAACGCACATCGTATAAATAAAGGAATTTATTCTTATGACGTTGTTTTTGTGTGAGCATCCAGTAAATCTCGCCCATCATGTTTTATTTTTAATTATTATTATCAATTTTAAATGTATAAGACTAATCGTGTTTGAATATAAACTAAAACATGATGATGAGAAGGTACTTTAGGAACAATAGGATGTGATTATGCTTTCACCAACTCGCTCCATTAGATCGTCCGATTTATTAGCATTATTATGAATTGCGATTTAAAATAAAACCCGAATCATATCGGGTAAATCTGAAATTTTATATGCAGACTGCATACATCTACTTCAAAAGAGTTCTCAAAATTGCCTTCCTGTTTCCTAAGGGGGTGTGTTCACATGACATCCACATGGCGCACTTTGCGCTGATCTGATTGGTCAGAGCGTGTTGAGTTGGCGGACGCTTACTAGGGCCTCCGACCAATCACAGAGCTGCGGTGCTATGATGTCATATGTTGCTGGGCCTGGCTTAAACGAGACTGGAAGCGAGGGCTTGTGGGAGTTGAAGTGCGCTGTTTCCAAAAGAAAAGAGGAAACGGGATTTTTAAAAAGATTTACAGCGTTATTATGCCATTTAACACACGGATACTTGGCTTATGTCTACGTTTCTACTTACCAATGAGTTAATAAATATATGGATACATGAAATATTGTTTTAATTTATGTTGTTATTAGTTAGACTGCACTGCCTTGTAAGGTTTCAGTTACTGCCTGGTGCGGTTGTTATTCAGTAAAATAATGAATACAATAGTAAGATTTGTATTTATGTATTATATATATATATATATATATATATATATATATATATATATATATATATATATATATATATATATATATATATATATATATATATATATAATATGTGTGTGTGTGTGTGTGTGTGTGTGTGTGTGTAGCCTATATACGTATATTTGTGACCCTGGACAAAAAAATCATAATGGTATTTTTTAATTGAAATAAGCTTTCCATTGATGTGTGGTTTGTTAGGATATAACAACTATTTGAAAATCTGGAATACGCAAAAAAAGATTTAGAATATTAAAACATATTGAACACGTATTGAGAGAGAGAGAGAGAGAGAGAGAGAGAGAGAGAGAGAGAGAGAGAGAGAGAGAGAGACGCGTTTAACTATCTAAGCAAGGCTATTCTTTTAATATGTATTAGCAGGGCTTTAATTCAGGTTGTCGTTTCCGTGTTAAAGGGCCGGTTGGGTGAAGGACTCAATTTCCCATAATGCCCTGCGCTGAGGTCTCTATCCGCTCAGCTGTTAAAACAGTAGGTAAACAAACTGAGGGAGGAGAAAAGAGCGCAAGCACCAGGGACTTCGCAGGCTGGGCTCTCGGGGACTCTTTTGTACCTGTTTCTATTAATTTTATACACTTTGTACTCGACTGTTTTCCTAAAGCACTTTTACTACTTTGATATTCAGGCGTCGGATGTTTTATTTGTGTTTAATTTCCTGTAACTAGCTTGTTGACAGTGAAGGAAATACCTCGAGTCGACGGTTCAGCAAATAGAAACAAAAACACAAAACAAGCGAACCTTCGGAGGACTATTCAATGCTACGTTTTGCTCCGCGACAGCTGTCATCGTGATCACATATCAGGAAAAAAACCTCTCTAGATTTATTCAAACGATGACTGCTGTGCTGAATATCCAGAGGTTACTGGAAGCAGCCGAATATATAGAGAGGAGAGAAAGAGGTACATGATATACCATGGCAACTGTCGTGCCATACAGATCACCGTGTGTTTTGAAGTGTAATGGGTGTTTAAAGCGCTGATCTATCAGTGGTTTAAAGGGACTTGGTCCGAGTGTGATGTGGTGTGACACGTTTCTGCGGTGTCTTTTTCAGAGTGTGAACACGGATATGCCTCGACCTTTCCGTCTATTCAGCACTCCAGCTACCAGAGACAAAGGAAATTCCGAAATAAAAAGTGCAACAACAACCACAACAGGTAAGCACATGATCTGACTCTCCACTTCCACAAGAAAGACTGGGAAAAAACCGCTGGAGAAGAGCCAGTGAGAGACGTGTGCATGGATCACACTGCTATGACATCTGTCAGGACCTATCACTGCTGTATTTTCCCGAGCATTTCCTATTTTTTGGATTGCTTTTTTAATTTCTGGTTTTGGTTTGCTGTTTATAAACAGTAGCCTATTAACTTTTTAAACGCACTATGTCTATATATATATATATATATATATACATATATACATACATATATACATACATATATACATACATACATACATACATACACATTTTTATATATATATATATATATATATATATATATATATATATATATATATATATTAAATATGCATTGAACCGTGCTGTGTAGTATTAATTATGTTTCTTGAGTTGTTTTGGGGGAGGGGAGCTCTCATCAGCTGATTGTCAAACTGGACTGCTGCAGCGCTGAGGTTAGGGACCGTGCGAAAACTCACGTCCTGTTTTCGTCTTTGGGCGCCATGGAGTTTCGTTTTGATTGAACCGAAAGTCTGTGGTGTGGTTGTTTTCTGTTTATGACCCGTAATCGCTTAAATATCCGCTACATTATGTTATAAAAAAAAACACACCCCAAATCCGTTTTTGCAGTTGTTTATTTATGAGAAGAGTGTTTTAATTGTACCCCGGACCCTTGAACACACGGCTCTTATTTACAGCAACTGTTGTTTTCAGGCTGCCAAGGTGAACAGCCTGAAGCGTCTTTATTAAATTATATTTCCACGTTATTCTCCTTCTAAAACATGTTTTGGAAAATTATCACCGGTCCTTTTTCCGTTAAATGTCGATTTAATGAAAGAAACCTATCGAAAAAGTAGTAACACGCGGTTTAATCCGTCCACTAACAGTAACATTAGTTGAATCCCGAAAATGGTGCACGCGACGATGATGCAAAAAATAAATAAATAAACATGATCTTGGTTGACGGTTTACTAGCTTTTGAGATACCCAAAATTAATCTAGGTAGTCAACTCACTAGGTTTTTTGGTGGCCAAAAATGTCTAGGCAATTCACTATAATGCAGACCAAATGCATTTAAAAGTTGTCTTTGCATGCTATTCTCCTTCTAAAACATGTTTTGGAAAATTATCACCAGTCCTTTTCCAATAAATGTTGAAAGGTCAAAAATGCTGACTAGGCCGTTCACTATATTGCAGACATAATTCATTTAAAATGTTATACTTTCTTAATTAAATTCTTTCCATGTTTTTCTCCTTCTAAAACATGTTTTAGAAAATAATCACTTGTCCTTTGCGCTCAATGTTGATTTAATGAAAGAAACATTTCGTAAAAGTAACAGGTGTTTTAATCCATCCATTAACAGAAACATTAGTTGAATCCCGGAAATGGTGCGTGTGACTGATGCAAAATAAAACAAAAATAAATGTAAAAATACAGTATATCTTGGTAGATGGTTTACTAGCTATTGAAATCTCCAAAAACTCACCAGGTTTTGTGGTGGCCCACACTGGTTAGGCCGTTCACTATAATGCAGACAAAAAGCATTTAAAAGTTTATACTATCTTTATTAAATTATCTATTCCACTTTATTCTTCTTATTAAATGTGTTTTGGAAAATTAGCACTGGTCCTTTTCCGTTAAATGTCGATTTAATGAAAGAAACCAATTGAAAAAGTAGTAACACACGGTTTAATACGTCCATCAACAGAAACATTTGTTGAATCCCGCAAATGGTGCACGCAACTATGATGCAAAAAGAATTATATATATATATATAATATATTAAAAAAAAAATTATCTTGGTAGACGGTTTAGGTAGTCAGCTGACTAGGTTTTGTGGTGGCCATAAATGCCAACTGGGTAGGAAGTTCACTCTATTTATTAATGCCGTATAGGATTTAGGCATTTAAGATGACTAAAATGCTGTGGGTAGGTAGTTTGCTAGGTTTTGAGATGCTCAGAATTTCTGTTTCTGTAGTCATTTTACCAGGTTTTGTGATGACCAATGCCATCTAGGTGAGCATTTCACAAGGTTTTGAGACGGTGTGTGCGTGTTCGTATGTTTAGGGTTGTGTGAGTGCCGTCTGTTTCGTTTTCGCTTCATTTCTAGGTATCAGTCCTTGATGACTGATCTCAGGTCTGTGTTACTGTACACAAAGCGAGCACTGATGGAGGGAATGTAAAGGAAACACTATCTGATCTGGCGTGCCTATGTATAGGTTATTCAGTAGACTGACCCGAGGAGAGTTATTCAGGCCGCTTCGGATAAAACAGAGATGTTGGAAAGATTGTGGGGAAAAATACATTTCCTCATATCATCCTCATTTTTGTTTGTCTTGTCTGCCTCGGGCAACCCCCTTGTTTTTGCGCAGTCACACGTTTGCTGTGAATATTAATTACGAATACACTAGTATATGCTGTTAAACAAATCCATTAAAGGCCCACTGAAGTGCCTTGAAACGTGCAGGCAGAGACAGGGCGGGACATATCGAACAGCTCCTCCCCCTTTTTTTAAAACAGCCAATAGCATTTAGTTTATATCACAGCTCGCCCAGAGCCGTTGAGCTCGGTAAAGCCACAGTTTCTCCTAATCTCGAACCGTTTCCCCTCCTAAAGTCCTCCATATCTCTTTAAAATACCGCATTCTGTGCAGAATTCAAATGGGTCTGATACGTTTTCTGGTCTGCTGCGACTGTTCGTGTGATGCTAAAGTGAAACCAGACTTCATTCGCCCCAATGGAAAGCATATTTACACTGTCTGAATCATTCCCTAACCCCTATATAGTGCACTATGTGACATTCACCATGAAGAAAATAGTAAATGTGTGAACAACTGACTGATTTTATTCACAGCTTCAGCATCTATTTATAGCATAAGGGGCGGGGCTGCAGATTCTAGAGAGCATTTGATTGGACAGAAAATCTGATGAGAAGCTGAAGTGCAGTGTAATATCATCAAAATCATTGATCCATAATGGCGGAAGTGAGAAACGAAGTTTTGAATGCTTATATCTTCTAAATGTGGATTTTATCATTGTTTTGGAGCAACACTAGCTTGCAGATAACAGCAAAACTAACATATTCATGCTAAAAGCCAAAAATGTCCATTTTGATTTCACGGGGACAATGCGTAATTCAAACACCGTTGAAAAATACAAAAAGTTCCTTCATATTTGCACAGTATATTTCTTATCACGCACAATTAAGAGCTGTGTAAACACAGCCATACACATGTCTTTTCCTCCCTCGCTCCATCCCTCCTCCCCACTGAGCTCACAAGCATCCTCTCGTGTGAAGTGGCAATACCATAAGGACAGCTACAGGATGCCAGAAGACACGCTCTTGGTATTAATAGTCGCCAATAAAGGGAAGTGGTCACATGACCCGCGGAGAGGTAGGCCCTTGCTGCAGTCACAAGACGTGGCTGCTCCTGCAACGGCATTGCCATGCACCAGTTCGGCTGGCCATTTAGAGCTTTGGAGAAGCTTTCAGCGTGTTGCCACACAAAGAGCCTCTTAGGGGGGACGGCTGATTCACTTTACATTATTAACATAACACTGACTCGTGCTCTCAGAGAGGGCGAGAGAGAGAGAGCATCCACTGGCACTCACTCATTGTACGAGGAGGAGAGCTCTCACGTGCTCCCATATAGGCCGTTCATTGTGCTCGCTTTCTCTGCTCTGCACACTTAATTTCTCTGTCTCTTCGCTGCAAACAAAGAGTTGCAGTGACATGTGGGTCATTTGGAGGAGCCTTTATAATTCCCTCTGGTGCCACTGGATTGGTTGTGATGGGGGAGCTGGTTCAACCCTCCAATAAAGATTAATTAGTAAATCCATTGGAACCTTTAATGTCGCATAGCCTTGTTCTTTACGAGCGGCCCAGCTTTTTTTTCCTCTCGCACGTTCTCTGATCTCGCGATGAGATCTGACGTTTAATTCAGGGCCTAAGTGCTCGAGAAATGAGCTTGTTTATGATGAAAATCTTTAGTGCACTTAATACCTCACAGACTCACTAACAAGTTGCTCATTCATGACTTCTGCTTTGTTTTATAGGTCCACACACAACGAGCTGGAGAAAAATCGGTAAGTAAGAAGTTTAAGTTATTTTTGCCACTTTGAGGATGATTCACATTGCACTGACAGATGTCAACAGATGCATTTGTCAGGTTTTGTGAAATCCGTGTGTGAAGTGTCTGTTGTCATTGGTCTGCGCTCGTTTACACTGATTGAACATGTTCAGTCTGCGTTTGTCAGGTTGAGGAATGTCTGAGAAGTGACATACAGTAATCTGGTGATTTGTTGCCGTTGGTCGGCGTATGGCAAGGCAATAATTAAATTAAACTTGCATTAGCTCAAACTTGTGCACTAATTGACCGCAAATAGGTAAAAACTATTTGAAAAAAAGGTGAGAATCTGCAAGGAGCTGAGATATGATATTAAATCAATGTTTGGGCCCCAAAATGAGAACATTGCTTTAGATCAGGAGTGTCTAACTCGGCTCCTGGAGGGAGTTTAGCTCCAACCTGTTCCGACACACAAACCTGATGGTTTCAAAAAGGCCTGAAGGACTTAATTAGCTGGATCAGGTGCATTTAATTAAGGTTGAAGCTAAACTCTGCAGGGCTGTGGCCGTCCAGGAAGTTTAAAGTATGTTAACACGACACCGATTTCAACTGAAAACGGAAAACTTTTTATTTGGCCCTTCATTAAACAACATTTACTCTCAAACGCCCAATTTAAACTGTGAGTAAAAGATTGCAATTCATCACTGTTTTCAATCACAATATACTAAGCTAAGAGGGGTTTTTACACAACACAGTTTTCGACTAAAAACTGAAAACTTTATGCGTTTTGGCTGGTCATTTACACGACAACTGCGTTTTGGCGGCCTGAAAACGTAAGCTTTGGAAAATAGGTTTCAAAGTGCAAGGTTTTGAAAACAATATCTTTACCATCTCCATGTAAACAACAAAAATGCGAATCTGTGAAAACGGTGACGTCATGTGCATTGTGTGTTCGCGGGGTGTTTTTTGACAAAGCGACTACTATAATGCAGCCTTTTTAGTCATTTTCACAGATTCGTGTGAACGGGGAACCGTGTTGTCATCTGTTTTTAGTACATTGTTGTTGTGTAAACATACCCTTAGATTCTTAGGGTACCTTCGCTTTTTCCGCATACAGACGACAACGTTGTCAAAAGGATCCACGTAAATGACACAAGGATCCGCAAAAATTACTGAATCACTGTATTATTCATGCCAGGCCATTAGTTGGCGACGTAACTTTGTAAAGAAACATTACGTGCCTATAGACTGAACACGCAATACGCATGATGTCACCGTTTTCACAAATTCACGTTTTTGTAGTTTACACGAAGGCTTGCACTTTCAACAACTTGCTCTTTGAAACCCGATTACAAAAGCTTGCGTTTTCAGGCCCCTAAAACGCTGATGTCGTCTAAATGAAAGGTCAAAATGCAATTTTTATTTGAAAATGGTATCGTGTAAACAACCCCTTAGTTTAGTATATTGTGATTGAAAATAGTGATATATTGCGATCTTTTACTCACAGTCTAAATTGGGCATTAGAGCGATGTGGTTTGAGTGCTGAAATTCCTGCTTTGCGTTATTGTAGAGAACGGGCACATATCGCAGTGCTTTAAAATATTTTTTAAGTATTGAAGCTACTTTTAAAATTCATAAAATATGCACAAATAAAAATTGCATTACATAAGGCTAACAGAATAGTCCTACAGTTGTCCTCAGCTTGTCCCCGCAGCAACAGGTATCTACAAGTGAAAGTAAGTGGTGACCCAATTCTTCTAACCTAAGGGCATTCCCTCTCCTCCTGGCTCGCCTGCCCCTCGGTCCTAAACAACTACTGCAGCCACAGTTTCACATTACTAGCCAGAGTGCAGGGAGACGACAGAAACCAGACACACAATCATATGTCCATTCTTTCACCATGTCAGTTGCATAATAGGAAGAAATTTTACAAAAGGAAGCTAGTTGGGTGGTGATTTCATAGAAACAACATTGGTATTCTCTTAGGTAGGTGTATCATTTAAGAGAATACAAATGTTGTTTCTTTGAAATCACCACCCATGTGTGGCGTGAGTGTTTACAGATGATGGACTGTATGTTCTAGTCTCGCAAGTTTTTATCTGATGGGCGTTAGACACCGGCAGTGCGGGGCCTGCTGTTTAGGCACTGTTCACGAGAATACTGGAGGCTCCACTTCAAAGACTCAAAATAACTCGTCTAGACGAGAAGGAACTCCTTTGTGACCCTCTATCTAAAAACCTGGCACTCTATTAATTTGCCTTAAGCACAGCCTACTCATGGAGTGTCATGTGTATTTGCTTGCCAGTTATTTTGGATGGGACATGGGTGAGACACAAAACTTGTTCAAGGTTGGACTAAAACCGTTTTCGTTCAAATAATTTAAAATTTACCATATGTGACCCTGGACCACAAAACCACGGGTATATTAGTGGCAATAGCCAACAATACATTGTATGGGTCAAAAATATTGATTTTTCTTTAAAAAAAAATATTTTTTTCAAAACATTAGGATATTAAGTAACGATCATGTTCCATGAAGATATGTTGTACATTTCCTACTGTAAATATATCCAATGTTTTATTAGTAGTAATATGATTTCTATATATATATTTTTTGCAAAATAGTTGTATCTAGGCCAAATTTTTCCCAATCCTAACAAACCATACATCAATGGAAAGATTATTTATTCAGCTTTCAGTTTATATATAAATAATTTCAATTGAACCTTATGACTGGTTCTGTGGTCCAGGGTCACATATGTATGTGTGCTTAAAAACAGTCTCATCTCCTCCCAGGCCAGCTGTGTTTCTCAGATAATGTCTACACATGTGAAGGGTTGTCATTGTGCCGACGTGGGGTTGTATGCGTTTGAGGCAGATAAAGATGCCAGGGCTTGTCAGACAGCACAAACAAATATTACACAACGCATCATGACGATGTCAGCAGCCACTCCCAGCACCAAACCATATTTCCAGTGACTCCACATTACTATTCTCTCTATTACTGTTTGCAAAGATTGGACACCCATCATTTTTATTCTACCTAATATCCCTTCTAGCTTGGTACATCACAATACGTAGAAATAGTCAAGCATCTTGAACAACCCATACGGAAGCACAAGGGGACAGTTGCCAAAGCCTCAGAGTGGCAAAGCCTTTTCGTGTCAGGCATCACACACTTTCTGTTTGATGAAAATGTAAAATAGCTCACAATGTTTTTCTATGTCAGAAAGGAAGAGGAAGGAGATAAAAGCCTTGTGACCACATTCCATCCTCTCACAAGCCGCGACACATACACAGATAACATGTGCGATCATACAAGCATGCCGCTGTTTGATCTTATGATGCCTTTTGAACAAATGTGGTGAGCCTCAACTTCCTGAACTTGGGTTAGGTTGCAGAGTTCGGATGTCAGAATGTATTATGGGCTGAGAAAGATGTTGAATTGAACTGAAATCACTGATTTCATTTCCAATTATGGGTGTTATGTGGTTGTTAATTATTGGGTGTATGCAAGCGAGGGTGTTTGGTTGTGTGTTAAGCACGTTGTCGTGGTTGTGTGGGACGTGGTGTGTTTGACAGTCAGAATGCAAAGGCTCAGGAATAAAGCTGACAAGCAGGCTTACTGAAAATAGACCAACAGCCCTAAGAAAAGATATTTTCAGAACGTAGGGGAGCTCGGGGTGACTGGCTACCACATTCTTCCACCCACAAAGAGAATCATGAGGAATAAAGTGAGTGCACTAGATAGAATACGTCATCCGTAGCAAAGGTGTACTCAAGAACTCTCTTTTCCGATGACCTTGCTTGTTGTCCTCCCTGTGTTCTAAGGCACTTCAGAGGAAGCTGGAGTCAGAACATTCCGCTTCCCCTGGGAATTCCGGAAACCCTCTGGAAGGGAAGACAGAACTGGCTGTTCTCACTGACCTGATGCCTTGTAAGCTTTTCTTGGCCAGCAAAAGCAGCTTAGGAAGTGTGATCTTTGGTCAAGTAAGCAAATGCAGACTCGCACACGTGCCAGGGCATGTTCGCAACACACGCGTAGACACACACTCATGCTATGGAAGGTTGACCAAGCTCTGGGTGTTTTGGGTGAGTCAGGAAGGACACACACCCTGTGGCAGTCTTTCGAGTTCTGTCGGAAGGGTATAGCAGAGGACATTTGAGATTCGGAGGCCACTAATGCTCTGCCTTGCCCCACATTTACTGTGTTCTGTAAAAGAACACTGTGTATCATTGCATAAAGAGACCAAATCTTCCTTTAAATACAACACGCATGGCTACAAGTGGGTAATGTTGCAGAAAATACACAAACAGACCCACATCCTTGATGGCACTGTAAACCTTGCTATACAACAACACCCAACATTTTTAGACTCTTCCTTGCTAATACAACCAAATTCTGGAATTACAGGCTGAAATCTAGAAAGCAAGTAACATTCCTGAGTGGCATAATCAGTTGGATGTCATCAGTAACACCCTTAAAACCTGATAATGAAGTTTGTATGGTTTGTTTCTAATGTATGACCGTTTGCAGGCATGTCAAGGTTGTAACCCAACACTTAAGATTGGGGCAGGGACCTAATGTAATTGCTGAACAACTGGTGAATGAAAAGCCCATTATTGAATACTTCAATAACTACTTATTGAAATATTGCCTCCTCCTCAATGTATATGGTGGTTGTGGCCCCGGGGCCTGCCCCTGTGTGTCATATATTGAGTTCTGCTTGGCCTATGGAATCATCATGGCACGCTGGACAAAGCCACACTATCCACCCATCCAATTGGTGGAGCCGCTGAAGGTCAACCAATCATAACACGCCACATTGATCTGCACCCGTTCTTTGTGTGTCATGGCCTTTGATCTGATTATGGAAGAGTCCTATGGCTGTTTGCCCTTCCACCGCTGCTGTGTTTGGATTAGGCATCCTTCCGGGGAAGTAAAGTGGATTTTCTGAGAGAGAGAGAGAGAGAGAGAGAGAGAGTGAGAGAGTGGTGTCATATAAATATCTGGTGACGTTTCTGTTTTCTGATTTCGGCCTGTTTGTTTTTGGGATCACCTCACGTTTATTAGATTACCCAAAGTGTCCACAACGTTCTGGCCAATTGAAATGCGTGTAATAGAGAGCCGTATAATAGAGAATCTGTGTTTTTTTTTAATGCACATGGCCATCTGCAGGAGCTTTAGGGATGGGGGCAGCAATCACATGACTACACACATAAACTCTGTGGGCATGTGAGTGGGGTCTGCTGGTCTGGGCTGTGTGGAGCAGATTACAGCTCAGCACGTGTGAAATAATCCATGTGTTCCTGATGGGCCAGAGTGGGCCCTGCTCCTCCACAGCTGTTACTGTCTGAGTTTGTATGCGTTTCTTTATTTCCTTATGGTCTATATCCATCTCTCTGCCAGTTGTCTGTTCATGTACATGTGTTTAATCAGGGGTGCAACAGAGGTATATCCTCGGCCCCATGTAATTGTCATTCTGTCTCCCCCTACTAGGGATGGTCGCAATGTTCAACTAGTTGCCCAACAACCGACTAGATGACTGGAAGTGACTAGTTTATCCACGTATATAATAATTTATTACTTTTGATATTTTTTAGCAATAGTTCTATGATTAGCATGCTTTGACTTAGTTTGTTAGACAGTTAGCAAGTTAATAGGAAAGTTGTGTCAATCTCCATTTAAAGTAAATTTGCCACAACCTTAAATGGTTAGTTCACCCTCATGTCGCTCCAAACCCGTAAGACCTTCGTTCATCTTTGGAACACAAATTAAGATATTTTTGATGAAATCCGAGAACTCGCTGACCCCTCTATAGACAGCAATTTCATTAACACTTTCAAGGCCAAGAAATGTTTTTTACAACGTAAACTGCGTAGGACACTGGCACAGGCTAGAACAAAATTGTTGAATAAAGTTGTTATTTTTGTTATTTATCGTCGCTTCATAAAATTAAGGTTGAACCACTGGAGTCACGTGGACTATTTTAACAATGTGTTTACTACCGTTCTGGGCCTTGAAAGTGTAAATTAAATAGTCTATGGAGGGGTCAGAGAGCTCTCGGATCTCATCAAAAATATCTTAATTTGTGTTCCGAAGATGAACGAAGATCTTATAGGTTTGGAACTACATGAGGGTTAGTAATTAATGACAGAAATCTCACCCCTTTAAGGTGATGATACACGGGGCAACTTTTTTGAGCAATGTTGCTTGGGCACTTTCCCATTGAGAATGGGCAACAAATTTCTATCTGGATACTTTAGATCGGTCATGGGCTCTGTGTCTCACCTGGTTGCCCATTGACGGCAACATTGCTCCAAAAGTTGCCCAGTGTATCATCACCTTTAGACATTCAGAAGGTTGACTTTGGCCATTGCAATGCATTTCACACAGGTTTTTTTGAACATCCCACCACGAGAATTGCACAAAGTTACAAAGCCTTTTTGAAACCCTTGCAGTCCATTACATTCCATTCCACTACAACTAGTCAGTCAACTAGCTATTTAGGCAACTAGTTGATTTTTAAAATATGTATTTTTGCATATCCACCCACTTTGTGTCGTACAGTAAGCTGTCATTGGTTCACCCCATGCATGGCTCAAAGGCTTCTTTGTTTTGCGAGCATGTTTACATAGTGCCATCACAGTGTCTGTACTGTATTTTCCCCCACTATCTCTCTTCCTCCCACCTCTTTATTCATCTCCTTTTCATTCTCTCCATCCAGACTACCCCCACCTTCTAACTTTACATCTCAAATCACTTTATTGTCACTCTACAATCTGTAGATGTACCACTCTACATCTGTAACCATCTCTGCCTCCTTCTCCCTCCCTTGCTCTCTGCCCACATTTAAAGGTTGCTTTTATTCCCAGCATGAGTGTATGTTGCTTATCTCTTTAATGTCATGCTAAAGTAGCTTTTCGTCCAGTTTTCGGGCAGATTACACACGAACGAAAGACTAGCAGCAATAATGGCCTCCCATCTGTGTGTGTTTACATGGTGGGGGAGGATACCGCTCTCGTTTAATCTGAGAGCTGTTCGAGAGCTCGGGACTGTTACTGATATGATGGGGCACACGTCTGCACGCTCACACGTTTTGACATCATAATAGAAGCACGGGCCAAACCTATAAATAAAACAAGGCTTAAACGAGCTGGTTACCCAGATGAAGCTGTCAGTCCCACTGTATTGATCGGATCCGAACTAGGGCTTGAGAACCCAGTTCTCTGTGCACTGGTGTGCAATAACCCAGCCATGTGACCTATCGCGCAAAAGGCATCATGTGAGGCATTAGATAAAAACATACTATCAAAGGGGGAATCTGCATGCTTTTCTCTATTGAACCTCCATTTCTTATCAGTGCAGATTTGTGTTGGCTGCGCAGACAGAGGTGCTGATTCTGCGTGGGAAAATGTGAGATTTCTTGCTGTGGATGAAGCAAGCTATGTTTATGCACAAGTATATATGTATAGTTGGCAAATGGCCAGGCCTACACATAATTTGCACATGCAAATGTGCAAATTATGTAGAGGGAAAATGTGTAAAATTGTGTTCTTGATGCAGATTACAATTTGAGAATGTGTTAGAATTATGTCCCCCTCTTGACCTTGACTTTAATTATTACCATGTCAAGCCCATTACATTATGCCAACTCCATTCATTATTTACCAATTAACCAAGCAGAATCTGGGGCAAGCATGTGTTTTCACCCCCTAATAAAACCCCCACCACAGACCACACCAGAGGACCAGACTTCATGTTGTTTCACAGTCTTACTGTTGCCCATATTCCATCCGTCCACCCATATGTCTAACATTCATGTTATTTTACACTGCAGTTTTACCTTCAATATCTTTATTTCCCAGTCTAAATAATTAAATTAAGATATGTGTGTAAACATTACAATGCTATTATATTACAGTTGTTGGTATAATTAATTGCAACCAACATTTTGTGATCGTGACAACCGTGACTATGAGCCTGTGTGTTTATGAGTCATTTATAGGGCATGTGACGATGTTTTGTCATAGTAAAATTCTTGCTCGGGGTGTAAGAGATGTCTGAACATGTCTGAACATGTTCAATCCATAAGGGGCACGTTTGATTTGGGTTATTATTAAACTTGTGAGTTGTAGAGTTCTCTATATGACTAATGCAGAGGAGTGTAAAATTCAGCGCATTTATCAGAGCCAGATCTTGACCAGAAAAATAGACTCATCGTACAGCTTTGAAGCACAGATTCTGCACACCCACGATTATCAAAGGTCAATCATTTACTGTTTTAAAATCAGATGAACCTACAGAGGCAGCATTTTAAGGCATCATAACTCATTTTAGTCTAAATAAAATGGTTCACAGTAAAAAAAAAAATGTTGCTGCCTTAAATTACGTACTCAATTTGGATGTTTAAGTAATTTCAACTTAAATTAACTGACATAAAAATGAGGTGAAGATTGTATAACTTATAATTAAATTGCTTAACTTATTTTGATGAGTTAAAGCAATTGTAAAAGTACATTGTCAACTTATTGATCACATCATTTTTTTACAGTGTTCTTTGTGGAGAATGCGATCACAATGAGTATCAATAAGAATAGATACAAATGGGATAAATTTTATGTCATTATAAAATGACTATTCACTCTTAAAAATAAAGATTCCAAAATAACCATTTTTTGTTCCCTGAAGAAATTTTCAGTGATTATTTTTCTTAAGGCCCCGATATACTCAAGGCAAAGTTCTTTTTCGTTCTTTATTTATGTAGCTCTTTATACAATAGATAGCTTAAAATCAAACAGCTTTACCGTATTAAAGATGAAATTTTATCAGAAGTACAACTTAATTTTCCACTATAAAGCAGCTCTCCAGTGCGTTCATGTTTTCACTCACGAACGGCCAACCTCGACGAACTGAACAGGAGAAATTAACCAGAAAAGATTTCCACGTGAAAGAAGGCGGAGCCTCAGAGCCATTATTACGTAGTCGTCACTGAACAATGTTAGTACAAAGGTGTTTACCAGCCATAGCAACCTTTTACCAGCCATAGAAAATTAGCTTTGGCAAGCCATTTCGAACTCCCAAAACGAACTCCATTTTGGCCTGATTTTGTTCGCCATGACTTTACATCAGTTTGTTTTTCGATTTTGCTTGAAGTATTATTTCAACCTTTTTCTTCTATAAAAACCTTTTGTGGAATGGAACGGTTCTTCGTGAAGCCATAGATGAGTTTTAGGGTGCCACTTTAGAAGGCAGTTGCCTATGTAGGAAACACACTGCTAATATGTGGAACAAAGCTAATGTGATAAAGTTCATCTGTTACATAACTTTGCTGCGTAATTCACACCACAAGTTATTCATAGTAACGGAAACACACCTAGGTTTAAATAGACCATCTTGCGTCTAGCTTCTGTGTGTGCCTGTTTTTGTTTTGTTTCTGTTTTGTTTTCTTACGTAATGCAATGGGCCTTTTTAGGTATCACAGAAACTAAAGTGTTTTATGCATGACGTCATTATTGGGTCTTTTAGAGATGTTGTTTTTTACTTTGCTTTCGAGACGACGGACCTAGTGATAGTTGTTTGGCACGGTCTCTGTCTGGCGACTGAATTGAAGTCATTTATCATGACACACACAGACCAAAGCAAACACGCACATACTGTATGTACAGCCTTCCCAGCAAGCTCTGCTTGTCTGTGTGTGTGTGTGTGTGTGTGTGTGTGTGTGTGTGTGTGTGTGTGATGTGACGCCCTTCATGTCTGGAGACAGATGATATGGGGGATAGCGTGAGAAGTATTTCAAAGATATTTGGGTTACATGTGGTTGTCATGCTAATGGGGTTATAGGGCAAAATCGGTGTTGAGAACTGGGGGTCTGGTGCAGTAATTTGTTCGAGCTACAAAGTCTAAAATACCAGCTATAGCCATTAATGCACCGGGTTGATCAATCAATGTCCACACACACTAAAGGTAGAAAGAGGAACGTCTGCAATGGGTGTGTGTGAAAGACTGCTGTCCTGATAACAGTGCCCTCTCGGTGGTGCTCAGACATGGCGATAAGGCATGTGATAAATCTACCACCATTGTTGCAGGCCAGACAGACTGTATATGTGAAAGAAAGAGAGCAGCCATCTTCATTGCCGATAAGGAGGAATGCAAAAGGAATTAGAGTTGAAAAGCCTCAATAACACAATTAGAGAGACACTTGCTGATACCGATCACCAATACGCAAGCACACTCATGCCTTGCTCGTAAAATGTAGACAGAGCGTCTGCTTGTATTTTTCTTTCATGCTTGTATTAGGGCTGCATGAATAAATCACAATTTACCGAAATCATGCTTAAACCGATTTGGCTTGATCCATCCATCCATCCATCCATCCATCCATCCATCCATCCATCCGTCTGTTGATCCATCCATCCATCCATCCTCTTTACCTGTCTGTCTGTTGATCCATCCGTCCGTCCGTCCGTCCGTCCGTCCGTGCAAACACTTTGCACAACACTGATGTGTTGATGTGGCTTCTTTCACAGAATAAGGCACACAACATTTTATTTCATAGCCTTCATCACTGTATAGAATACAATGTCGATTATCATTGAAGTATATACTTTATTATCATGAAAGTACCTGAGAAGGCTTGAACTCAGATAAACCATATATTGTCGTAGTCGTGTGTTTATTGGTCGTTTAATCAATCAAAGAGTTTCAATCTTCTGTTTATTCTGCTACAGCGATAGTAAGACGCTCATAGGTATTTCCTGGAATGATGTGCATTATCATACTTTTGCGGTGCATATTTGGAGTTTCTGCACGAGAGCGCCGTCTGACTTTCAGACAGAGCAGTATTTACTGATGATCACAGAGCCGTGCTTCACTGCGCATACAAAAATCGCAGCCTTTGCCAAATCGCGTGCAGTTTAATTCTGATTAATTGTGTTGCACTAGCTTGTATGTGTCATTGATATATTATTGTAGTTTTTGTTAATAATTTGAATAATTTTTTTATATTTTCTGTTTTCGTTTTAATTTTTTAAGTTTTAGCAATTTTGTTGTTTTGTTTTAAATGTTTATAGTTTTTAATTTTTACTTCAATTTAAACTAAGTTCACACTTGTAGTTCATTTCACTTTTCGACCAAAAATTGTCCTGGTCCGATTAGCGTTCAGATTGGCATTTTTATCACTGAACCTAAAGGCATAGGGATATGTTCACAACCTGATTGGTCGGCTTTTATGACGTACTGCCTATTTTGAGACGGAATTTACAGAACATCCAAAATAATGCTGTGTGCAGGGATAAATGCGCTTGCTACATATGATGGTATTTTGACCAGCTGTGAACTCGTAAAGAGCTTATAAAATGTGTAAAGGAGTCAAAACAGCGGCAGGAATCCCTCCGTCACACACACAAACAAAGATCTGCTGTGAGGAGACACTGTTCTGATGGATGCAACGTTTGTTTGGTGCATGGCAGGGTTCACACTAACACACTAACAGAGCAATTGCCCCTGAATTTGTTTTAATCGAGCCAAACATGCCAAATGTGAACACACCCTAAATGGAAATGAGAAATGTTTACTTATGAGAAATTAATCGACATGCATAAATCGCGTAGCAGATCTAGTCAGGTGGAGCTGGGGGGAGGTGGAGGGGTTTCAGAGGAATTCTGTTTCTGCGGTGCCCAATCCAAAAGTGGACCAGCTTACAGCAAACACTAAACCAGACTATTTAAATGTTGAGCAAGCAATCTCATTGGCTAGCAGGATCAGCACAGGCCAATCAGCTTTTCATGCGCTAATAAAGTGATTGCTTGCAGATTGCATGTAAAGGACCTGCTCCCTCTAGAGTTTCATGACTGAACTTGATGACTAATTATTATTTATGACTTTAGTTTGCGCTAATAACCCTGTTCTGCAGGTCACCTCTATGTCAGAAAGGAGACGATTAGAATGGAATCTTCTAGTAGTCAGTGGGTGTGTGCGTGTGCGTGTTTTGTGTTTAAGGGAGAAAATTAGGTGTTGTCCTGTAATCTTTTTACCAAACCCCACACACACAGCAAGTTTATTGCATTGTTTCAGGGCGTGTGCATATGTGTACAAGGCTGACCTTTCTGTTTTGTCATGTTTCAGGCGAGCCCACCTTCGTTTGTGTCTGGAGCGATTGAAGACTCTCATCCCACTGGGACCAGACTGCAGCCGTCACACCACTCTGGGACTGCTCAACAAGGCCAAATCACACATAAAGGTAAAGGCCATTGTCGTCTCTTGCTCCTAAATGACGCAGGAGCTGTGGCCCAGTGGTTTATGCTCGGACACATTGAGCCATGGTGCTCATGTGAGAAATACGAGTTCGAATTTGGCTCACCACATTTACTCTCGACTCATGGGGGCCAAAATGTTGGGATCACATGTCTAATTGTATTAATCACTAGCCAAATGCATGTAAAAGATTACACCTAAATAAGAACAGCCACTACACCTTGAAAAGAACACACACTTCCTGTAAATAGAGCCACGTCCCTTAATGTGACAATGTAGTTTCTATCCCTTAAGAGCTTTATTGTAAAACACAGGTCAAGCAATACAGACAGATACTTTCTATTGTTGAAAATATGTATGCGAGTCAGTTATTATTATTATTTATTGTCAGTTGGGTTTTCTTTTTGAGGTCTTACTGGTTTCCCTCTCAATAACAGGTTAAGCTGTCCCGACCAGTTATGTGTGTTTGTGGTTGCTGGGGGTCATGCTGTATTGTTCTAGCGTAATGTATTATAAGGTCACGAGGGTCATGTGTGGAGGCTTTATTGATCTGAACTGGGTTCAGAACTGTAGTAAACAAATCCATCAGTCACATGAGCTTGACAAAACACACACACCTCTTTAAATCGTGCCATCCCTTCCTGCTGTTTTATGTAGCATGATGTTGATAAAGTTGACACATTTTGCAGTAATTAGTGGTTCGTGCTCTTGGGGTCAACACGGGATTTAATCTGGCTTGCAAACTTTCCCAATCCTGAAGTGATGAAATGGGGAAAAAAATTATTAATGGTCTTGTAGTGCCGACTGTGTCTTTACTTATGCATTAGCTGTAATAACCACTGATTACACCTCGAATTCTTTTGTATGTGCCGTTAGAGATTTTCTGTAATTATCCTTGAGTCACTGTTCTTTTGTCTTCCCACAGAAACTGGAGGAAGCGGAGCGTAAGTCTCAGTATCAGTTGGAGAATTTGGAGCGAGAGCAGCGTCACCTCCAGAGGCGACTGGACCTGCTGCGGGGCGGCGGGGGCGTGCTGGAGGGCGAGAGGATACGCACTGACAGCGTAGGCTCCACCCTCTGCTCCGAGCGATCCGACCGCTCCGATTCAGACCAAGGTTGGAGCTTCAAGTCAATAATCTATTATATAGCTAGTAAAATATCGGTCTATATATTTATGCCAAGTAAATCCATCCATCCGTCTGTCGTTCGTTCATTCTATCTCTCTGTTGTCCTGCCGTCCATCCACTCTCTCCACCTGTCTGTCTGTCGTTCATTCTGTCTGTCTGTCCTATCTATCTATCTATCTATCTATCTATCTATCTATCTATCTATCTATCTATCTATCTATCTATCTATCTATCTATCTATCTATCTATCTATCTATCTATCTCTCTCTATCTCTCTCTCTCTCTCTCTCTCTCTCTCTCTCTCTCTCTCTCTCTCTCTCTCTCTCTCTCTCTCTCTCTCTCTCTCTCTCTCTCTCTCTCTCTCTCTCTCTCTCTCTCTCTCTCTCTCTCTCTCTCTCTCTCTCTCTCTCTCTCTCTCTCTCTCTCTCTCTCTCTCTCTCTCTCTCTCTCTCTCTCTCTCTGTCTGTCTTTTGTACTGTCTATCTATCTTTCTGCCTGTCTGTTGTTTGTTCTATCTATCTATCTATCTATCTATCTATCTATCTATCTATCTATCTATCTATCTATCTATCTATCTATCTATCTATCTATCTATCTATCTATCTATCTATCTACACTTCATGTGACATACCTGATGTGATGAATGCAATGAACATGTTTTCTGACTTTGTTTCACTCTCTCTCTGTGGACACAGAAGAGATGGAGGTGGATGTGGAGAGCACAGAGTTCTCACATGGAGAGCTGGACAGCATCAGCACAGCCAGCACCAGCGATCTGGACGACCACAGCAGTCTACAGAGCACTGCCAGCGATGAGGGCTACTCCTCCTGCAGCATCAAACTGGCCTTCAGCTCATAAAATGAGCTCCCCTTTACACACACACACACACACACTGTCCCAGCCCTTGAAATGAGTCCCTTTTCCTCCTCAACCAATCAGAGACTTTTAAGTCAGGTGACCAGAACACCACCCGCCCTATAGAATGCCTGCTTTATTGTTTTAAGTTAGTGAATGTATCTGAGAGAATATGAATGAGATGGAAACAATCTGTGATTGTGATTTAATTGGGTTATTAGATGGTTTTATCCCTGAATAAGAGATTTGTCTGATAATTGTAATTATCTAAACCCCCTTTTCCAAAAGAAAAGAAAAAATATATGTTAATTTTTAATTATAACCCCTGATTGTTAATTCTCTACATGAATGGGTCGTGAACTGGTCACTAGGGACACTATTCAACTAAACCCATCCAAATTGGATCACCTGAGAAGCGCAACTCCATATCAACACAAGAAGTCCCAAACCTGTTGATTTTCTTTTCACCCGGTCTACTGGTTCTAACGGCGCTGCTCAATGCCGACGAGGACTGTCATTGGTGCTACGTGACACAACCAATAAAGCAGAAAGATCTACTGCGTTCATCAAAGACAGCGGCAAAACAACTATCCCATGGCTGTGGGAAAATTTTGGTGCATTTAAACCGTGGAACCACTTTCCACGCTGCAGCTAAAACCCAGCGATCTTGCACTCGACTGCATAGAGCCCTCCATAGAACTGGCTCCACGTCAGAGAAATATCAACCCCTATGTTTAACTAGATGTCTCTCCTGGCAGAAATAAGCAATAAACTCTTGTAGTCAGATCAACACATTAGCACTCCTACTCCTGAGACACAATGCTTGTGTCCGTCCAAAAGAGCAACGCCAACTTGCTCGTTTTTTGTACATAAATACGATAGTTTAATAAATTAAAGTTAAAATAAAAACTGAGTTGAGAAAAAAGGTAGTTACCCATGGGTAGAAATTGCCTCTGTTGCTGTATGTCTTGTGTTATGTGCATTTTAAATTATATTTTTGCAAAGATTGACTATCTTCCTCCTGAGAGTCTTTTGTGGTGGCATGGGCAGTATTATTTGTTCATTATGCTGGATGAAACGCGAATAGTTTCAATACTGTGGCTGCCCAAGGAATTTTAAGACTTTCTTTAAAACTAAACAAGAAAACCAACATGCTAAAGTACTTAAAATCGGACACAAGAATGAGTGAACCCAGGCAGTGTGGACCTCTGTAGAAAGTATGCTAACTCTGAGTGGCGCTCATTTATTGTTTTAAGCTGAAAGGCATTCCACTACTAGTATCGTTTGCTGTGGACGTGGAGTGAGCGGCGCATGCGCATCAAAGGGTGCTTTCACACTGGCAGTTTGGTTCGAAGCGGGACACGGTTCGTGTAAAATTGGTAATGTGACAGCTGTCATTCGGACACCTGCGTGCACCGGGGTTCTGAACCCGAGGCTACCTGTAGGAGGTGCTCTGAGTTTGCGATTCGGGTGAATGTGAAAGCAACTCGGACTCAAAGGCCTTTTAGTCGATACACTGTAAAAATTATATGAAGTTATGACAATTTGTTTTTACATTGCTTAAGTTGAAAATTGCTTAACTTATTTTGATAAGTTATACAAGATTCAACTCATTATTTAAAGTCAGTTTAATGTATTTTAAGTTGCAATGACTTAAACATCCAAGTTAGTTGTACTTAATTTAAGGCAGCAACTTTTTTTTTTACAGTGTAACGAAGTTCTTAGTTCGACAAACGCATGTAAGGGATGACATTGGTGATGGTATACCTTGGATACGAGCAGTGTAATCAGCAGCAAATGAATAACTCTCAATCCGCTGTCTCCTCAAAAGAGTCCAGCCGCCTTCATGTGACGCACATATAGTAAACTTAAGTGTCCTTCACTCTGGTGCGCATAATAGTACCAAACTAAAAAACACAATGTACTGACCACATCCTGTTTACTATCATGCGCCGTGCGCGTTTGTGATGACGTAAGATGATTGCAAATGATAGAATCGAGTGTAAACTAGAAACAATTCCAAATTGATAAAACATAATTTTGCTTCAGGTGCGAAGAGCCAAGAGTTATTAGAAACAAGCAAGAAAATTGCTGACTGAATCCAGTCCAGACTAAAACATTTATTTATAAAATGCAAAGTGCATATGAATTGAAAGCTAGATGTAAATCGAGTGTGAATTCAGACAAACGCTGCGTGGGAACAATCGCGCTCAGACTCGGACACGTGCCCAGTGTGAAAGCACCCAAATTCGGCGTGAAGTGCTACGAGCTCTTGCTTCCCGCTGTACTGTATGTTAAACTCATTTTTTTTTCCTCTTTATTTTGTGTGAAGCCTTCAGACTTGATTAACTTTCCTCAAGTCGTATTTATTTTCTTTCCTTAATCCGAAATCGGAGGTTTAAAAGGTTAACTTATTTTGTTTGTCAGATATATGGCATTTCCCGCCCAGCTTTGTTCCCTAGTTCTGTCCCAAACCGTAAACTCGTCCCATCTGTGAATTTTTTTTTTTTAAATTAATTTTATTTTATTTTCCTCTTCCAAATGCAGAGCTGCTTTTTAGTGCTTATTGAAGCCAAGTCTAATTTGTAACCGTTCTGCCTGCAATAGAGCAGCGGACATCTGCTAGGTGTCCCGATCCAGCATCAACCAAATGCTTTTGGCTGCTGAACGGCCCAAATGTGTGGAGTAGTTCTACTCGCCCCTGTTAAGAGAGTTTTAGTGTTGGCTGTTTTAGTCGGGTGTAAATTCTTTGTGTTTAGAATGACGGAAGAACGTCACTGTGACGTTTGCACGTTCGTTGGAACCGAATTCAAAGTGGTGCTTCTATTAACACCTGGCCAAACCACAGACGAGAACCTCTATCGTCGAGGACGCATTGCTTTTTTTCTTTTATTGTCTCTCATTTTCATTCATATTGTTTTATTGGTTTATGAATCTGCACTATTTAAAACCAGGGCCCATACTGAGATGCCAGTGCTTTTTTTTTTTTTTTGAAGAGAATGGGCCATGTTCTTTTGAGGCCACCGTATCGATCCAGGCCCGTATTGAATGACACTTCCAAGAGAAATGGTGCTGGTCTGGGATCAGCTCTCCCACGTCTCTGATCTCAGTCACTCCGGAGGAAAAGAGAAATGCTAAACGGATCCTGAAACAGCATCTGTGATCAAGAGACTCTGGGAAAAGGGTCTGTTAAAGGCAAAACTTTTCCACCCTGGAAGGACAGAGGTCCTGATGAACTTGTGGCCATTCTTTGTAAACATGCACTCTTGATTCTAGCTGTGAGTTACAATGCAATACTTACAATAAACACGAAGATTGTCAAAAAAGATCAGGAAATGCCTCATGTTTCTTCTTTAGTAATGTAAATCTTCGTAGCCCACTGATGTGTTGTGTAAATATAAAATGTGCAATATTTTATGAACATGTATTAATTTACATTAGGCCTACTATTTGAGTCGTGTAGCACTTCATTTTAAATATGTAGATTCAAGGTATACGTACACACAAATAATTATTGCATTTTGCAGCACAAAATAATAAACTTTTCAGAAAATATGAACCATTTTGGCTAAGGGTAAATATGCAGCTGCAGTTTGGTGACGTCAGAATACACATGAATTACTTTTCATTTGGCGCCACCTAGAGGCAAAATTTGGTATATTATCACCCATAGAAACTCTAATGGTGCATTTAAAAAAAAAATCATAATCAATTATTATTATCATTATAATAATTATAAGATTAATTTTCTAATATAGTGTTAATACTATTTCAAAACAAACACTGATCAGAATAGATCCCGTCATTTATATGAATTTATTATTTATCCTCTGCTGCCCTCTGCAGGTCATTCATGATAGTTCAGATTTGCGTACCACCTGTTAGGTACATACGCTTTATTGGCAAACGTTTTGGTCTGCACATGCACATGAACTTTATTCTTAATCCGTAGGGTTTAATATGGAGTTGGCCCACCCTTTGCAACTATAACAGCTTCAACTCTTCTGGGAAGGCTTTCCACAAGGTTTAGGACATGGGCGTCAGTTTGGTTTGAAATGTGCTGGGGACAGAGACGCATTCAGAAGTGCATTTTCAGAAGTGCTGGGTACATGATGCATTATTTTATTTTTTCTCTTTCGCGCAGGTCATGTTTTGAAAGACTATGTCCTGTAGCTTACTAATGTAAATAAATAAAAATGTCAGCTGAGAGCAGGGCTGGACTGGGGATAAAATTCGGCCCTGGCAAACCCAGCCCATTCGGCCCATGAGTTCCTCGTGAATGTTTTTGCTGGGGTTAGGGCCTTACATTGGAGTAAATAAATAAAACTAGGACAGGGACAAATAATGATGGATATTATTGAATTTATTGCAAATGCAGATATCAAACTTGATATTGCACTTTTGTCACACAGAAATGCAATTGACAGTAAAGCACTGATTTTGAGCTAGGATGCAATAAAGTAAATTTACTGCTTTTAAATTCTGTTGTGTAAAGTTGTTCCAAACCGAAATGACGTTGTCTCTTCCGAGTTTAACTGTTGGCCAATTTTGGCCAAACCATGCTCCTCATTACCATGTTGTTTGAGTAGGTGATATATATATATATATATATCTCATCCTACTTGATGTCTTAACCAATTGATGTGTTTGTTACTATATGCCTCTTGTAATTTCAAGCCAATCAGACCATTGCACACTGAGATATGGGTATCCATGTGTTCACACTATCTAGACTTTTGCCTATTATAACCTGAATGTGGGAAATAATTAGAGTTAGATCCAAAAGATAGTTTCAGCAACATAGTGCAGGTGCTACAGAACGTTGTTAGCTTACTAGCTGTATAAGATTGTGTGCTACACTAATATATTACTTCACAGGCATTACTGGCTTGTACTTTTAAATCCATTATATTATAAATGTACAGTTTGTTGATGTTCTGTGGTTTTACACGGCTGTAATTTTTAAACTATTGTAAGGTGAGCTTAAAGGGTTAGTTTACCCAAAAATGAAAATTCTGTCATTAATTACTTACCCTCATGTCGTCCGACACCCGTAAGACCTTTGTTCATCTTCGGAACACAAATTAAGATATTTTAGTTGAAATCCGATGGCTCAGAAAGGCCTCCATTGGCCTCAATATACTTTGCACTCGCAAGACCCATAAATGGTACTAAAGACGTCGTTACAAAGTTAATCTCACTACAGTGTTTCTACAATAATTGTATGAAGCGACGAGAATAGTTAAACGAAATAACGACTTTTATAGTGATGACCAATTTCAAAACATTGGATCATGAAGCACCGGAGCGTTATGAATCAGTTAGTCAATTCAGCTGTTCGGATCGCGTGTCAAACCGCCAAACTACTGAAATCATGTTACTTTGGCGATCCGAACCGCTATTCTCGTCACTTCATAAAATTATTGTAGAACCACTGTAGTAAGATGGACTTCGTAATGACGTCTTTAGTACCTTTTATGGGTCTTGTGAGTGCAAAGTACGTTGAGGCCAATGGAGGCTTTTCTGAGCCATCGGATTTCAACAAAAATATCTTAATTTGTGTTCCGAAGATGAACAAAGGTCTTACGGGTGTCGAACAACATGACGGTAAGTCATTAATGACAGAATTTTCATTTTTGGGTGAACTAACCCTTTAAAGGGTGCAATACTATGAAAATCACAGCTAGGGTGTGGCATCAATAAGAAAAAGTATGTTTTCAATAATAGCGGTCCATATTAAAATATGTATGAACTTAATACATGACCTAGATTATTTATTGAGCAAAATTGTCCTTTTAAATTTAATTTAATTATATTTATTAATTTTAAAAAGGTTTGCTGTTCCACTAAAGCTCAGTGTGCTCCCTTTAAGCTCACCCACATTGAACGTCTATATAAATACTTCATAAACAGACTTTAAATATTAACTGACGGTTGTCACTTCAAGTTCATCTTTATACATTTTTTTTTTTTTAAATGTTGTTTAAAATAAGCAAGAATTTTCCCAAAAAAATAGGTACGTTTACCCTACTTCTGCTGTCAATAGTACGGACGTGGTGGAGGAATTCTTTTAGGATGGTAGAATTATATTTTATTTTTATTTATTTTTTCAAATATTTTGCGTTCCCTTGCAAAACTTTTGCAAAGTTATTTGCGTTCTCCCATCCTAAAAAAATTCCACCACTACGTCCCTTTAGGGGCTCCGTACAATAGCATAAGGTCATATGTGATCTTTTATTTACACTCTTAATTATCTTGTGGTCAGTATTTATTAGCCATAATATTACAAGGCTCAGCTATTTCTAGCTGTTAATGTTAGATTGCTACACTGTTAACAGCATTTACATGTGGTAGAAATGTACCAAAATGTTAGCCAGCTTTCCTAAAATCATAAAGTATATATCTATTTATGTTAAATGTTGGGTATTCTTAATTTGTGCATGATGCTTGTATGCTTGTTTGATGGCTTTGATGGCTAACAGCTAAAACTTAATCATGTTTTCTCTTCCAACTTCAGGGAAGCAGCCACCAATCAGTTGTTCCTGCTGTGCAACTTATTTGGAAGCTCCTGCCAGTGATGATTTCTTGTGGTAAGTTCTATTTACATTTACATTTACATTTAGTCATTTAGCAGACGCTTTTATCCAAAGCGACGTACAAATGAGAGCAATAAAAGCAACTAGAACAGTCAAAGGCTACAGTATGCAAGTGCTGTAACAAGTCTCAGTTAATCTAACACAGAACAAATTTTTATTTTATTTTTTTATAAATTAGACAGACAAAAAATGAATAGAATGTTAAGTGCTATTCTTGATTAGTCAGGTGCTGCTGGGAAAGACGTGTCTTTAGCTGTTTTTTGAAAATGGCTACAGACTCGGCTGCTCGAATTGAGATAGGCAGGTCATTCCACCAGGTGGGGGCAGTCCAGGAAAGGGTCTGTGAAATTGATTTCATGCCTCTTTGGTATGGCACCACAAGGCGTCGTTCACTGGCAGAACGTAAGCTCCTGGAGGGTGTGTAAGTCTGAACAAGCGAGTTTAGGTATATTGGTGCAGAGCCAATGGTTGCTTTGTAGGCGAGCACCAGTGTCTTGAATTTGATGCGAGCGGCTATTGGCAGCCAGTGGAGATTGATGAAGAGAGGCGTGACGTGCGCTCTCTTCGGCTCGTTAAAGATCACCCTCGCCGCTGCATTCTGGATCAGCTGCAAGGGTTTGATAGTGCATGCCGGAAGGCCCGCTAGAAGAGCATTACAGTAGTCCAGTCTGGAGAGAACAAGAGCTTGGACCAAGAGTTGAGTGGCCTGCTCTGATAGGAAGGGTCTAATCTTCCTGATGTTATATAATGCAAATCTGCAGGACCGGGTTGTTGCAGTAATGTGGTCAGTTAATTTTAGCTGATCATCAATCACAACTCCAAGGTTCCTGGCTGTCCTGGACGGAGTTATGGTTGATGATCCTAGCTGAATGGAGAGATTATGATGAAGTGCTGGGTTGGCTGAGACCACAAGCAGTTCTGTCTTTGCAAGGTTGAGTTGCAGGTGATGCTCCTTCATCCAGGCAGAAATGTCTGTTAGGCAGGCAGCGGTACGAACACCAACCGTGGGATCATCTGGTTGAAATGAGAAGTAGAGTTGAGTGTCGTCGGCATAGCAGTGATAGGAAAAGCCATGTTTCTGAATGACAGATCCCAGTGATGACATGTAGATGGAGAAGAGAAGTGGTCCAAGCACTGAGCCCTGTGGAACTCCAGTGGCTAGATGATGTGACTTAGACACTTCACCTCTCCTACCTGAGAGGTAGGACTTGAGCCACTGGAGAGCAGTTCCTGAGATGCCCATCGTCATGAGAGTTGACAGGAGGATCTGGTGGTTAACTGTGTCAAAAGCAGCAGACAAATCCAGTAAGATAAGTACTGTGGATTTGGAAGCCGCTCTTGCCTGTCTCAGTGCCTCCGTAACCGAGAGCAGGGCAGTCTCAGTTGAGTGGCCGCTTTTGAAGCCTGATTGGTTGATATCCAGGAGGTTGTTCTGTTCAAGAAACGTAGAGAGCTGGTTAAAAACAACTCGCTCGAGTGTCTTTGCAATGAAAGGCAGAAGGGATACCGGTCTGTAGTTTTCTAAAAGTGCTGGGTTCAGAGAGGGTTTCTTAAGCAGTGGGGTTACCCGAGCCTGCTTAAATGCTGTGGGGAAGGTCCCGGTGTGAAGAGAAGTGTTGACAATGTGAGTGAGTGCAGGAGTAACAGAAGAAGAAATGGCCTGAAGGAGGTGAGTGGGGATAGGGTCAAGCGGACAGGTAGTGGGGTGGTTGGAAAGGATGAGTTTGGAGACTTCAGCTTCAGAGAGCAGCGAAAAAGAGGGGAGCGTACAATGTCATGAGGGCATTTGTGAAAATTAGGCATCCTAAAGTGTAGAATTTTCTCTCATCTGGGAAGTTGTCTACCAGATCTACTAAGTAAAACTAGATGTGGTCTGCTCGGTTGCCTAATGGTATCTTTTCTATCTAAGGTTTCTTCAGTTATCTGTACGTGTGGAAATGTAAAGACTGTGACAATTCATATTCAAGAAGATCTGAACTTTTGAAACACTATAAACTTGATCATCGGCATTATGGACAGGGCTGTGCTTACCCCTGTACTTATAAGAATTGCCCATGCACATGCAAGACATGGAAAGCTCTACTGGCCCATCTAAGCAAATACTAAGCAAAAAGAAACAACAGACAAGCAATAAAAGAAAAGATGGCAAAGACGTTTGGATACCGGAGACAAGAAATTGTGCATAAGAAGCTGAGCATTGAAGACGTCTTCAAGAGATGGCCTGCACTTTTTCAGATGGAAGAGGTAGGTTTTTAGATGCAAAGCACCTCAGACGCATTAGTCACCTCACCCATTCATTTACTCACTTAATTGTTGGCCTGTAGTGGAGTTTCACAGGCATGGCACTTTGTCTAAGACCAGTTAAATCCATGCGAGCAAATGTCTTATAACTTACAGTTGAACAGTTTTAGACCTAACTGTTGATTCACTTATGAGTTGTTGTTTTTGTTGTAGGCGATAATTTAGTAAGGTTGTGCTAGTGATTCCGTTTTGTGTTCACCATCTTAAAAACTTCTAAACTTATTTCTGCATGCTCTACTTTTTAGATCAATGCCGAGTTCTTGCGCATCACAACAGTTCCCTTGGAGACCAAGTTCTTGGCGCAGTTGGACAAGCACTCCACCAAACTGTTGGAAGTCATCAGGAGCAAGGGTGGAGTTGTGAAAGAGAAGACCACCAGGACCTTGCAGGTTTTAGATGAGGTATCTATGAATATGTTGTGTATCAGTGGGATCCATGGCTGAAATTTCTTTTGTATTTTTTTTGTAAAGGTTTAATTTGAATTCATAGAAGAGAATGCATTCTCAAATCTCTGATGATCTACCTCGGTGAACCTGTTGAGCAGGGCCGTGCACAGACATTTTGAGGGGCAGTGGCCCAAACCAAAAAAAGGGGCACTGGGGTGAGGTGGCATTGGGGCAAGGATTGGGTGCTTGTCCATACAAATGATCCATCTTACTCTTACTAGTCAGTCAAAACAGTTTTGATCTAATTCTGTGTCTATCAAAAATAGTGATATATGACATTGTATTATGTCGAATATCCAAGTTTTTGTGTCTATTTGTTAATGAAGGATTTGTGGACACAATGTTTTTGGCTTTGTGGAGTAAATGTTTAAGCTTTAATTTTGAAGAAAAAACATAAAATTAGGCTCTTGGGGTAAGATGACCCAACCATATTTGGCACAGAAGGCCACAAGTGGCATGTTGTTACTGGTGTTATTGTTTTTTTATTTTTTTATTTAATACTTATTGTAATTAACGGGGCTATTATTAAATATTTTCATGAGTTAGATGTACATTTCAGGCATCTTCACTTTCATTAAAACCTATAGGTTAATTGAGTGATTTCTATTATGACAAAATCTATTATGTTTTTTTTTATTATGACATATCTTCAATTAAAATATGGGCAATTAAATAAGTAGGCCTAAATATTGATATGCTTGTACATAGTCATAAAAAATACCTTTCAGATGATTATCTTTTACTGGGATTCAGATTTTTCTTTGGTCAGTTATTCAATTATTCTACTAAATTGTCAAAATAAAATTAAGTAGAATATTTTTAGTATTTTACATTATGACACGGAAGATGTATAGCCTAAATAGTAGCTAATAAGAATTATATCAAAAGTAATTTATATATTCTGCAACAGTTTATGGGTTATTATATGAAATTAGGCCTATATATATTCTACAAAGTGTGCCATCGACAGCAAAGTTGATGTTATTTATATTAGATCAAACTTGATTAGACAAGAATTATGTATTTTGTTAGCACTATTAGAAGATCAGGAGCAAAATAATACTGACAGAAATACAAAAACAAACTACCAAATTACTAATTCCGCGGATTGTAATGCATAGCCTACTGTTAATGCAACGACATTCTGGAACTGTCGTCTCCAGTTTCCAGATTTCCGCGCACAGACTCTGAGTGACGCTGGGGAGCAAGCGGGAAAACACGGGAGCGGAATCCGTGGATATTTAGCGGAGGGAAAACAGAACACTTTTAGCGGGGATGAGTAGCGACCAAAAACTGCGAGAGGGGCACCTCAGTTGATGAGGGCAGAGGGGCAGTGGCTCTAGCCACCGGGCCACCCCCCTGTTCACGGCCCTGCTGTTGAGCACCTTATCAAAGAAAACCAGGTAAGGGCATCTCTCTCACTTGCTCACACAGTTAACGCCTACAGACTAACATGGTCATAGTCTAGGTTTTCCTAGCCATATTTAATAAATAGGGGTGTGATGAGAAACTCAGCTCACAAGATGAGATTTTAACACTATAAGAAATCTTTGATACTGAATTATGACAGAATTTTGAGCAGTAAACACTTAGACCACGTCCAGACATACCAAAACAATCTTTTTTTCCCCTGTCTTCCCTGGAAGTATTAAAAAAAATGTCCAAACGAATCCATTTGCAAATGAATCAACACATATGCACACGCTACTTCATATTCCAGGCCTATATGTGGTGCTCTTCTGCTACAGAAATTAACCAAAAGTGGAGAAGAACAGTCTTCAGTCACTTCCACTGTTAATAACATGACTAGACTTTCACCACTGCTGATTTTATAAAGGGGGCGCCACTAGAAAACATGTCTTTGTTTACCTACATTATATAATGTGCTGTTGGATTGCTTTTTATTTTGCAATTCTGTCTGCCATCGGACATGATTGCAGCACGCTAACGTTAGCTCTGCTAGCTAACATCAATGATCCAATGTCTTCTTGATAATCTAGCTAGCTATACGTTTTTCTTGCGGTATAGTTTCAGATTTTTTTCACCCTAGGACCAGGTTTCAAAAAAGTGCGTCTTCATGCACTGCGTTTACAGGATTCGTTTGGACAATCGGCCCAAACAATGCTAAAAGTGTGCGTTTGCATCAAATAGTTTCCGTCTGGATGGCCCCTTAATGTCCTGCATTCTGGTGAATGTTTTATGCATCAGTTTATGGTGGAAAATGTCTGAAGGGGAAACGCAATGCATGTGACATTTAAAATACTTTAATCAATCAATAAATAAACAAACAGAAAGTAAAAGCGGCAGCCCCTCACAGACGACTGCCACACACACACACACACACACACACACACACACACACACACACACACACACACACACACACACACACACACACACACACACACACACACACAACAAAACGTAAATAAAACACAATGTAAAATCCAGGCCTGGTCCTCTCTCGTCCTTCACTGTCGTCGCTCCTCCTTTTATGCTCCTGTCACTCATCCGTGAGAGATCCGAGATCTTGCGTCGCTCTTGCTCGTCACATGCCTATTTAAGTTTTGAAAGTTTAGGGTGTATAAGTGCCTGGCACATTATGATCTAACATGAAATTCTGAAACTATAACGTACTTATTTTCTCTTTCTTTTTTTATGCAGGGAAATGAGTTTGAAGAACTGGAGCAGACAACCATGGCGATCTTTATCACTGGGAAAGAGGATCCTCTCCATCCACCCAAAGACATTAAAATTGTCATCGAAGGAAGATTTACATTACATTTACATTTAGTCATTTAGCAGACGCTTTTATCCAAAGCGACTTACAAATGAGAGCAATAGAAGCAACTAGAACAGTCAAGGGCAACAGTATGCAAGTGCTGTAACAAGTCTCAGTTAATCTAACACAGAACATTTTTTTAATAAATTAGACAGACAGAAAATGAATAGAATGTTAAGTGCTATTCTTGATTGGTCAGGTGCTGCTGGAAGAGATGTGTCTTTAGCTGTTTTTTGAAAATGGCTACAGCCTCGGCTGCTCGAATTGAGATAGGCAGGTCATTCCACTAGGTGGGGGCGGTCCAGGAAAAGGTCAGTGAGAGTGATTTCATGCCTCTTTGGTATGGCACCACAAGGCGTCGTTCACTGGCAGAACGTAAGCTCCTGGAGGGTGTGTAAGTCTGAACAAGCGAGGTATATTGGTGCAGAGGAACAGAGGTCCTGAACGAGTTGCCCTCGGTAGCAACCGCTTTTGCCATGGTCTTTGGGCTCATATACACACTAAACCTAAAATATCCGAAAAGGCTGCAGTTCACCTTTGAATTTGTGTAAAAGGTCCTGATGGAGCTTGATGGAAAAAAGATGACCTCAAAAGTCACTAGACTGACCACCGAGCTGTACAGCACAGAGTAGGCAGAGCTGAGCTGAATTGACTTGCTTGATTTTATTTTCTATTTGAGGTTAAATTTTATAGTGTTTTTACAGCCAAGACTTTGGATCCTTTTTATTAGAGGTTGCACTTACAAGGCTGCATTTTTAGAGCAGCATTTACAAATGTGGCTGCCCAAGTTCGATGGCTGAAGTAGGCAGAGTGTCTAAGGAGTTCCACTGTTCACTGTCTGAGGAGCAGTTCTAGGATTTGTCTCTGGTGTTCAGCTGAAAGAGACTGTTGTTCATCAAAAACATTTGTATACAATACTGTCACAACATTTAATTGTATTTTAGGATGTTTTATGGTTAAATGTGTCCTGTCGGGACAAACCATCCTAATTTAATATTACTGTGGTGTCATCAAGTGATGATTTGATCATTTTGTGACATTTGTGGGCTCAAAGTATTTTTGTAACGCAGACTGTTGATATTCATACATTTGAAACAGATGTTCAATGTTGTCAGTTTATTGAACAATAAATATGAATGTTCTAAAGGAAAGTGTTCTGATAGTCATTGATCAAAATTTATTAAGTTATTTTAATAAAACATTTTTTTAAAATTTGATTTGTTTTTTATACATTTCAAATGACAACTGTTATTTTTTAATTGAGACAACCTAAAATAATTAATTTAGTCTGACCTATAAATATTTGTCTGTTTTAACTTAAAATAATTAGTTTGTTCCAACCTAAAAAAAATAATTTACTTTAACCTATACATATTAGTTTTGGTTGTTTGTTGTAATTTAAAATAATTTAATTTGTTCCAACCTAAAATCATTTGTTTGATCAACCTTTAAAAAGTGGTTGCATGGATTTCAACTTTTCAGGTTAAACTAAATTAAATGATTTACTTTGAGTCAATGACAAATATTTTGTGTGATCGATTACTTCAATTTTTTTTACGTTGATCCAAGGTTTTTATTTTTTCAGTGTCCTCCAAAACTCAGCAACAGCACCAGACCGCACTTCACCGGTGAGTTTATTTACTCGTTCAGTGATCAACACATATTGATGCTTACATGTGTCATTCACTTCCTTCACTCTTTAGACACTTTCATCACAGAATCAACTCAAATAACTGAGTGCCACAATCATACAGCGCTGAAGTTTATTGATCAGAATAAGACACAATGTCAGATTATTATCATCATATCTGGACTGAACGGGCTGGGTTGCTGGTCATTGTGCTGATCGGTGAGTGACTGTTTACTCAAGAAAAACTAAAATAGAAAATTAAATATATTAGTGTGTGTGTGGTGTAATTGGTAAAAATATAAATATGATGTTCTTTTTTTCAATAATTAGTATTTTGACTATTCTTTTGTTTGTGTCTCCATATATATTGTTACAAATTAAGAATTTTGAAACTGAATTCACTGTTTCACTCTTAGTTTTTGCATTTAGAAAGACAGAACGACTGGAAAAACACGTTTATAATGCCGATTTACTGCTGAGTTATATATGAGCCTCGAGACTCAAACCAGTCAGGAACATTTATACAGTTATTGGCTGAGACAAATATATATAATTTTGGAGTTTATATAAACTCAATCACACATTAAGCATCATTGTCAGATTCACTGATACATGGTCTTTCATTCATATTGATGTTAAGTTGTTAATTCAGTTAGGATTTGCATATACAATGTAAATATGTGACAGTAGTGAACAATTAATTGAATGGAATAAAGAAAAGTTGTTCTTTAAAAATGGTCTGGCATCGGTAATGGGTCATTTTTATTATATAAATAGTGTATTATAGTATTTTTTAAAAAAATAAAAAAGATACAGGCAACACCATGTGGTTAAACTCAATTGAAGCTCAAACCAAAACCAGAAACTTGTTCCAGTGGTTTGGTCAGTTGTCACTTTAGTCTAGAGTGAGGTTCAACTGTGAACCAAGTGTTTTTCCAATACCTTTATACATTTATGTATCTCATTTCAGTTATCTAAACCTCAAGTGGAAACAGAAGCATTGCTGTGTCTGTAAATCTACACTGTAAAAAAGCCAACTTCCAAAAAGTCCTCCCAATAAACATAAAACAGTAAATTGAACTAGGATATATTTTTTGAAAGTGTTCATGCATTATACTAAGTTGACTTAACAAATTCGTTCCTTAAATGTAAAAAACTTGCAATGTTTTGTTGATCTTACTACGGAGTGTTAGTTTTCATTGAATCTCGCGATTCTCGTTAGCGCGTGCGCAGTTTGAACATTGAACGCATGCGCAGCTTGAGACAGCACGGGGTTTCCAGAAGTTCATGCAGGTGAGAAGAAGCGGTGTTTTCTAGAAGTTGATGCTGATGAGAAGAAACCAGTGACAGTGTGTCCTGCCTAATCAATCCGTCTTTTTTGCACAATAACTGGTATGTATTAATAATTTATATAATCGCCTATATTATTTGCCATATGTACTGTGCTCTTCCCAAACTGATGCCATAATCTAATTTAGCAGTGTTACAGTTCATTCGATGGTTGATGTGAAGTGCCTTATTAATATCTGCAGGATAAAATGTACTTATTAATATTTTTTTTAATCGACTGTATGTCATTTGTAATATATGAAGGTTGTGCTCTTCACGAACTGACGGCCTAATTTCATTGCGCAGTGTTTCTGATTCCGCGCACTTTTGGGTGTTATTCGATGCTAATGAAGGAGTGGTGTTGTTCCTCATCAATCCAGCTTTTCTTCAAAATAACTGGTGTGTATTAATCATTTTTATAATCGACTGTATGTCATTTGTAATATATAATGAATGTTGTGCTCTTCATGAACTGACGGCCTAATTTCATTGCGCAGTGTTTCTGATTCCGCGCACTTTTGGGTGTTATTCGCTGCTGATGTGAAGGAGAGGTGTTGTTCCTCATCAATCCAACTTTTCTTCAAAATAACTGGTGTGTATTAATATTTTTTATAATCGACTGTATGTCATTTGTAATATATAATGAATGTTGTGCTCTTCATGAACTGACGGCCTAATTTCATTGCGCAGTGTTTCTGATTCTGCGCACTTTTGGGTGTTATTCGCTGCTGATGTGAAGGAGAGGTGTTGTTCCTCATCAATCCAGCTTTTCTTCTTATAACTGGTGTGTATTAATCAATTTTATAATCGACTGTATGTCATTTGTAATATATCATTAATGCTGTGCTCTTCATGAACTGACGGCCTAATTTCATTGCGCAGTGTTTCTGATTCTGCGCACTTTTGGGTGTTATTCGCTGCTGATGTGAAGGAGTGGTGTTGTTCCTCATCAATCCAGCTTTTCTTCAAAATAACTGGTGTGTATTAATAATTTTTATAATCGACTGTATGTCATTTGTAATATATAATGAATGTTGTGCTCTTCATGAACTGACGGCCTAATTTCATTGCGCAGTGTTTCTGATTCCGCGCACTTTTGGGTGTTATTCGCTGCTGATGTGAAGGAGTGGTGTTGTTCCTCATCAATCCAGCTTTTCTTCAAAATAACTGGTGTGTATTAATCATTTTTATAATCGATTGTATGTCATTTGTAATATATAATGAATATTGTGTAGAGGTCGACCGATAGTGGATTTTACTGATACCGATAACTAGGTGGGACAGCATTTGACTATAACCGATTAAAGGGTTACTTCAGCGATTAGCATTAAGCTTTGTATCAGTAGAAATCCGGTAGTATATTTGAATGATCGAATTACCTGAGCTAGTTCTGCATGTTTTCAACCTGCATTTAAACCCCCCTTCCATCCATTATTCTCCCAGGATACTGATTCTGTGGACCACTGCACCAAAGGTGTAAAGATCGGAATTCTTTCTGTGCTTGAAGATGATGTTGCGGCCGTCACATCAACGCCAACTGTAATCAACCAGGCCATAATCCTGGAAGAGGCCATTGTGCTCGAGGACATTAAAGATCTGCCCTCAGCATTTGCATACTTGTTCGGTCTCTTGTATGCACTCAACATGGAGTATCCAAAAGAACTTAAGTATACTTTTGAAGTCATACAAAAAATCTTCATGGATCTTGGTGGTACCTGCTCTGCAAGAGTACAGTCATTGAAGTCGAAACTTGGCTAAATGGACATGAATGAAGTTCTTCTACTGGCCATTGTTTCTTTTATATTTTCAAAGGTAATGACTTAAAAAACAATACTGTCTTCTTTCAATGTATTAATTAATGTTAAGTATTCACTTGTTACAACCTTTGCCTTAAAGAGATAGTTCATGAAATGAAAGTTCTAAACCAAGTTGTTCTAAACCTGTGAACTTGGGGGTGAGTAAATGATGAAAGAACTTCCATTCCATGAACTATCTCTTTAAGACAAAGGTTGTAACAAGTGAATAAGTGAATACTTAAAGGTTTAGATCACCAAAAAATGAAAATTAGCCCATGATATTAGACCTAGTAATCCTAGATGTATGACATTCTTCTTTCAGATGAATAAAAGTTGAGTTTAATTAAATAAGCTCTTCCAAGCTTTATAATGGCATTGACTGTTGCTCTGTTTTTGAAATCCATAAAAGATCATCTGTCCATCAAAAAAACATGCTCCGCACGGCTCTGGGAGGTTAATAAATGCCTTTGGAAGTGAATTGATGCGTTTGTGGAAGAAAAATATCCATATTTAAAACTTCATTAAGTAAAGTTTTGACCAATGGGCTTCTGCAGTTTAAAGGCTTACGCTACCAGGTGTGCTCGTCAGACGTCTCTTACGCATCTTAAACTCCGAGAAGGCACTTTAAACTCTTTTCTACGGAAGGCGATCGACCGGAACTTTATTTTAAAAAGTTTTAAATATGGATATTTTTCTTACACAAACGTAACGATTTGCTTTAGAAGACTTTTATTAACACCCCAGAGCCGCGTGGAGCATATTATTTGACGGACAGATGCATTTTTTATGGACTTCAAAAACAGAACAACAGTTACTGCCATTATAAAGCTTGGAAGAGCCAGGACTTTTTTAATATAACTCAACTTTTATTCGTCTGAAAGAAGAATGTCATACACACCTAGAATGGCTTGAGGGTGAGTAAATCATAGGCTAATTTTCATTTTTGGGTGAACTATCCCTTTAACATTAATTAATACATTGAAAGAAAACCATTGTTTATTAAGTAATTTTTGTGTGAACACTATTTAGGCTGGAATTTCTCCTAAAGTGTTTTTTTTTTTCCCCCTTCCTTTTTCCTGGTTCTGACCAAACTAATTGTATTTTTATTTCTATGTAGACACTGGTACGTCCAAGGATCTAGGTCAAGAGTGGATTACAGGCATATCATTGTAATTGTAGTTTCGATGTTGATGTTCTGACAAAAAACCCCCCCAAAAAACAGTGGATTTATAGTAACTGAGTAATGTTTACTTAGATGCTTTCACTAGTTTTGGGTTCTTGGACACTATAGTAACTTAGTTTTGAGAAACTATTAGGTTGATGTTAAAATATGCAATAGTTTTCACATAATTGCTCCTTTAAAAATCAACCAAAAATGTTAAATATGTGCAGCTAAGGTATTGTATAAATAACGCTGGATTTCTTCGACGATCATTGAGTTCAGTGTAAAATGCTTAATGCAGAACCTGATACTGTAATGATGTGGTGCTTGGACAGAAACTGTTTAAATAATAAAAAAGAAAAGTTATTTGACCCGTTATGGTCTGTCTTTTATTTAATTAGACTTTAAATGAATCAGTCTATGCCTATAGATAATAGGCCTATTTGTGTTCAGTAAACAAAAAATATTTTGTTCTGTTATTCATTAGGTAAACATAACTATTTATGTTGTGACAACTTATGATGTTAATGTAATATTTTAAGTTGGGTGGACTTAAGTGCCTGTTGGTTGAGTTTACTCAAAGATGCGCTTGCGATAAGTTGCCTTATTATTTTAAGTTGATTCAACTTTTTTTTTTTACAGTGTACAGCTGCATGTTTAGTGTCAGAGAGATTGACAAGTTTTTTAATGCATGGAAATCACCTTCACACTTGATATTGCAGTTTATATCACTGTAAATATCCAACAGTTAATAGACTGCAACTGTCAGGGTCACTTCACATGAATCTAGAGTCATTTGAGAAAATAAATAAATGCTTTTACATAGAAATGTGTTAGTAGAAATGCTGAAACCTGGGCTTAATAGAGAAAAGAAAAAGCAACACTTACATTCTCATTGGAACCTTTATAGATGTAGAGATACAGTATGAATCCTATTGTTGCAAACAGATGCGTGCAGTGAAACAAACAGTGAAACATCCCAGTGCTGCTGCTCCACAACAAGAGCCAAAACTAACAGCTGTATAATGCATATAAACATTTTCAATTACATTTATGATTCATATGAAACTTTCTTTAGTTAATTTATTATTCTTGTTAATTTGAAAATTTGACAGGTTTTTAGTCTAAAAGTGGAAAACAAGAATAGGTGATTTTCAATTAGAAACATTTCAGCCTTGGCATTTCTTTCAGCATTTTCCTGTTGTGTAATATTCACACCTCACATCTTTAAAGAATATAGTCTTTGTATAAACACACGTGTTTATCAGTCTTGGAGATACAGGGAGACCATATTAGATTAAAGTCACCGGCTTTTAGCGTTGGGGCCCCCAGGGGACCTTGTGAAACTTGAAGAATGGTTCTCTTTTCCAAAGGGACTCACCTACACTATGTAGCGATTGAGACAGATCAGACACAATTATTTGTCCAATTTGTGTGTGTGTGTGTGTGTGTGTGTGTGTGTGTGTGTGTGTGTGTGTGTGTGTGTGCGTGCGTGCGTGTGTTAAAATGTTAAGATATGCATAGATTTACGTTGGTGAAAAACCTCTACTCAACCAAAAACGACAGGTAAAGATGAAGATAGAAATTCATAGAAATTTCAGTTCAGTTAGAACCAAATGCATATTTGTATTGATGATTGTAATTTGATAATTTTATATACCATTGTTAATATTTTGAAAATGGTTTTGATTGATGTTTCAATCTAATTTTTGTTTTTTCTGGGATAGTTAAATTCATTTCCGGCTACCAGTGACTGCCCAGATGGCTACCAGCAATTTAAAAAAATTTGCGAGCCCTGATAATTATTATCATACATTCAATTTTATGAAGACTCAGATTCAATGCACCATTTTTTCAGTATGTATTCAGTATTTTTCCCCCCATGTATTTTCATTTGTACTACAAGATGATCACATTGCTTTGAGGAATATCAAATACAGTGAGGAAAAAAAGTATTTGAACACCCTGCTATTTTGCAAGTTCTCCCACTTGGAAATCATGGAGGGGTCTGAAATTGTCATCGTAGGTGCATGTCCACTGTGAGAGACATAATCTAAAAAAAAATAAATAAATCCAGAAATCACAATATATGATTTTTTAAACTATTTATTTGTATGATACAGCTGTCTATCAGCTAGAATTCTGAACCTCAAAGACCTGTTAATCTGCCTTTAAAATGTCCACCTCCACTCCATTTATTATCCTAATTGTATACCTCCACAAGGCTGGAAAGGGCTACAGGGAAATTGCCATGCAGCTTGGTGAAAAAAGGTCCACTGTTGGAGCAATCATTAGAAAATGGAAGAAGCTAAACATGACCTCGGACTGGGGCTCCATGCAAGATCTCCCCTAGTGGGGTCTCAATGATCCTAAGAAAGGTGAGAAATCAGCCCAGAACTACACGGGAGGAGCTGGTCAATGACCTGAAAAGAGCTGGGACCACCGTTTCCAAGGTTACTGTTGGTAATACACTAAGACGTCATGGTTTGAAATCATGCATGGCACGGAAGGTTCCCCTGCTTAAACCAGCACATGTCAAGGCCCGTCTTAAGTTTGCCAATGACCATTTGGATGATCCAGAGGAGTCATGGGAGAAAGTCATGTGGTCAGATGAGACCAAAGTAGAACTTTTTGGTCATAATTCCACTAAACGTGTTTGGAGGAAGAAGAATGATGAGTAGCATCCCAAGAACACCATCCCTACTGTGAAGCATGGGGGCGGTAGCATCATGCTTTGGGGTGTTTTCCTGCACATGGGACAGGGCGACTGCACTGTATTAAAGAGAGGATGACCGGGGGCCTGTATTGCGAGATTTTGGGGAACAACCTCCTTCCCTCAGTTAGAGCATTGAAGATGGGTCGAGGCTGGGTCTTCCAACATGACAATGACCCGAAGCACACAGCCAGGATAACCAAGGAGTGGCTCTGTAAGAAGCATATCAAAGTTCTGGCATGGCCTAGCCAGTCTCCAGACCTAAACCCAATAGAGAATCTTTGGAGGGAGCTCAAACTCCGTGTTTCTCAGCGACAGGCCAGAAACCTGACTGATCTAGAGAAGATCTGTGTGGAGGAGTGGGCCAAAATCCCTCCTTTAGTGTGTGCAAACCTGGTGAAAAACTACAGGAAACGTTTGACCTCTGTAATTGCAAACAAAGGCTACTGTACCAAATATTAACATTGATTTTCTCAGGTGTTCAAATACTTATTTGCAGCTGCATCATACAAATAAATAGTTAAAAAATCATTAAAAAAAATCAGATTATGTCTCTCACAGCACCTATGATGTCAATTTCAGACCCCTCCAGAGTGGGAGAACTTGCAAAAAAGCAGGGTGTTCAAATACTTATTTTCCTCACTGTAACTGCATATTATTTTATAACTTTTTGTTTTTAGCAAAATAGACACAGGCTACACCTTGTGGTTAAACTCAACTGAAGCACAAACCAAACCCACAAACATGTTCCAGTGGTTTGGTCAGTTGATAAACAGAGTCTGTCACCTTTGTCTGGATTGGAGGTTTTTCCTTCAACCGACTGCAGTTTCTAAAACCACTTTATTTTTTTGTATATTAGGTCTCACAGTTTTCTTCACCTTAAATGCAAACAATGTGTGCAAGGCATCAGATTTTCAAAACACATTTAATAACATTATTTAGATCTGAAGTGCTTCTCTGATTGTTCTGTAAAACCTCCTTCACCTGATATTGACTGTAGAAGAGAGAAGCTGCACTCGGTCTGACAAAACCTGCTTCCACTGAGATGCTTCAACAAGACACTTTCGGCAAACTGAAGGAGAAATGATGAGAAACAGACAATATGACAAGATATTAATATTAAACTATAATTAGCGCAGCGTAGGTGTAATTATACATTTCACGTGATCTGAAGGGACCAACCTATGCTTGTGATTAAAAACAGCAGTGAAGGTGTGAGATGATGGTAAGTTACTGTGTTTCTGTATTAAATGTCTGCTCTCACCTGCGTCTCATTCACGTCTCCGCTGTTTCTTTCTTTACAAGCTGTAGTTGAGTTTGAGCATCTCTTCACCAAAACTGAAACAAAACATCAGAGACTCATTAAATGAAGTAATGAATCAAACATGAGCAGATGATTATATTTCCTCTAGTACATTAGAAACTTGCACCGATCAGATTAAAAAGGTTAGCGAGAAAAGTTCTGCACCATGGTACAACAGTATTACTTGCACTCTCAAGAGAGAAACTCATAATCTAGAGAGCGCAAATGGAGACAAACTCATTTAGAGGACTTTAGAATGACGGCACTTCCCGTTATAAAAAGGCTCTCAAAGCAGCCAGAGCCAATCATCTCATAAACTCATAGAATATAATCAAAACAATCCAAGGTTTTTATTTAGTACAGTGGCTAACTTATCATTGCATCCAAACCAACAGCATGTCTATTAGATCCAATACCCACTAAACTACTGAAAGAGTTGTTACCTGTAGCAGAAGAGCCTTTTCTCAATATTATTAACTCATTTTCATCTCTAGAGTTATGAAGCCTCTCATTCAGAAACCACAACTAGATCCAAATGATTAGCAAATTACAGACCCATTTCAAATCTTCCATTTATGTCTATAATACTAGCAAAGATCAAATGCACATGATTATCTTGAAATGTTATGAACAGCAGCTATGCTAATTCTTTTATATTCACTTTTCTGTTTTATCTTGGGATGCCTTTATAAGGGATAGTAAAATAAGTAAAAAGTACCTATAACTGCAATGATAACGGAAACACTGAGCAGGACAGATGTGATGATGATGGTCAGATTTCTCCAGGATTTCTGCTGTTGTGGAGTGTCATGTGACTCTGATCCTGAAGTCTGGTGGACAAATTCTGTCAAAATAATAATAATAATAAAATCCATTTAGTGTTGAGCCAGAACAATAAAACGGTCTAAATATCATAAAACAATTACACTTTTATATGTAATATAGTGTGTGTGTGTGTGTGTGTGTGTGTGTGTGTGTGTGTGTGTGTGTGTATATATATATATATATATATATATAATGTATGTGTGTGTAAATATGACCAAAGAAGGCTGTGAAAATAAATCTGCGTTGTTAATCCTTTTGATCTTTTGTTTAATTGGAGAATAAGATGAAAAAAAAGAAGAGCTTTTTGTCAGCAAACACTCAAGATGGGTTTGGTGCACATAGGGATAAAAAGTACCCCATGTGTAAAATGAAATAGTCTGCTGTATCTGTTAATTATCTGTTAATATTGTGGGCATATCTTTCCAGAGATCCTGGACATTTTGTTCAGATACATGGTATCATGGATTCTAGCAAATGCCAACAGATAAAAAATGAAAACCTGATTGTCCCAGCTAGAAATCTTATAATGGGCCAAGGTTGGATCTTCCAACAGGACAGTGATCCAAAACAAACATAAAATTCAACACAAAAATGTGTCACTGAGTACAAAACCAAGTTTCTGCCATGCCCATCCCAGTCCCTGAACGGAACACTATAGAAGATGAGTGGGGTGAACTGAGAAGAAGCAGCACCAACATGGATCTGGGAATCTGAAGGATCTGGAGAGATTCTTTATGGAGGAATGGACTTTGATCTCTTGTCAGGTGTTCTCCAAACTCATCAGGCATTATAGAAGAAGACTCAGAGCTGTTATCTTGGCAAAACGAGGTTGCAAAAAGTATTGAATAAAAGGGTATGATTAATCGTGAGCAATGTGTATTAAAGAAAAACATTTATTTCATAATAAGATTTTCCCCCCATTTAAAATTCTTATTCTCCAATGAAAGGTTAGAATTGTATAACTTAAAAAAAAAAAAAAAAAGATCAAAAGGATTAACAACGCAGATTTATTTTCACAACCTTCTTTGGTCATATTTACCAAGGGTATGAATAATTTTGGGCTTAACTGTATATATATGATTTTAAAAGACAACTTTGAACCTCAAAGTAAGAAAATAACTTACTGCTGATGTAGATTTTGGTGCCGTCGTTGAATTTTAGCGGTTCACTCGTTTTCACACAATAATAAACTCCTAATTCATCAGTGGTGATATTTCTGATGAACAGACTACTGTTAGTTTTCACTGAGTATTTGTGTTCAAAGATGCTGTTTTCATATTTAGCTCCTTCATGTGTGCTGATGTAAGTGCGTAACATCAACACTGGAGGATCCGGTAATTTCTGTTTGTACCAATAAATCTCCTTTATATCAAGATCACAGGTTATAATCACATCAGATCCTAAAGTCACGGGTGTGTTTGTTAGACTCTCTGTGGCTTGATACGACATGAACAGATCTATGAGAGAAAGAAAAACACAATTATTAAGATATAAAATCAAAAGTACACTAATTTAATCAAATGTGATGTGAGAAACTCACAGATCTGCAGCTGTATGATCTTCATTATCTGATCCAGATGAATGATATCTGCTATACTGTGATCATTCAAACATCTCTTACTGTGAGAGGAAACACCAGCAGCTTTTGATTACCGGTAAACCTCAAATTCACAGAGGGGAAGTCAGAGATGAACTCATGATCACAACACTCATTTAATCATACTATATTCCTGAACTAATTTTGAAATTAAGATTGATTCGTTTTGACAAAGAGCAACTTCAAAATGTAAAGTAAAAAAAATGCTATAAAAGAAAGGTTAACAGCAATGTTTATGTGGCCAAACCAATAAAACAGTTTTATCTAAAGGAGATCCTGCAGTTTCTCTGCTGCCCACTAGATGCGGTAAATGGGAGTTTCCCACTCAGTTTCACCAGGATCCACTAGAGATTTCGAGTAGCATCTGCCTGCACAACTGGAGGCTGCATTTTCAGGAACGCAGTCCTAGGGCCGCATTTCTAGGACCCTAGGTTTTTATTGACAACGCCACCTAGCGAATTAGAGGACCAGCAAAGATGGATGACGATCAGAGTGTGAGTATCACATGTGAATCAGTTTTTATTTTAACATTAAAAACAATCATGATGCATTTCATTGGAAAGTTAACGTAGCCGAAGTGATCGTGATTTGCTAAATAGTCTTGAATGCATAGCTATCATACGTATATTATATAGTGCTGTAGCCTAAATGAATTGTTAGCACATTCGTTTAACTAAACTTGCATGAAAGCTTGTGTTGACTTAGTGACAGCACAATTGTGTCTTAAGACAACTGTATTACTTTCGTTGTGAAAGCTTGAGTTACTTGTTGTTGTTTTTTTTCTTCATTTTAAGTAAGTTAAAATAATCGTAATGTTATCACATGCTCACAGTCAGCCTGTTTAACGTTACCACACAATACATGACATGTTATGAGTGCGTCTCTTCATTTTGGCATGGTTTTATAATGTTGATTGAGACATATGACGTTTTTATAGCCAGACATAACAGAGGCCATCATAATAATTGACTGTTAGATTGTGTCATGTATTGTGTACTGTACTCTTTATGAAGTGCTTTCAAGGACACAGCTCAGGGCAGGCAGAAGTATGACAAAAGATGAATTAATTAGTCAAGTCCTAGACTTAGCCCTAATTTATGTCTATTTATTTATATAAAATGAACTTGTTGAAAAGAGGGGAGAGCATCCAGTTGGTAGGTAGTGCTGCATACATCACAATGTGTGCTTTAAATATTTAAATAACAGGAAAAGTCATATTATTGTAGAAATAACATGTTATTTCTATTCAGATTTCTTGCATTTTTCTCTATTATTTTTTTTTTCTCGGTTCAGATGCGCTTTATTGACATGAATGTTTCAAGAACCTTTTCACCCAAATCTTTGAACATTATGCAATAACAGTAATATGAACATTATTTGGTATGAAGATTGATATAATTTTGTATTGTATATAATGTGTGTGCTCTGTGGTGACTAAGATTTGAGATTTTAAGTTAAAAATTAGAGTTCCTTATGTCATTCACTTCTTTATCTTTCTCTCTCTTAGGAGTCAGTGAAGACGTTGTCCATGAAGTTCTTCCAATGTGGTTCACGTCATGAACAAATTTGTTTTTGTGTGTGTTCAAATTCAACTGTTGCAATATATTATTTTATAAAATATACACAATCTTAAATCTACCCCCAGAGTCATTCTTGTGTATTCCCTCTGTACTTGAAAATGTGATTGACTGAAAAGGCTAAACCATTCCTTGTTTATTTTACTTGAGGAGTTATTAAATTATGCAACTTGGACCCAATAATTACTCAACATTCCTAGAAACCAGATTTAATTTTTAATTGCAATAAAGAAAGCAGTATTTGGGTGTAATAAACCTTTAAAAACCTCAAAAAAATCAAATAAATACTGCCTTGGTGGCACTTGTTTCGGATCTCCAAAACTAGGGTCCTGGAAATGCATTCCTGGGATTGCGGTTCTCCGATTCGGTAGGTGGCGCTGTCACAAAAAAATAGGGTCCTAGAAATGCGGTCCTAGAAATGCGGTCCTGAAAGTGCAGCCTCCGGTATTGCAGATGGATAATGTTGGAGATTTCCGGCTTCACCACTGGATGGCAGCTGAGCTATTACACATTGACTCTCTATTTTTCATGTAATTGTCTGTTTGCTGAAAACATCACACTTTCATAAGCGCATGTTCATCATTCACTCAGGATCAAACCCAGAGTTGACATTTATAGTGTTTATAGTGAATGTTGAGAGACTGAACTCGATCTAAACTGGGTCGGATTTGCGTCCGTCTTGATTCAGAGCTGCAGTAAACTTCACCTGAACTTCTGTGTAGAGGAAACCGATTCATATTGAAGTGTTTTACACTTCAGATCATTCAGCTTCAGCTCTGTGAGTTTATTCCATGATTTTGCAGCTTCGTCATAAAGAGCTATGACTTCACAGTGATTTTAAGCGAGCAATCTTATTATGATGCATGTTTTATTTTAATATATGTATTGTTCTGTTGTCAATCTACAGTGTTAGATCAACTAACTGATTTGGGATCAAATGTGACCATAAACTGTGATCTTGATGAAAATGAGGTTTAGGCCTACTGGATTTTACTGAAAACACCAGATCCTCCAACAGTGATTCTATGATAATTCCTAACACCAATATCACCTTTTTACTCAAATAAAACATTCAAAAAGAAATATTCAGTGCAGTTTAAACACCGTCTGGTTATAAATAATGTGACTGCTGATGAATTAGGAGTTTATTACTGTATGAAAACAGGCACTCCTCCAAAACTCAGCAACAGCACCAGACTGCACTTCACCGGTGAGTTCATTTACTCCTTCAGTGACAAAGCACAAAGAAGCACCACCATTTTATCATGTGTTTTTGAACATACCTGGAGTAAACATGACAACTATGGTGAAAAAAAGCATACTTTATTGTATTTCAAATATATTCTCTTTTTCAATAGTATATTGTAAATGTACTAACAATATTTTTTTACCATCTTTAAATATATAAAACGTATATTAGCATCATATTTTCACAATACAACTTTTAACACACTTTAAAGTAATTGTATTTTAGTATATTTTCTAAAAATATATTTGACAAAATTTTACTTTAAATGAATGTTTTTTACCTTTTTAAAGTGTACTAATTTGAACATTACTTTAAAATATAATTTTAGTATATTTTAAACTGTAGGCTCAAAATTGTCATTATAACAATGCACTGGAAGTATATTAAAAAAGTTGTAGTATATTTAAAGTTAAATTTGATTATAATTTTAAAGTATATTTATTCATCCTTTGAATTCACTTCAGTACTTATTGTATATTACTTTGAGAAAGTGTTCAAATGTACGACTAATCACTAATGCATTAAAAGCCAAATTTTAAATATATGCAGTGTATGGTAACCTATATATCAAAGTACCATTATGTAAATACCATGACACGTGGATTTCAGTACCACGGTATTACCATATTACCATCTGATACAATCACTGTACTATAGTTGTCAGAGTCACCAGCTCACCAGCTCATTCATCCTCAACAACCATCTTTAAATTTACACAACGTATTTTAGCATCATATTTTCACAATATAACTTTTAACACACTTTAAAATAATTGTATTTTAGCATATTTTCTAAAAATAAATTTGAGAAAAATATACTTTGTAAGACAAGGAAAACTGTAAGAGTGGCTAATGAATGTGGAGCTGGATAGATGGAAATGGGATGAATGGATGAGATAGAAGGGAAGGTGGGTGGGATCGAGAAACTGAGGCCCCGTCCACACGGAGACGCATTTAGCTGTATATAGCGTTTTTGGAGCCTGAAACCGGTAATTTTTTAAACTGGGTCCCGAGTGGATATATCTGAAACCGACACCCTTGCTTTTCCGTGTGTAGGCCTACAGCCAATCCATATTTTGTGAAAAGGTCATCACACCACTGTCACCACACACACTGCACGGTAAAGACTAGAAGGGATACAGCTATGGGCACTAGGCATGCGCACATACATATTGCGTCATTTAATTACTGTATGTGCATTATTGTAAGGGTAGGGTTGGGGTAGGTGTTAATAAAACAAAATTATTTTATTGTGTCTGTTATATGTGATTTTGTCTCACTTTCTACCATTGCCGTACCGCAGATGGGAGTTTTACTTACTCAAACATGTTCTGAGGGCAGAAAGGAAAATTATTGGTTTACAGATTCAACCAATGAAATTGAAGCAGAGGCGGGCCAAGAGGTTTGTACGTGTGGAGGGAATCCCCGGGGATTCGCTCTCACGTCTGTGGTCATGAAGTCGTTTGAAAGACTGGTTCTGGCCCACCTGAAGGACATCACTGGACCCTTGCTGGATCCTCTTCAATTTGCCTACAGAGCAAACAGGTCTGTGGATGATGCAGTCAACATTGGACTGCATTATATCCTGCAACATCTCGACAGACCTAGGACTTATGCAAGGATTTTATTTGTGGACTTCAGTTCGGCCTTCAATACCATCATGCCTGATCTTCTCTCAGCTAAACTGACCCAGCTCTCCATGCCATCCTCAATCTGTCAGTGGATCTCCAGCTTCCTGACAGACCGGCAACAGCTCGTGAGACTGGGGAAACTCACATCCAGGACTCTCACTACCAGCACTGGCGCCCCCCAGGGGTGTGTCCTCTCCCCACTGCTCTTCTCCTTGTACACCAATGACTGCTCTTCTAAAGACCCCTCTGTGAAGCTCCGGAAATTTGCAGGCGACACCACTGTCATCGGCCTCATCCAAAACGGTGACGAGTCTGCTTACAGACTGTAGGTTGAACAGCTGGCTGTCTGGTGCAGTTATAACAACCTTGAGCTCAACACGCTCAAAACGGTGGAGATGATAGTGGACTTCAGGAGGAACAGCCCAGCTCTCCCCCCACTCACCATCATGAACAGCACTGTGGAAGCAGTGGAGTCATTCAGGTTCCTGGGCACTACCATCTCTCAGGACCTGAAGTGGGACAATCACATTGACTCCATTGTGAAAAAGGCCCAGCTTCCTTCGTCAGCTGAGGAAGTTCAACCTCCCACAGGAGCTGCTGATTCAGTTCTACTTGGCTGTCATTGAGTCTGTTTTATGCACTTCCATCACTGTCTGGTTTGGTTCAGCTACCAAATCTGACATCAAGAGACTACAACACACAATTCGGACTGCGGAGAGGATTATTGGTGCTCCCCTGCCAACCCTCCAGGACCTGTACTCCAGAGTGAGGAAGAGAGCAGGGAAAATCATTACAGACTCCACTCACCCTGGACACCACCTGTTTGAACTGTTACCATCAGGACAGCGACTCCGATCACTGGCCACTAGAACATCTAGGCACAGGAACAGTTTCTTCCCACAGGCCATTTCCCTCTTGAACAGTTAAATACCCCCCCCCCCCCCCCCCCCCAAAGTGCAATACTCTGACTGTTTAGTGCAATCTTTTAAACTCAGGAGATTATTTATGTTTATATATTCATACTACTCAAATACTGTAAATATGTTCATAATCTGTAAATGTTTATTCTGACTAAACATAACTGTGACCTTATATTTTTTATACAATTTTTCATATTTTATTCTTAGAATTTGTATTACTATGTTCTTGTTGTGTTTGTATTGTATATGTGCACTGGAAGCTTCAGCACCAAGAACAATTCCTTGTGTGTGCAAGCACACTTGGCAATAAAGCTCTTTCTTCCAACGTTTACTAAGATAATTAGCGAACAATAATAATAATAATCGTCTAAATGTCCTACATGCATTTTAATTTGACTGCTTCATCGCTCGACCACATCAAAGCTGCTTATGGTGTCACTGGTAACACTTAATAAGGTATACATTAGATCAGGGGTTTTCAAACTTTTTGTGTGTGTGGACCACTAGTTGTAATCAAGAAATTTCGCGGACCACCTCATAATACACATATATGTCTACACACAGACCTACCTGAATTAATCCGCACCTCTAAATAGGCTTACTAGCACTAAAACTATAACTGGTCATCACATCAGTACAACAGGCTTGTTAAAAGAAAGTTTAATGTATACAACGGCTGCCACATATTTATTTTATTTATTTACTCAAGTGCATAATCGGGTTAATTTAAACAACAGGCTTATTTTGCAATGGAGTATGAAATCTATACAGTAATAAGAACACTTGGATATAGTCAACATTTCAAAACCTTTGGCAAATTTAGGGGATTATTAGAGTTATTATTTAAAGTTTACAAGTCCTCAAAAAGTGAGGCACTGAACTTGAACGTCACGGCCGAGCGCCACTAGCCTATTTTAGTAATCACACAATAACTTGACAATTTAATTAAAATTTTATATCAATATAGGCCTACATATTCTTTTTACTTTTTATTTTGATGGGAATTTCCTGGTAAAATGAAGGTAAAAAAATATATATTTTGCCTTTCCACGGACCACCTGCAGTACCCTCACGGACCACTAGTGGTCCGCGGACCACAGTTTGGGAATGGCTGCATTAGATAACATTAGTTAACTACATTTGTTAACATGAACTAATAATGAACTACACTTATAAAGCATTTATTTATCTTTGTTCATTTTAATTTCAACATTTACTAATGCATTATTAAAATCTTACTAACATTAATGCACTGTGAACTAACATGAACAAACCATGAACAGCTGGATTTTTATGAACTAACGTTAAGACAGATTAACTAATGCTGAACCATGTTAACTAATGCATTAACTAATGTGGACCCACTTTATATTAGGTGGCCTTAACTACTATGTACTAACATTTTAATTAACCATTTGATACAATGCACTTATTGTGTACATGTCTTTACATTGTACTTACTCAGGGCAGAAGTACTCCATAGGTCCGTATCGCTGTGTTATTATTAGTGTTTAACACACTGCCGTCAGGGCAGAAGTACTCAATAGGTTTGTATCACTGTGTTTTTATTAGTGTTTAACGCGCTGCACTCAGGGCAGAAGCACTCAATAGGTTTGTATCGCTGTGTTATTATTAGTGTTAATTATTTAACGTGCTGCCCTCAGGGCAGAAGTACTCAATAGGTTCGTATCACTGTTATTATTAGTGTTCATCGTGCTGCCCTCGGGGCAGAAACACTCAATAGGTTCGTATCACTGTGTTATTATTAGTGTTTAACGCGCTGCCCTCAGGGCAGAAGTTCTCAATAGGTTCGTATCGCTGTGTTATTATTAGTGTTCATCGCACTGCCCTCGGGGCAGAAGCACTCAATAGGTTTGTATCGCTGTGTTATTATTAGTGTTCATCGCACTGCCCTCAGGGCAGAAGTACTTAACATATTGAGTACTTCTGCTCTGAGGGCAGCACGTTAAACACTAATAATAACACAGCAAAACGAACCTATTGAGTATTTCTGCCTTTAGGGCAGCGCGTTAAACACTAATAATAGCACAGTGATACGAACCTATTGAGTACTTCTGACCTGAGGACAGCTCGGTAAACACAAAAAATAACACAGCGATACGAAGCTATTGAGTGCTTCTGCCCTGAGGGCAGCACGTTAAACACTAATAATAACAGCGATACGAACCTAATGAGAGCTTCTGCCCTGAGGGCAGCGCGTTAAACACTAATAATAACACAGCGATACAAACCTATTGAGTGCTTTCTGCCCTGAGGGCAGCGTGTTAAACACTAATAATAACACAGCGAAACAAACATATTGAGTACTTCTGCCTTTAGGACAGCGTGTTAAACACTAATAATAAAACAGCGATACGAACCTATTGAGTACTTCTGCCTTTAGGGCAGCGCGTTAAACATTAATAATAACACAGCGATACAAACCTATTGAGTACTTCTGCCTATAGGGCAGCACGTTAAACATTAATAATAATACAGCGAAACAAACATATTGAGTACTTCTGCCTTTAGGACAGCGAGTTAAACACTAATAATAACACAGCGATACGAACCTACTGAGTGCTTCTGCCCTGAGGGCAGCACGTTAAACACTAATAATAACAGCGATACGAACCTAATGAGAGCTTCTGCCCTGAGGGCAGCGCGTTAAACACTAATAATAACACAGCGATACAAACCTATTGAGTGCTTTCTGCCCTGAGGGCAGCGTGTTAAACACTAATAATAACACAGCGAAACAAACATATTGAGTACTTCTGCCTTTAGGACAGCGTGTTAAACACTAATAATAAAACAGCGATACGAACCTATTGAGTACTTCTGCCTTTAGGGCAGCGCGTTAAACATTAATAATAACACAGCGATACAAACCTATTGAGTACTTCTGCCTATAGGGCAGCACGTTAAACATTAATAATAATACAGCGAAACAAACATATTGAGTACTTCTGCCTTTAGGACAGCGTGTTAAACACTAATAATAACACAGTGATACAAACCTATTGAGTGCTTCTGCCCTGAGGGCAGCGCGTTAAACTCTAATAATAACACAGCGAAACGAACATATTGAGTACTTCTGCCTTTAGGGCAGCGCGTTAAACACTAATAATACCACAGCGAAACGAACATATTGAGTACTTCTACCTTTAGGGCAGCGCGTTAAACACTAAGAATAACACAGCGATACGAACCTATTGAGTGCTTCTGCCCTGAGGGCAGCATGTTAAACACTAATAATAACACAGCGATACGAACCTATTGAGTGCTTCTGCCCTGAGGGCAGCGCGTTAAACACTAATAATAACACAGCGAAATGAACATATTGAGTACTTCTGCCTTTAGGGCAGCATGTTAAACACTAATAATAACACAGCGATACAAACCTATTGAGTGCTTCTGCCCTGAGGGCAGCGCATTAAACACTAATAATAACACAGCGATACAAATCTATTGAGTGCTTCTCCCCTGAGGGCAGCGCGTTAAACACTAATAATAACACAGCGATACGAACCTATTGAGTACTTCTGCCCTGAGGGCAGAGCATTAAAATCTAAAAATAACTCAGCAAAACTAACATATTGAATACTTCTGCCTTTAGGGCAGTGCGTTAAACACTAATAATAACACAGCAAAACGAACCTATTGAGTACTTCTGCCATGAGGGCAGCATGTTAAACACTAATAATAACAGCGATACAAACCTATTTAGTATTTCTGCCTTTGGGGCAGCGCGTTAAACACTAATAATAACACAGCGAAATGAACATATTGAGTACTTCTGCCTTTAGGGCAGCATGTTAAACACTAATAATAACACAGCGATACAAACCTATTGAGTGCTTCTGCCCTGAGGGCAGCGCATTAAACACTAATAATAACACAGCGATACAAATCTATTGAGTGCTTCTCCCCTGAGGGCAGCGCGTTAAACACTAATAATAACACAGCGATACGAACCTATTGAGTACTTCTGCCCTGAGGGCAGAGCATTAAAATCTAAAAATAACTCAGCAAAACTAACATATTGAATACTTCTGCCTTTAGGGCAGTGCGTTAAACACTAATAATAACACAGCAAAACAAACCTATTGAGTACTTCTGCCATGAGGGCAGCATGTTAAACACTAATAATAACAGCGATACAAACCTATTTAGTATTTCTGCCTTTGGGGCAGCGCGTTAAACACTAATAATAACACAGCGATACAAACATATTGAGTGCTTCTGCCCTGAAGGCAGCGCTAAACACTAATAATAACACAGAGATACGAACCTACTGAGTGCTTCTGCCCTGAGGGCAGCGCATTAAACACTAATAATAACACAGCAATACGAACCTATTGAGTACTTCTGTCCTGAGGGCAGCACGTTAAAAACGAATAATAACAGCGATACGAACCTATTGAGAACTTCTGCCCTGAGGGCAGCACGTTAAACACTAATAATAACACAGTGATACGAACCTATTGAGTGCTTCTGCCCTGAGGGCAGCGTGTTAAACACTAATAATAACACAGCGATACGAACCTATTGAGTGCTTCTGCCCTGAGGGCAGCACGCTAAACACTAATAATAACACAGCGATACAAACCTATTGAGTGCTTCTGCCCTGAGGACAGCATGCTAAACACTAATAATAACACAGCGATACAAACCTATTGAGTGCTTCTGCCCTGAGGGCAGCGCATTAAACACTAATAATAACACAGCGATACGAACCTATTGAGTACTTTTGCCCTGAGGGCAACGTGTTAAACACTAATAATAACACAGCGAAACAAACATATTGAGTACTTCTGCCTTTAGGGCAGCATGTTAAACACTAATAATAACACAGCGATACAAACCTATTGAGTGCTTCTGCCCTGAGGGCAGCGCGTTAAACACTAATAATAACACAGTGATTCGAACCTATTGAGTACTTCTGCCCTGAGGGCAGCACGTTAAAAACTAATAATAACACAGCGAAACGAACATATTGAATACTTCTGCCTTTATGGCTGCGCGTTAAACACTAATAATAACAAAGCGAAACGAACCTATTGAGTACTTCTGCCCTGAGGGCAGCACATTAAACACTAATAACAAAGCGAAACGAACCTATTGAGTACTTCTGCCCTGAGGGCAGCACATTAAACACTAATAATAACACAGCGATACGAACCTATTGAGTACTTCTGCCCTGAGGGCAGAGCATTAAAATCTAAAAATAACACAGCGAAACGAACATATTGAATACTTCTGCCTTTATGGCAGCACATTAAACACTAATAACAAAGCGAAACGAACCTATTGAGTACTTCTGCCCTGAGGGCAGCACATTAAACACTAATAATAACACAGCGATACAAATCTATTGAGTGCTTCTCCCCTGAGGGCAGCGCGTTAAACACTAATAATAACACAGCGATACGAACCTATTGAGTACTTCTGCCCTGAGGGCAGAGCATTAAAATCTAAAAATAACTCAGCAAAACTAACATATTGAATACTTCTGCCTTTAGGGCAGTGCGTTAAACACTAATAATAACACAGCAAAACAAACCTATTGAGTACTTCTGCCATGAGGGCAGCATGTTAAACACTAATAATAACAGCGATACAAACCTATTTAGTATTTCTGCCTTTGGGGCAGCGCGTTAAACACTAATAATAACACAGCGATACAAACATATTGAGTGCTTCTGCCCTGAAGGCAGCGCTAAACACTAATAATAACACAGAGATACGAACCTACTGAGTGCTTCTGCCCTGAGGGCAGCGCATTAAACACTAATAATAACACAGCAATACGAACCTATTGAGTACTTCTGTCCTGAGGGCAGCACGTTAAAAACGAATAATAACAGCGATACGAACCTATTGAGAACTTCTGCCCTGAGGGCAGCACGTTAAACACTAATAATAACACAGTGATACGAACCTATTGAGTGCTTCTGCCCTGAGGGCAGCGTGTTAAACACTAATAATAACACAGCGATACGAACCTATTGAGTGCTTCTGCCCTGAGGGCAGCACGCTAAACACTAATAATAACACAGCGATACAAACCTATTGAGTGCTTCTGCCCTGAGGACAGCACGCTAAACACTAATAATAACACAGCGATACAAACCTATTGAGTGCTTCTGCCCTGAGGGCAGCGCATTAAACACTAATAATAACACAGCGATACGAACTTATTGAGTACTTTTACCCTGAGGGCAACGTGTTAAACACTAATAATAACACAGCGAAACAAACATATTGAGTACTTCTGCCTTTAGGGCAGCATGTTAAACACTAATAATAACACAGCGATACAAACCTATTGAGTGCTTCTGCCCTGAGGGCAGCGCGTTAAACACTAATAATAACACAGTGATTCGAACCTATTGAGTACTTCTGCCCTGAGGGCAGCACGTTAAAAACTAATAATAACACAGCGAAACGAACATATTGAATACTTCTGCCTTTATGGCTGCGCGTTAAACACTAATAATAACAAAGCGAAACGAACCTATTGAGTACTTCTGCCCTGAGGGCAGCACATTAAACACTAATAACAAAGCGAAACGAACCTATTGAGTACTTCTGCCCTGAGGGCAGCACATTAAACACTAATAATAACAGCGATACGAACCTATTGAGTGCTTCTGCCCTGAGGGCAGCACGTTAAACACTAATAATAACACAGCGATACGAACCTATTGAGTACTTTTGCCCTGAGGGCAACGTGTTAAACACTAATAATAACACAGCGAAACGAACATATTGAGTACTTCTGCCTTTAGGGCAGCATGTTAAACAATAATAATAACACAGCGATACAAACCTATTGAGTGCTTCTGCCCTGAGGGTAGCGCGTTAAACACTAATAATAACACAGCGATACGAACCTATTGAGTACTTCTGCCCTGAGGGCAGCACGTTAAACACTAATAATAACACAGTGATTCGAACCTATTGAGTACTTCTGCCCTGAGGGCAGCGCGTTAAAAACTAATAATAACACAGCGAAACGAACATATTGAATACTTCTGCCTTTATGGCTGCGCGTTAAACACTAATAATAACAAAGCGAAACGAACCTATTGAGTACTTCTGCCCTGAGGGCAGCACATTAAACACTAATAATAACAGCAATATGAACCTATTTAGTATTTCTGCCTTTGGGGCAGAGCGTTAAACACTAATAATAACACAGCGATACAAACATATTGAGTGCTTCTGCCCTGAGGGCAGCGCGTTAAACACTAATAATAACACAGCGATACGAACCTATTGAGTGCTTCTGCCCTGAGGGCAGCGTGTTAAACACTAATAATACGAACCTTCTTCCCTGAGGGCAGCGCGTTAAATACTAATAATAACAGCAATACGAACCTATTGAGTGCTTCTGCCCTGAGGGTAGCACGTTAAACACTAATAATAACAGCGATACAAACCTATTGAGTGCTTCTGCCCTGAGGGCAGAAAGAAACTTTGGTACATTTGAAGTATTCAATATCTTGACAAACATTCCATTTTATAATTCACGTTTTATTAACATTTACTCAATAATGTTCTTATCTTCTGTCATCCTCAACACATTTAAATGTTTATAAGTTTCCTGATGAACATTCCCATATTCTGAATAATAGAACATAATATTACATAGTGATCCACATATTTCATTCATAAAATACAATGTTTTTAATCTTACAAGCATGAATCGTTACAGTTTAATCTTTGTAATTAATAACTAACATAACTGTTTCTGAACTAATTTCCCCTGAATACATCATATTGAATGTAATTTATAGGAATAAAAAAAAAAAATCTGAAGTTTCCAGACAGACCCCCCCCCCCTCCCCCCCCCCAGATTTTAGAAACTCAACTGTGGTCTTTGAATTAGAGACCTACACATGATTCATTTTCATCGGCCATTAAATATATTCATCCAAACTCTCGATAGCTTGCTCTTTTGAGTATTGGCTCCATCCATATGAAATATCATCCCAACTGTGGAATGTTTTCTCAAAGTGATCTTCCAGGTCTTTCTGAAATCTACACACAAACCACTTCCAGTACGGCAGCTCAGAGAAGTCAGGGGTGATGCTCCACTCTGCATAAACATATCCTGCATTTCTGTATTCTCTGCATGGAATCCACTGACCTGTATAGAACATTTTACCAGTTCTCACTAATGTTGTGCAAAAATCTGCACTGAGACACTCTGTGTCCTCATAACAGCACCCGGTGAGTCCATCCACCCGATGGAAAGGAACGCTGTGATCTCCAGTATGGTTTTCTACAGTGTTGGTGCAGGTGGCTGAACAGAACGGACACTGAACCCAGCAGCACTGAGAGAGATGATCGATCAGAATCTCATCTGGTCTGTCGTTATGTTCCAGATTTTCTGGAAATGTCTCTTTGCTGAATTTTTGTTGTATTTCAGATGATACTGAGCCAAGTTCTTCACTTATCACATCTTCTAGGAGATTGAAGTCATCAACACCATCATGACTCGCGCCACTGAGGTCCTTTACAGAGAATATCAGCACATCTGAGAGCTGCAGTGTGAAGTGATCCAACCACTTCTGAACATCTCCGCTGGTGGTGTTAACCAGTGTAGTTGCTCTATGAGCTGCTTCTATGATCTTCTGCTGTAGGAGTTTAATGTTCTCCTTCATCTTGGGCCGAACATGGTCTCTGAAGTTGTCAGTTATGTACTGATTGACTTCATCTTTGATGAAACTCTTTAAGTGATCTCTGGGATTATTAAAATATGTAAGGTATTTGTCAAAATCCTCCTGTTCTGCCAGAGTCTTTAGGATGTGTTTCTCTAGTTTAGATCTGTTTCCATTTAGCGATTCACAGTTTGTCTTAATTTCATTAGTCACATCTCTGGCAGTATCTTTGTAGACACTCTTTTGAATGGGCTCTTTCAGTTTTTGACAGATGATCTCAGCAAAAATGGCAGCTGTTGTTGCACCTTGACAGTATTTCTGGAAGATACTATAGTACTCTTTGCTCTTCTTTTCGAAGTAGAAAACAGGATCATTGGCTTCCCTGAACTTTCTTTGCTGGTCAGTAATGAACTTGTTTTCTCTCTTACAGATAGAAATGACCAAATCCATGTAAAATTCCTTTGTGAACACATACTTACTGGAACCTTGCCCATATTCTACCACTCTGGCTTTGATATAATCTGCGATTTCTTGAATGTAGGTTTTGTTGTAGCCCATCTTTTCAATGTTATACGACACAACCATTGTGTGTGCCTGTTGAGCAATGTCATTGACTAAAGTTCTTATTTGGTTTTCAACTTCAATGTAACCAAACTTCAGTTGAGCTGATCTGAAGGCATGTTTAGCATGTCTTGTAATTCCACTGGATTTCTTTAACTGTATATAATTTGAATAACTCTTTACAGATAAAATATCCCTGCTCATCTTCCAGTTGTTTACACGGAAACTTTCATAGTTGCTGAGAAGTTGTTCCATGTCTTTTAATATATCAATGTTTTTGATGGGAGGAGTTTCTGTCTTAATCTTGTTAACACACTTTTCCCAGAATGAATCAAACTCTTTTTTCAGGATTGTTTCATCATTGGCTTTGTCTCTCAGTTTTATTGCTAGTTCTTTGCTCTTTTCCAAGAGAGTATTTTCATGGCGTGTTTTCTGAGCATCAATCTTTTTCTTCATATCTCGCTGCTGAAGAATCTCATTTAATTTCCTCTTTGTTTCTCTCACAATGTTCTCCTGAAGCTCTTTGATTTTGATGTGAAATGATGCTTTCCACTGTATCAGTATATCTTTATCTTTGTCTTTCTCAAAGAATTCTGCCATTGATTTTTCTACTTCTCCACTTTTTACTTTTAGTTTTCCTTGAAGATCGCTTTCTGAAACCTCATCAACTGTTTCATTTTCTATGTTGTTGTAGAGTTTGTTCTCTATATCCAGCATGGTTCTGCGAAGACTCCAGGACCACTTACTGTATTCTGTCTCCAGTTTTCGGTATGTTGCGATTTCCAGGGAATTTCTGAAGCTAAACACAAATCGTTCATTCAGTAAAGCCTCCCACAGATCCTTAATGCGACCTTTTAGTTGTGTCAGCTCTAACCCATCTGATTTTGAGGCATGGCCAAAAAACGTTGTCTTTAGCTCTTGGATGTTTTCACAGTATGATGGGTTTGGTGGTGCCATTGGTGGGCTGCCTTCCCAGAGCTGTCCAAAATACTTAATATCCTTCTGTATATCAAAAGTGATGACATCACTGAAACATTCTGCATCACAGCCTTCATCTTTAGCAGCGAGTTTCGTCATCTCATCCAGTGTCTCCTGTAGTCGCCTCCTTCCCTCCATGTTCTTCTCTCCAGCTGTGATGTCTGAAACGTTCTGATGCACAAACATGCAGCTGGGATTCAGTTTGACCTTCTTCATCCTCATGAAGGCCTGAACAACAATCTGAAGAATGTCCTGCAGCTCAGATGGGCTTTCTCCAAAGACATTTATCAATGTCAGATTACCAAGACCAACAACAAATGTGGCCATTTCATTGTCCTGATGTCTTGTTGACCTTCCAGACAATTCTAGAGCACGAAGACCCTCAGTATCAACAACCAGAATATAGTCAAAGTTCAGCTGTCCTTTCATCTCCTCTGACACTCTGACCAGCTGCATGAAAGCTCCTCTGGTGCACCTGCCAGCACTGACGGCAAACTGCAGTCCAAACATGGCGTTCAGCATAGTGGATTTCCCAGAGCTCTGAATCCCTAAAACGGATAGCACAAAGACTCTCTTGTCTCCCAGTTTATTGATGAGTTCTTGCAGAACAGCAATAACCCAGACCACAGGAACATGAGCAGCATCTCCATCCATCAGCTCCAGTGGAAATCCAGAGATCATCATGTCTGCGGCAAGACTCGGGAGAGAAGAGAAATTAAATGGCAGGCCTTCCTTGTTCTTATTCAATGATTTACATGATTCATAGATCTGACCAATCTCCCTCAGGATGTGCTCCAAGCCAAAGGTTGCAGCTTGAAGTTCTTTTGATATCCTTACAAGTTCTGTATGTTCATTGGTCATCTGTTGATCAGCTCTGTTGACTTTTGACCATTTTTCATCATACTTGTAGTGTAGAGCAGAAAGGTCAGCTGAGGTATATTCATCCAGGAGGATTGCGAGCCATCTCAGAAAAAAGATCTTCTCATTTGGAGACTGTGAATTCATTTCTGTAATAAAAAACTTCATGAACCCACCAATGTTCAGCACATGCTGCTGTTCACGGATTTTCTTCATATCCTGTTTCTGTTTTATTTCCACGTCTACTTCATTTCCCTGAGATCGATGTAGCTCTTTGTTCTTTTCACACCACTGATGCCACAGTTCCCCCTGACAGGGCAGAAATAATTCTTTGATTTTTGTCAGGTTTTTATCCTTCAGTAAACCCATCATCTGCTGGGCTGCTTCTTTCCCTCTCCTACAGTCATTGTCTTGATTCTCATCTACTCTGATACTTGATTGTTTAGACACATCTTCAAGACTTAAAAAAGAAGATGATTGTGATGAAAAGACTGAGAGACATTTATTTATAGCTTGCACAAGTTCTTCAGATACTTTTGACTGATTTCTGTTGTTTAGTCCAATTTTGTATTTTCCTTCCCTCATTTCAGTTACACTAGATTCATCCTCAGTAAAAAGACAAATGAGTGGCTTTCTGCCCCTGTACAGGTTTTGGATCTTTGCTGCATTCTTGTTTTTCTGGTTGAGTCGTGGTAATATAACAACATTGACTGAGGCCATTTCAGTGAGGATCTGCAGCTGTTTCTCATGGTCTCCTGCATCACCATGGAGGTTACAGAATGCGACACATTGAGTAAATGTATCTGTGACTTTCCCAGAGGGGCAGTACCAGGCGATCTCCACCACACCATCCATCAGTACTCTGGTGTTGCTGCTGCCTGTGCAGTTCCTGTGGAAGAATGTGTTGTGTTTCTCATTGATCAGACTGTTTATCAGCTGAGACTTAGATGAAGACAATGAGTCAAACCTGAAGAAAGACACCATAGCTGTTTCTGCCTTACAGACTGGTTGGACTTTACTGATGATTTCATGACCAACTTTACTTTTGGTATCTTTTATCTTCCAGCTTTTGTTGATTTGTCTGAATGTCCAGAGAGGAAACTCAATCTCTTGTGTGAATGGATCAGGAACAAGCAGAGGCAGAGCGTACTGACACTGAGACAGTTTAGTTAAAATCAGCTGCTTTAGGAAACTATCAGCACAATGAAACACGGCCATCTGAACATCCATTGGGTGAATAGCATCTCTTCTGTTTATTTCTGCATGACACAAATATATTTCTCTGAATATATCGGCCTCACCCTTATCTTCATACAAGTCATTGTTTATTTGTTGTCTGTCATCCTGTGAATCCATAGTTTTAATGTATCTTGCTCTGTAGTTCATCATCAGCAGTTTTTGTATGAAAGTCTGAATCAGGTCCTCCTCAGCACAAGACTCATGAGACTCTAATGAATATTTAGTTAGTTGAAGAACATCTGCAGCTCTTAGTTTAAGGTGGTGCCTTTTATCAAGATGAAGCCTGTGAAATAGATGCTCTACATTATCCCCCCTTCCGTTTCCTTTTTGATCCAATGTTGCACCATCTTTTGATTGCCTCGCTCCCTGAGAAATACACACAAACAAGGCAGTTAGCTTAAAACAACTTTCAATTAATTGAAATAAAGATGAAACTTTGTATCTTAGTACAACCAGCAATTGTTGGAAAGAAAGCAAACTGTGTGCCCATGATTAGCTGTCTTTGAAAAGTACTGCACATGACAGACAAAATGTGCAAAACCATAGATTTAAGATTAATATGTAAGTGTTTTTATGAAAGCAGAATATATAAAAGTGTTGCAAAAATATCACTCTTTGCAGTACATTTATCAGTAAATATATAAATAACTCCAAAACCATAAAAGGTGAAGAGAAACATCTCAGATTATGACTGTAACCATGATGCTGTGTCATAGTAGCGACCCTTTGGGAACTCCTCTGTGTTCTTGCTCTTGAAGCATGTGTGAAATCAGTCCAATGGAATGGCGGGGCATCACAGACAGGGTGACATCATGACCAGGAATCAATAAAGAGTTCCCAGACCAAACAATGTCAGCTTCTGATAGGCAGAAGCAAGTCAATCACAGACATGCAGAAAGTATAGCAAATGCGGCGCAGAGTCTCATTCCCTTCTCAGGGAACAATGGTTAAAGTTGTAACCTGAGAAATACCCTTTTGAGGGAACTCGCGCTGCGTCATAGTAGGGATGCTTTTGGAATGATAATACCCACTTAGCCTATCTAGTGTGATCCATAGGCACAACTAAGACATGAGCACCTGATAACATCATGAAACCTTACAAATGTAAGTGGAGAGGACCAGGCTACCACATCACATGCATCTTGCAGGGATATTCCTGATAGTAAGGCCTTAGAAGCTTCCATAGTCCTCATAGAATGAGCTCTAACAGCCATAGATGATGGTTGTCCAGAAACCTCATAAGCAAGGGAAATAGCTTTGACTATCCACTTGCTCAGTGTCTGCTTGGTTGCGGGAGGACCTTTCTTAGGTGAAGCAATGCATACAAATAACTGTTTTGATTTCCTGCACAGGGCAGCTCTGTGGACATACGTGTCAAGTGCTCTAACTGGACATACCAAATTACTCCTTGTTTGAGTGTAAACTATGGATTTGAAGCAAAACTGGTTAATTTGTGGTTACCGTTGAATAACTGCAATAAGCCAGTTATTTATTTATTATTATTAGTTTTGTTTGTTTTATTAGATGTAGAAGACGTCTCGGTTACGTATGTAACCCTCGTTCCCTGAGGGAGGGAACGGAGACGTACGTCGGAACTGACTGACGAATTGGGATCTGATTTCAAAGACCAATCTACTTCGAGTGTTTTAAAACGAGCCAATGAAGATTGGCATGCGATTCACGCATTCCACGCACCGCCCCGCAGCGCGGGTATAAATAAGGAAGTGGAATGCTAGATCATTGCTTTTTCTGCTGAGGAGCCGAAAGCTCCTAGCGGAAGCACAGCACAGCACCTGGCGACGGGACGTACGTCTCCGTTCCCTCCCTCAGGGAACGAGGGTTACATACGTAACCGAGACGTTCCCTTTCAGTCGGTCACATTCGACGTACTTCGGAACTGACCAATGAATTGGGATCTCTACCAAAACGCCAGGGCGCTGGCCCTTCCAGCGTCCTGCTTGAGCATACTGGACCGTCTTAAATGGTACGGAAGTCAGGGCTCCAAGCAGGGAGGTCAGTCACTGCTGTTTCTGCAAGACCCACCCAGAGTGACTGCTGGAACACTGGGGAAGCGTGCCCGTCTCGGTAGATGGTACGCTGCGGAGCCACGTCCTTCCGTGGAAGGATTGGTGGCGGAATACACATAAGGACTAACCTGGCAGGGTAGTGCAACATATGGCAGTCTCTGGGGTGGTTCCAGCCTGGTTCCAGGGGGGAAAGAAGAACACGCCCAGAGACGACAGAGTGGGCTCTGTCAAGGGAAAGACACGGGGATAGCCAAGTAGGGTAGCAGGTACCGTGGAAGAATACACATATGGGGTTGTCGTGAGGGAACCGCTACATATGGAACCCAGCCTACACACACGTTTCACAAGCATACGGGTGCAGGCCTGGTGTCAGACAGAGGGGTGACGGAGGAGCTCGACAGGGTTAGCCGTTTCCGGGGAACACAACTGGAGAAAATAGACGCACGTATCCGGCCCAGAGGGCGGGAGTGGCGTTGCAAGCCGACACTTAGAACGGGCACTTAGTGCTACTGGCCCCTGGGGGCGAGGATGTGGGAAGATACCGGCTCTACACGGAGGCTATAGAATCTTGCGAACGTGTTAGGTGTCGCCCAGCCCGCAGCTCTACATACATCTGTCAGCGAGGCGCCTTGAGCCAGCGCCCAGGAGGAAGCAACACTCCTTGTTGAGTGTGCTCGCAACCAGAACGGGCAAGGCACGTCTTGGGACTGGTAAGCCAAGACGATAGCATCCACTATCCAGTGGGCTAACCTCTGCTTGGAGACAGCCTTTCCCTTCTGCTGGCCTCCGTAACAGACAAAGAGTTGCTCTGAGGTCCTAAGGCTTTGAGTCCGGTCAATGTAAGCGCAAAGAGCGCGGACGGGACATAAAGCCAGGGCTGGGTCTGCCTCCTCCGAAGGCAGCGCTTGCAGGTTCACTACCTGGTCCCGGAAGGGAGTGGTAGGAACCTTGGGCACGTATCCAGGCCGGGGTCTCAGGACAACGTGAGAGTTGTCCGGCCCGAATTCTAGGCACGATTCGTTGACCGAAAGTGCATGCAGGTCCCCTACCCTCTTAATAGAGGCCAATGCCGTCAGAAGCACTGTCTTCATCGACAGGATTTTAAGCTCCACAGACTGTAAAGGCTCAAAGGGAGGGCTCTGAAGTGCTCTGAGCACTAGAGCCAAGTCCCAAGAGGGTAACGAGTTTGGACGAGGAGGATTTAGCCTCCTCGCACCTCTGAGGAACCTGACGATTAGGTCGTGCTTTCCCAAAGATTTACCTTCAACTGCATTTGCAATTTGCAATTGCTGCGACGTACACTTGAGGGTGGAGGGAGACAGCCTTCGCTCCAGCCCATCTTGCAGGAAAGAAAGCACGACACTAACCGAACACCTTCGGGGGTCTTCCCGGTGGGAAGAGCACCATTAAACAAACAGGTTCCACTTCAAGCGTAGAGGCGCCTCGTAGAGGGGGCTCTAGCAGAAGAGATGGTGTCCACCACAGCCTGTGGTAGACCACCTAGAACCTCCGCGTCCCGTCCAGGGACCAGACATGGAGTTTCCAGAGGTCTGGACGCGGGTGCCATAGAGTGCCCCGTTCCTGAGAAGAAGGTCCCTCCTCAGGGGAATCGGCCAAGGAGGGGCTGTCGCGAGGAGAGTTAGTTCTGGGAACCAGGTCCGGTTGGGCCAATAGGGCGCAACTAACAAGACCTGCTCCTCGTCCTTCCTGACCTTGCACAGGGTCTGTGCAAGAAGGCTCACTGGGTGAAACGCATATTTGCGCAGGTCCCGGGGCCAGCTGTGCGCCGGTGCATCCGTGCCGAGGGTGCCCCCGGTCAGGGAATAGTACCACTGGCACTGGGTCGAGTCCGGAGAGGCAAACAGGTCTACCTGTGCGGCTCCGAAGAGGTTCCATATCAGCTGGACTGCCTGGGGATGGAGTCACCACTCTCCCGGAGGTGCAGGCTGCCGAGAGAGCTCGTCGGCTGTCCGGTTGAGCGCACCTGGGACATAAATGGCACGAAGCGACCTCAGATGCTTCTGACTCCAAAGGAGGAGGTGGTGGGCGAGTTGGAACATGCAACGGGAGCGTAGACCACCCTGGCGGTTGATGAACGCAACGGCTGCAGTGCTGTCCGTACGGACCAGTACATGCTTGCCACGTAGCGGCCCCTTGAGGCGGCGCAGTGCCAAGTGTACCGCAACAACTCGAGGCAATTGATATGCCAATGCAATTGAGGTCCCGTCCACACACCTGAAACTGCATGCCCGTTGTACGTGCCCCCCCCAGCCCGTGGAGGAGGCATCCGTGAAGAGCACAGCATGCCTGGACACTTGTTCTAAGGGCACACCGGCCCGGAGAAACGAAGCGTCGGTCCACGGGCTGAAGGTTTGGTGGCAGTAAGGAGTCACTGGAGCCCTCGGCAACAAGCAGGTAGGGGCGCCGTTTCGAATTAGGATGTTTTTTGTTTTTTTTAAACCGCTGTCTGCTTCTGGGCCATCGAGAACTGCTGGGCAGAGTTCTCGACGGCGTCACCGAAGAGGCCAGCCTGACAGACAGGGGCGTTGAGGAACCGAACATAGTCGGACTCACGCATATCTGCCAGGTTTAGCCCCAGGTTCCTGGACCACTAGTGTGGACATCGCCTGACCCAGGGAGCGTGCGGTGACTTCCGTTGCCCGGAGAGCGAGGTCCACCACCGCACGCAGTTCCTGCATAACCCCTGGGTCAGGACTACCCTCGTGCATGCAGGACAGAGGGTAGTGAGAGAGGGAAAAATTTATACAGATTTTGGCCCTTTTGGTGTTCCATATTTTGACACCAAATAGTTCCATACTGCAAATTTTTCCAATGCCCATCCGGGGAAAAAAGGCACGGGGGTAGGCAAGGCGATTTTACGCGTTGCACTACGCCTCAGCCACCCGGGAAAGCATGGCTGTCAACTCTGAATCTGATTCAGCAAGAGCACACACACTATTATAGTGGGAACTTAGCCTCATCATTTCCAGCGCATGACAGCCCTCTCTCCGATGCAGCAATTGACATCTGTCCTCTGCCAGAGCCCCAAATGAAACACTAGGTCACCTTGTTTTTTAAAAGGACCAGCAATCCCATCTGTAGGCTACCAGCAGGCATGTGAGACAGTGAACGTGGCCGTCAAACTTGACGGCACACGGTGTGCTGAATGCTCAAGCCCTATGAAAAGGTAAGACGAACACCGCACCGATGTGGTCATGTCCTCATGTGGGAACATGAACCACCCACGAACACAGTCTCAGCATGCTTGTGATGCGATAGAGGAGTGGGGGCCCACGGAGACGTACCCGGTGGGGAAGCACCACTGTAATCCTCAGGTCACAAAGGCTTATTAGCCAAAATAGCACTTCTCTGGCTTTTGCAAGAAAAGAAACTAGATTGGGGAATAGGCAAAGGGACTCAACCCCGTTTGAGGTTTCATAGTCTCGACCACACATCTCTAGCGCAGAGTGACGTGCTGGGTTGCCGGCGCCCGACGGCACACGGCACTGAACACTCAAGCCCTTACGAGAAAGGCTTGAGACGAACAACGCGTCGACGTGACCATGCTCTCCTGAGAGAGCATGGATCACCCACGAACGCAATCTCACATGTTTATATGTGAGAGAGATCGTGGCCGTCAAATGAGGACAGGAAACAACCGCATCCAGAAACACGGTTTGAATGACATCTTGAAAAAGACGCAGGGTCAAACCATGTTGCTCTTTTAGAAAGGAAACTGCTCTTTTATGTGCTGAAGCACTCAGGGAGATGACCGCTGCACCACACAGTACAATAGTGCAAGCCTGTGTGTGCACTCAAAACGGAAACGCCCAGCGAACCAACACTTTGATGTCCGTTGAAGCAGCCACTCGCTGAGACGCGCTGTCACACCCGCACTGGTAGAAGCAGTCCTCTCACGAGACTCGAACACAGGAAACATTCACTGTTCGTCTCCGAAGTAGAAAGCAATGATCTAGCATTCCACTTCCTTATTTATACCCGCGCTGCGGGGCGGTGCGTGGAATGCGTGAATCGCATGCCAATCTTCATTGGCTCGTTTTAAAACACTTGAAGTAGATTGGTCTCTGAAATCAGATCCCAATTCGTCGGTCAGTTCCGACGTACGTAGAACGTGACCGACTGAAAGGGAACCATGGTTAATTTATGTAATCAATGTTTTCATAGCACTCAGCTAACAGGTTTGTTTGAAGGACAGCATTGGGCAGGAGGAGGAATAGCTTGTTTTGTCAATAAAAAAGGGCTTTTTATCTGATTAATCCATAAATCAAAAAATAATTGGATAACTAATCTATTATCAAAATAATCGTTAGTTGCAGCCCTAATATATAAGGACAATTAACACAGATTGCTTGCTAAAGACACAGAAGCTGACATTGTTTGGTCTGTGCGCGCTTTATAGCTTCCTGGTCATGACGTCACCCCGTCTATGATGCCCTGCCATTCCATTGGACAGATTTCACACCCCATACGGAAACGTAATATATGTACATACACTCACCTAAAGGATTATTATGCTGCGTTCACACCAAACGCGAATTGAGCGTCTGGCGCGAGTGATTTCAATGTTAAGTCAATGGAAACGCGCGTTGACGCGCGTCTGGAGGTCCCGCGGCGCGTAAGGCGCGTTACGCGCGTCGCGAAGGACGCGAATCCGCCTCATTCGCACGTCCAGTTCGCGCGAATGACGCGAATTGCTCGCGAATTGCTCGCGAATTGCTCGCGAATTGAGCGTCTTGCGCGAGTGGTGCTTTTTGTGCATTTTGTGGATTCACGCGTTTGAAGCGAATTCGCGTCTGACGCCCGAGTTGAAAAATCTGAACTTTGGCGTCAAATTCGCGCCGCGTTAACCAATCAGGAGCCTGCTCGCTGCTGTCACGTGGTAAAGTGACGTGTATGAGAAACCCTGCATAAATTAAAAACAGTACTATTGTGTCACAAAATGTAGTTTTAAGACGTTTTCAGGTGGGAATGTAGTTGTTTAAAGCTCAAATCTGTGGTTTATTTATAAAGAGAGCGCCTATTTAAAAAAAATAATCTTGTGTTTTTGGAGTTGTGAGATCCAGGCTATCACCGGGCAATCACTGCTCATAACCCCAGCGAAGGCAGCCTTACCTCGGCCAGTCCTTCTGGCGTCTGCCGCTGGCTCTGATGTCCTGTAGTGGTTCGTCTTGTGTGGATCTAACGGGCGATCTTTGCTCTCATGAATATATAATTTGTTGTCTGCCAAATCGTTTTGACTGAGGGCAAAGAGAAGTTTCATAACTTTATATTTTAAGGATATTTAAACATACATGCAGTGAAGATAATGTAGGAGTTGCCTGGACCACATTTGTGTGGCTATTAATGCTTAATATATATGTTTAATGAAAATGAAAAGAGGCAGAGTGGTGTTTTATGACATATTTCTCCTGGAGTGCCTTGAACGCGCGTCAATTTCGCTTCCAGCGCTCGATTTCTACGCGCGTCCAATTCTCTGCTGACGCGCGAATGCATTCAAAATGTACGCGCGTGAAACTAGACGCGGTAGACGCGATTTTGAAGCTCAATTCGCGTTTGGTGTGAACGCAGCATTAGGAATACCATACTAATACTGTGTTTGACCCCCTTTCGCCTTCAGAACTGCCTTAATTCTACATGGCATTTATTCAACAAGGTGCTGAAAGCATTCTTTAGAAATGTTGGCCCATATTGATAGGATAGCATCTTGCAGTTGATGGAGATTTGTGGGATGCACATCCAGGGCACGAAGCTCCCGTTCCACCACATCCCAAAGATGCTCTATTGGGTTGAGATCTGGTGACTGTGGGGGCCATTTTAGTACAGTGAACTCATTGTCATGTTCAAGAAACCAATTTGAAATGATTAGAGCTTTGTGACATGGTGCATTATCCTGCTGGAAGTAGCCATCAGAGGATGGGTACATGGTGGTCATAAAGGGATGGACATGCTCAGAAACAATGCTCAGGTAGGCCGTGGCATTTAAACGATGCCCAATTGGCACTAAGGGGCCTAAAGTGTGCCAAGAAAACATCCCCCACACCATTACACCACCACCACCAGCCTGCACAGTGGTAACAAGGCATGATGGATCCATGTTCTCATTCTGTTTACGCCAAATTCTGACTCTACCATCTGAATGTCTCAACAGAAATCAAGACTCATCAGACCAGGCAACATTTTTCCAGTCTTCAACTGTCCTATTTGGTGAGCTTGTGCAAATTGTAGCCTCTTTTTCCTATTTGTAGTGGAGATGAGTGGTACCCGGTGGGGTCTTCTGCTGTTGTAGCCCATCCGCCTCAAGGTTGTGCGTGTTGTGGCTTCACAAATGCTTTGCTGCATACCTTGGTTGTAACGAGTGGTTATTTCAGTCAAAGTTGCTCTTTTATCAGCTTGAATCAGTCGGCCCATTCTCCTCTGACCTCTAGCATCAACAAGGCATTTTCGCCCACAGGACTGCCGCATACTGGATGTTTTTTCCCTTTTCACGCCATTCTTTGTAAACCCTAGAAATGGTTGTGCGTGAAAATCCCAGTATCTGAGCAGATTGTGAAATACTCAGACCGGCCTGTCTGGCACCAACAACCATGCCACGCTCAAAATTGCTTAAATCACCTTTCTTTCCCATTCTGACATTCAGTTTGGAGTTCAGGAGATTGTCTTTACCAGGACCACACCCCTAAATGCATTGAAGCAACTGCCATGTGATTGGTTGATTAGATAATTGCATTAATGAGAAATTTAACAGGTGTTCCTAATAATCCTTTAGGTGAGTGTATATGTCCCATATATGTCCCAGAGTAGTGATGTCATAATATGGTTCCTATATGGCAATACATTATTAGCACATATATACATCCTCACGATATATGAAGATATAGGTTTATACCATGTATGAAATACCCATAGAAGAATTATTATATATACATATATAAAAATTATTTATATGATGACTTTTGATATGGTACTGTATGTTAATGCCCCCCCCTCGGAGATTGGTCTCATCAGCAACAACGATGAGACTGCCTACATGGAGGAGATCCAGCACCTGGCCACATGGTGCACTGATAATAACCTGCTCCTCAACACCACCAAAACGAAGGAGCTCATCGTGGACTTCAGGAAAGAGTCAAGAGGCACACACGACACCATCCACATCAATGGAATGGCTGTTGAGCGTGTCTCCAGTTTCAAGTTCCTGGGGATCCACATCTCGGCGGACATGTCGTGGACGATCAACACCTCTAGCCTGGTCAAGAAGGCTCACCAGCGCCTTTTCTTCCTGAGGACACTGAGGAAGAATCAGCTCTCCTCGGCTATCCTGGTGAACTTCTACCGCTGCGCAATAGAAAGCATCCTGACCAACTGTGTCGCAGTATGGTATAGGAGCTGCTCTGTTGCGGAGCGCAAGGCACTGCAGCGGGTGGTGAAAACTGCCCAGCGCATCACAGGGACTCCACTACCTGCCATCGAGCACATCCAGAGGAAACGCTGTCTGCATCGAGCTCGCAGCATCCTCAAGGACTCCTCTCACCCAGCCCACAGACTGTTTTCTCTCCTGCCCTCTGGCAGGCGTTTCAGGATCCTCCGGACCAGGACCAGCAGACTTAAGAACAGTTTTTTCCCAAGAGCTGTCGCTCTGCTGAACTCAAACCCTCGTTGATCCACTTCCCTCATAAACTGCTAACTCTCCTACCTCACATCTGCCTTCACTTTGTTATTTGCACTACCGACTGTTTATTACAGTAACAACTGTTTACTTATGCATTTTGCACTACCATGTCTTAACTGGATTATGCTCATTTGCACTGCCGACTGTATTTATAGTACCACTGTTTACATTTACATTTAATTAATCCACTGCTATTCCTCATATTAGCCTAACATATTATTGTATACCTCTATCTGTAAAATTCTGTTTATAGTAATAGCCATCTGTATATTATATTCACTATACATATTCACCTGTAAATTCAGATCTGTTTATAGTAATAACCATCTCTCTATTTATACATATTTATATATATTCAGTACATATCCATGTCCTGCACTTATGCAACCATTGTATGGTTAGACCTAAACTGCATTTCGTTGCCTTGTACTTGTACTTGTGTAATGACAATAAAGTTGAATCTAATCTAATCTAATCTAAGATGGAAGGAAGCTATGAAGAAAGAGATGGAATCGCTGTATGCGAACAATGTATGGAACCTCATAGAACTACCAAAAGATCGAAAAGCAGTGGGCAGTAAATGGGTGTTCAAAGTCAAGGTTGATGCTGATGGAACATTTGAGAGACACAAAGCACGTTTAGTCGCACAAGGTTTTTCACAAAAGTTTGGATCAGACTATGATGAAACATTCAGTCCAGTAGTCAGATTTGAGTCAATCAGAACAATAATTGCTCTGGCTGTACAGCATGGACTAAAGCTGCATCAAATGGATGTCAAGACAGCTTTCCTGAATGGAGAACTTAAGGAAGAAGTGTACATGCAACAACCTGAAGGTTTTGTTGTGAAAGGAAAGGAACATCTAGTGTGCAAACTAAATCGCAGCATCTATGGACTGAAGCAATCACCAAGATGTTGGAACATCGTCCAAGATGAACAGCTAAAGAAGATGGGTTTTGTACAAACTACAGCTGATCCCTGCATTTACACTGCAGCAACTGGTGAGATGTTCATTATTGCTGTGTATGTTGATGACATTCTCCTGGCTGGACACAATGATAAACGGATGATGGAGGTGAAGAAAATACTTGCAAAACACTTTGAGATAAAGGACATGGGTGAGCTAACTCATTTTCTTGGAGTGAAAATTGTCCAAAAACCAGAAACAGGAGAAATCTGGATGGGTCAGACAACATATGCAAAAAATGTGCTGGAGAAGTTCGGAATGGAAAATTCAAAACCAGTAGGCACACCAGTAGACATGAACTCGAAGCTCATCAAACACACTGATGACAAAGAAGGAGTCGACTCGACACAATATCAGTCTGCTGTTGGTAGTCTGCTTTATTTATCAACAAGAACAAGACCAGACATTGCTTATGGTGTAAATAATGTTGCAAGATTCTGTGCTAAACCCACAAAGCATCATTGGACTGCTGTCAAACGAATCATGAGGTACCTGAACGGCACTTTGAATCTAGGTCTGCTGTATAGCAAAGACAAGCCAAAAGAATGCGTTGGGTTTTCAGATGCAGATTGGGCTGGAGACCAAGATGATCGCAAATCTGTATCAGGATACATGTTTCAAATCAGCGGAGCAGCTGTGAGTTGGAGAAGCAAGAAACAGACATGTGTAGCTCTCTCTACTGCTGAAGCTGAGTACATGGCATTGGCGAGTGCAGCTCAAGAAGCTGTATGGATGCGACAACTGATGACAGATCTAAAGGTAAACCACACAGGTCCAACGTTGATGTTTGAGGATAATCAGTCTGCTATCTGTATGGCAAAGAACCCTAAATTTCATGGACGTGCCAAACACATTGACATCAAGTATCACTTCATTCGAGAGCAAATTGCAAGTGGATTCATAGACTTGAAATACTGTAGCACTGAAGATATGATTGCTGATATATTCACTAAAGGACTTAGTGAAGAAAAGTTCACGAAGCTAAGACAGATGGCTGGAGTGAAACCAGTTAATTAATCATTCTTTTTGCGAGTGAGAAGGAGTGTTGGAAAAATACACTCTTACCAGAATAATTATTTTAAGCCTGTGTATTTCAGTTAAAGCTGTTTAAGTTATAAAGCCATATCATGTGAATACCTCCTTTAAGTTTCATTATATGACCACTAGGTGGAGCTCTAGTGCTCTAGAGCTCTACGTGGATATGTGACTCAAGATGGCGCCGAGGATGGCTGCTACGTTGCGAGCTCCGCTGAAACATTGTAGTTTTTTGTTTGTTCTGTTTACAGTTTTTGTGTTTTTTGTCTTGGATGTTGTCTGCCTTACTACGTACGACAGACAGACACTTTTGGACATTGGTTCGGCAATCGCACACCGAAAACCGGACTTTAAATTCTTCAACGACGACCCGCTGCTTACAAACACGGCAGCGGAGCCCTTTGTGTGCGTAGTCCGACCGCGGAAACGCCGCCGGAGAAGGGGAAGCAGAGCCGGCGTGCTCATCAGAGTAAGACACCGCGCAAACCGACCCCCGCTTCCCAGTATTTTACTGGCTAATGTTCAGTCTCTGGACAACAAACTCTGCGAGCTGAGAGCACGGATCTCTTTCCAACGAGAGACGAGGGACTGCTGCATTATCTGCCTTACAGAAACTTGGATGTCTGCTGAGATTCCAGATTCGGCCATCGAAACCACGGGGTTCTCCGTGCACCGAATGGACAGAGAAAAAGATCTATCAGGGAAAAGCAAAGGCGGGGGTGTATGTTTTATGATCAACAGATCCTGGTGTGATCAGAGGAACGTACATTCTATCAAGTCTTTCTGTTCTCCTGATCTGGAACTTCTCATGGTTCTGTGCCGACCATTCTGGCTACCGAGGGAATTCACAGCGGTCATCATCACAGCTGTGTATATTCCCCCACAAGCCGACACAGACCAGGCACTAAAGGAACTGTATAGGACAGTGAGTGAGCAGGAAACCGCGCATCCTGAGGCTGCGTTTATTGCGTTTATCGGACTTTAACAAAGCCAACTTCAAACGCATTGCACCTAAATACCACCAACATGTTAACTTCAACACGCGAGGGAACCGTATTTTAGAACACTGCTACTCTCCCTTCCGGGATGGTTACAAATCCCTCCCGCGCCCACCATTTGGCAAATCGGATCACTCTTCCATTCTCCTTCTGCCCGCATACAGGCAGAGACTGAAACAGGAAGCACCCGCCCTCAGAACCATCCAGTGCTGGTCGGACCAATCGGAATCTATGCTACAGGACTGTTTTGATCACGCAGACTGGGAGATGTTCCGGTCTGCCTCTGATGACGACATCGAGGTCTACGCTGATAGCGTAACGTGTTTCATCAGAAAGTGCGTAGAAGACGTTGTTCCGACCAAAACAATTCGGTTGTACCCAAACCAGAAGCCGTGGCTAAATGGGGATGTCCGCGCGGCACTCAATGCGCAGACCTCCACTTTTAACTCCGGTAATGCGGAGGAGCATAAACAAGCAAGTTATGCCCTCCGGAAAACCATCAGAGCAGCAAAACGCCAGTACAGGGACAAGATTGAAGGACAGTTCAACACCACCGACTCCAGAAGCATGTGGCGGGGAATTAACACCATCACGGACTATAAAGGGAACAAAAACTCCACCGTGAACACCGCTGCCTCTCTCCCGGACGAGCTAAACACCTTTTATGCTCGCTTTGAGGGAACTAACACCGCCCTCGCGGAGAGAGAGCTCGCGGCTGAAGATGCAGAGGTTAGTTCACTCTCTGTAACTGTAGCGGATGTAACCCGATCCTTCCGGCGGGTGAACATCCGTAAAGCCGCGGGTCCAGACGGCATTCCGGGCCGCGTCATCAGAGCGTGCGCGCACCAACTGGCTGGAGTTTTTATGGACATCTTTAACCTGTCCCTCTCCCTGTCTGTGGTCCCCACATGCTTCAAAACGTCCACCATTGTGCCTGTACCGAAGCAATCAAAAACACTCTGCTTAAACGACTGGCGTCCTGTTGCTCTGACCCCCATCATCAGCAAATGCTTTGAGAGAATAATCAGAAACCACATCTGCTCTGTTCTCCCCCCCTCACTAGACCCATTGCAGTTTGCATACCGCATAAACCGCTCCACTGATGATGCCATTTCATCTACAATACACACTGCTCTCTCCCACCTGGAAAAGAGGAACACATATGTGAGAATGCTGTTTGTAGACTACAGTTTGTAGACTACAGCTCAGCATTCAACACCATTGTGCCCTCCATACTTGACATTAAACTCCGGGCTCTAGGCTTAAACAGCTTGTTATGCAGCTGGATCCTGGACTTCCTGTCAAACAGATGCCAGGTGGTCAGAATGGGCAGTAACATCTCCTCACCACTGACTCTCAACACTGGAGCCCCTCAGGGCTGTGTTCTCAGCCCACTCCTGTACTCCTTTTACACACATGACTGTGTGGCAACCCACAGCTCCAATACCATCATCAAGTTTGCTGACGATACGACGGTGGTAGGTCTCATCACTGACAATGATGAAACGGCCTACAGAGAGGAGGTGCATACTCTGACACGATGGTGTCAGGAGCACAACCTCTCCCTCAACGTCAGCAAGACCAAGGAGCTGGTGGTCGACTTCAGGAGGAATGAGAGAGAACACCGCCCCATCACCATCAATGGAGCACCGGTGGAGAGAGTCAGCAGCTTCAAGTTCCTCGGTCCACACTGAGGCCGTTGTGAAGAAGGCTCATCAGCGCCTTTTCTTCCTGCGACGGCTGAGGAGGTTTGGAATGAACCGCCACATCCTCACACGCTTCTACACCAGCACCATCGAGAGCCTGCTGACTGGCTGCATCACCACCTGGTACGGCAACAGTACCGCCCGCAGCCGCAAAGCCCTGCAAAGGGTAGTGCACACGGCCAGCTGCATCATCGGAGGTGAGCTTCCCTCCCTCCAGGACATTTATGCCAGGCGGTGTGTGAAGAGAGCTCAGAGGATCATCAGAGACTCTAGCCACCCGAACCATGGGCTGCTCTCACTGCTGCCATCAGGCAGGCGGTACCACAGCATCAGAACACGCACCAGCCGACTCCAGAACAGCTTCTTCCCACAAACAATCAGACTCCTTAACTCCTGATCCATCAGTTCATAACACACACTGGACAGAATATCACTCAGCACAACCCACTGTAGATACACACACATTATATACACATTTATTTATCATATAGTACCTATTGTACATTGGATCTCTACTGTGAATAATATTGTATACTGTACATTGTATATTATTATTATTATAGCTTAATGTATACTGTTTAATGTATGTATTTAGTGTATATTGTTTAAAGTATATGTATATTGTAAGTATGTGTATATTGTTTAAGCTGTGAGAACTACACTCACATTGTGTAAATTATTTATTGTTTATTGTAGAGTTTACCGTGCTGTGAGTAATTGTGGGCGCATCAGATGTGTCATGACTGCTATGTTGCTCGGAACTGCACCTAAGAATTTCACCAACTGTTGCACTTGTGTATATGGTTGAGTGACAATAAAGTGATTTGATTTGATTTGATTTAAGCGTACTTTGGCTATTCTTGTTTTTTCACAGAAGAAGAGTTGTACATGTTGTTGAACAAGCAGTAAAGTGTGACGCACCTTTTTTGTTCTGTGCGTTTTTTCCCAAGAAATAACTGCTCTGAGTCTTTATTAAAACCAACACAGTATACACTCTTTTGTCCGTGTGTTGTGTGTTGTGTTGTTTTTTCAGCACGCAGCTTGTGCTCATCATCAGCCGTGTACTTTCATGTTTTGTTGTGTGTAGCATTTAACAGTTACCCTGTTAGAGGGGTGACTTTTTTCATTTTGTCCTCTAGAGGGCAACAAAGGGAGGAAGTGGTTTTAAGGTTGCAAGTAGCATAGGAGAGGCATGGCAATGGAGTATGGGTGAAAATGCCTGGAATCACATTGTGTTTGAGGAGGAAGTGAATTGTACATTCTAATGCTTTACATAGTGATGACGAAGTGAAGTTTTCTGAACCAGTGAAGATTTCAACACAATTGGCTTTATGCACAGCTGCACTACTTCCTGAACTTCAGCCAGCTCCTTTGTTTCCTGTTTGCCATTATTGGACAAACTGATTAATCCAGTGCAGCTGTGCATAAAGCCAATTGTATCAGAAAAAGGTGCATTACTCAAAGCTTTTCAAATCAGAGCTCGACGAGTACCTCTGCTGGTGAAAGTGAGGGAAAGCACCGTGTCGCAAAATGTTTTGCAACCAACACATCTTAGAAGCAAAAATGAATTAATGGATAGATTAATAAATTAATTAATTAATCAATATATTGAATGCATGACAACAATATGTTCCATTGCATACACCTAGTAACTCAAACCAATAAAGATAACATTTTGTATTGTGAATGTGGACATTTTTCCTGTTTGTAAACAAATAAAACTCATGAATAAAGGAAGTAAACTAAACAAATGCAGAAACACACACAAACATATATATATATATGAACAAAAGCCAAATATATTATCAATAAGGATTGGGCGAACTCAAAGGAAAGTGTTCCACATTTCAGAACCATGACAAAGTCTCGCAACAATAAACTAGTGCAATACAACAGTTCAGTCCCTCTTTTGAATCAGAGTATGAAGCATTCACATGGATGTGTGTGAAACGAAGCTTCGGACGTCATTGGTCACGTGATTTTGATCGAACGAATCAAGCATCGATACATCGAAGATTCACTGAAAATCGTTAACATTTTTTGACACAAGCTTCGGAGCTTTGGTATCTCTGTTAATATCACTAGCTTTACAATCTTTTTCAAATGCACATTTTTATGTACCCATAAAAAGGTTAATTCATAAATGAAAGTTTGCACAGAGGACTTTGTTATGGGGCTTGAGTGCACTGATACCTACTTCTTACCTGTGTTGGATTGTGCCAGTCCCTTATCTAGGATTTAGGATTGTATATCTTCATTGCCTGCAGGGACTTTACAAATATTGGGACTTCTACAACACTCAGATACAAGACTTGCATTGCAGAGTGTATATCCTTTTCCCTTTACGGCATTTTGAATTGTTTGGTACACCTTCTATATATTTTTTTGCTGGTTTTTGTTTATTTGTGTATCACTTCAGTATTTTGGACTTGAGTTTGATTTACTGTGTATTTGTTTACTTTCAGTGTTGAGCATTGATATTCACAATGCTGTAATTGGATTTCGTCCATGTGCAAATTGTTATCATTCAGTGATTCAGTAGATACAATTTATTTCCACTCCCTCACTGAGACTCTTACAGTTAGTTTGAGCACAAACTATTGGCAAAAGTGAATTACCCTTTTGTGAGGCTTTCTTATTGTATAAAAAAACCGAGACGAGCCAGTTACAAGCATGAAGGGGTTTGTTTGTGTTTTGATTGTTTATTTTTTTAAGTCTAATAAATTGTTTATCTTATTTAAGTCTAATAAAAAGGCCATTAACCCATGGGCGTAGATTACACAGGGGACGTGTACCCCCCACTTTTTATCAAATGTAAATTCGTCCCCCACACTTTTTCATTGGGCAAGTGTGCTCACGACAAGTTGAGGTTTTCATTTAAGTGTATAAATTTAATTTAAAATTCAAAGAGAGTCTATCTAGTATCTAAGCTACGTTTCATAGTTTATTAGCTTATATTTCTATGTGAATTTTAAGTTTCCATGGTAATCAGTCACTCACTGGTCACGGTGACGGTACGCCCATGCTCACACCCGTGCTGTATCCATCATTTTCATACATGAGGTTGCGATGAGTTCAAAGCGATTCAAGAGAGTTCCAACATTTTTTACAGTCTATGGTTCAAAGCGGTAGGCTACAAAAAAAACCCCCTCTTCACTACGAAAACATCAAGCACTGTAAGTTGGCATGTGGTAGGCCTATCCGAATTGTGTTGTACAATAGTGTAACTGTCTGTTTCTCTTGTTGAATAATTAGCTAGTTTTGCTGGAAGATATTCGCTATTGCGTTTTCGGTGTATTTTCTTGTAACGTCTTTTTAATTTTCACAGATATGTTATCAAACCCCAAATTAGAGTAAAGATGGCATTTTTAACTTGCTGAATATGAAAGCCGTGAGCGCTTCGGAAGCGTAACATTTTGTGTGTGTGTGTGTGTGTGTGCGCGCGCGCGCCTCTGATATAGGCTACGGAATATCCACGGAAGTGTTTCTAGGATCTCCGTTCACAGATCGTTTGTTTCTGTATTGATTTTATATACAATGTTGATACAATGTAAAGTGTTTGCTCTGGCTCTTGTTGATTGAATATATAAAATATTTTTACAATTTAAAATGTTTTTTATTTGAATATATTAAAGTGTAATTTATTCCTGTGATTCAAAGCATTTATCATCATTACTCCAGTCGTCAGTGTCACATGATCCTTCACAGATCATTATAATATGCCGATTTGCTACTCAAGAAACATTTATTATTATTACCAATGTTGAAAACCGTTCATTTTAATAATTAATAAAAAAAAATTCAGGATTATTTGATGAATAGAAAGTTCATAAGAACAGCATTTATCTGAAATATAAAGCTTTTGCAACATTATAAATGTCTATATTGTCTATACTGTCATCCTTGCTGAATATTAATCCCCCCCCCCAAAAAAAATAAATAAAAATTCTTACTGATTCTTACGGTAGTACAATGTTACAAAAGCTTTCTATTTCAGATAAATACTGTTTGTTTGAACTTTCTATTAATCAAAAAATCCTAAAATGTTTTACACAACTGTTTTCAACACTGATAATAATCAGAAATGTTTCTTGATCATCAAGTCATCATTAGAATTATTTCTGAAGGATCATGTGACACTGAAGACTGGAGTAATGATGCTGAAAATTCAGCTTTGATCACAGGAATAAATTGCATATTTAAAATATATTCAAATATATAAAAGTTATTTAAAATTGTAAAAAAAAAAAAAAAAAAATCACAGTAATGCTGTTATTGCTGTATTTTTTTATCAAATAAATTCAGCCTTGGTGAGATTAAGATTTCAAAAACATTGAAAAACTTTAATGTTTACAAACTTTTGACTGGTAGTGTGTCAAGTCTCATGCCATTTAGATTTCAGCAAATGTCATTTGGGGTCAAAAATAGCATATTAAGCCAATTAAGAAAAAGGTCTATGATTTAAAATAAAACCGTCAACTAGACAAAGGTCAGAAAAAAACTGGTATAACACTTGACATTCTGTCCCCCTCACTTCTTAAATGATGGCTACACCCCTGCATTAACCTTTGCATCCTTGAGTCTTTCATCCCTTGCCTCATCTGACAATAAGTAACATTACAAAGATTTTATATTTTAAATGTAATTAGTTTTATACATAAAATCTATATTAAGACTCTACGACATTTGTCAGTGATAGTGATTTGTCATGTATATAATTTAAACATATATAATATGTGGAATAGAGATATATGTCAATATATGGAATTTATGATAGCTGTGCATATATATGTGCATTTATGTTTTTATTCTATATGAGCATATAGAAGAGTATATATGTCAAAATATGTATTACACATACATAAACATATATAATAATATATAATATATATAATGTCAATAAATGGAATTGTTCCAATTTCTAATAGGTTTCATATATGTTTTTACTTTATATTTTGCGTATATCGCATTTATTGATATTTCATATATACACATATATTACATTTCCGTATGGGTTCATAAGCTGTATGTATACATTCATGGAATGCTTTCTATCTTCCTGCTCCTGTTCTATTTTTACACTAACTTGACACTTACCCCATGTCTCTCTCTTGTATCTGTTGCCAAGGTGTAGTCCATACTCTTTTCAATAATTGTGGTTTGATCTTGTGACAGAACAGAAAGTGATAGAAATATTAAAATTGTAATCTCATGTACATAATTTTGAAATAAAAAGTACTACAGTAATTTATTCTGGTATGCAAGACTTATGTAGTCTATCTTAAAAAAACAACAACAACAAAATGGTTTTATTATCTACAGGTGTTTTTATGCTTGTTAATTAGTTCCTTTGTATATTTAAAGCCTTTTTCACAGTGTAACATGTTCACCTGCTCAAGTCTGTTCACTGATTTTGGAAGTTCTTGGTTCCCTTTCGAAGGGGAACTCGCACTGCGTCCTAGAACGCATATGGGGAACGCCTTCAGCATGACATGTGTCTGAGCTACTATCGAATCACGGCAATCCTATTGACCGGGAAGTATATAAGGGCGCCTTGCAAACATGACACTATCCTTTCGTCTTCTGGGACTGTTTTGTCTGAAGTGCTATGAATTCTAAGGCAATCTTTTCATCATGAAACACACGGAGAAGAAGCATCACTTCTGTAAGTGTGCTGACCCGTGTCCTAGGTTTCTGACACCTGAGGACATGCATACTCTCTGTGTTTTTGCCTGGGGGAAAAGCACACATGGGAGGTTCTCGAGGGAGCCGCCTGTGCGATTTGTGAGTGTTTCCCCGTCAGAACGCTCCGCTCTCGCCTGGCCCTCTTCACGAGGAAAGCTGTGCCAAGGCAGCTGCTGCTCTTCCAGACGAGCAAGTGATGGCTGAGGAGGGTGGTGATGATCTGACTAATGCAGAACCCTCTCAGCCATCTTTCCCCATGTATTGGGAGCTGCTCGAGGTTATGGAACGTGCTACCCACAGGCTGCAGTTGACGTGGCAGCGTGTTAGGAGAGAGACCGCTCGCGGACTGCTCGCCGATCGGTTTCTCTCCGGCCATGACCTCCCAGCTCCAGGGAGTGTTCCATTCCTCCCCGATCTAGACCGTGCATATCGAGGGGGCATGGAAGAACCCGTATTCACACACCCGGTATGTGTCGATGCCGCCGATCGATGAGACATTTGCAAACTATCTCGCGTCTGGGCGGCCATTGACACTAAGGACTCCCACCCTGCAGTCTAGACCGCTCAAGACCACTTCTCGTCTTAACGGCAGGGCATACACATCAGTGGGTCAGGCCGCGGCGGCTTTGCACACCATGGTGGTGTTGCATGGCGAGGTTATGGAACGCAGACATCTGTGGCTCAACCTGGTGGACATCGGGGAGACAGAAAAAAAGGTCTCGCCCTCTGAGCCCTCTGAGAAAAAAAGGTCTCGCCCTCTGAGCTTTTCGACACCTCTGTTGAGGCGGTGGTGGGAAAATTCAGAGAGGCGAGGGCGCGCTCTGCAGCTTTCAAGACCTGTATACCACTGAGATCCGGGCCCGCGCCCAGGCAGGTGGGAGGCGCTGGCCCATCACGGTCTGAGGACTGGCGACAGGGCCAGAGACCCAGAGAGCCAGTGTTGCCTCTCGTGCGCCCCCTGAGTAGGGCACAGAAGAGGCGGGACTCCCGTGATAGGAAGAGTAAGGACTTTGGGGAGGAGACCCGGAACCAGCTCCGCGACGGGCCTCCGCCCCCTAGCAGATGATCAGCCCACCGCCCTTCCTTTCCCACCTACTTCTCCCGGACGCTTCTTACATCAGGCCAGGCTGGGCCTGTGATGAGCGGATATGATATTCTGATGGCCCGCCTGGCTTCGTCCGTGAGAGCGCCCCTTTTCAGGCCTATAGTAGTGGCGCACCTAAGCACATATGATGGGAATAAAGCTTATGGGTGATTGTCAGGCCTCCCTAAAGGAGCGAGTTTGGGCATTAACAGCTGGTGTTACTCTGACAGCTAGTGGATGCTTGCTATCAGTTGATCTGGCCTTAGCCGGCAGCACCTGAAGGTGAGTTCACACCCTAGCACGACGAAAGTGTCACTTTCTGCTACTGGGTTCCTACTGTAGGGAACCTTCTTGTATTCAGCCTACAGCTTGGTCTACCTAACAGGTCAGGCTCTGTGCTCCCGTAACTGAGGGTCGCCTATGAGCACGCAGCTGCCTGAATCTGATCAGCCGGTTGCAAATCTCTCGTGAGGCTTCCCAGTTAGATCAGTCCTTAGGCCTGTTCGGCCTCCTTAGCGCTTTGAAAGATAAGTGCTTTGTAGATCCTTGGATCGAGCAAATAGATTCCCCTCGCTAGCAAGGGTTATAAAGCGCAATGCTGAGTATTACTTTCCAGGATACCCGTCTTTGAGTTCCGGTCTGAGTCAGTTACTGCCAGTTTGCAGTCCCTCTGTCTGGATGCCTCACCTGGAGGCGAGTGTCCAGAGGCTCTGTTTTCTGAACAGACAGGGTTGGCCAAACCGAAGTGGCCAATATGAGTGAAACCAGGTCGGGCCTCCCTGGTGGCACTCTGGGAAGTTTCCCCGAGTATTGACTGGCTGGGGCTCCCTCGGGTTCCCTAGCCACGTTCCCTTAAAGGAACCCCTTCTGTCGAATTGGTTGGTTCCAGGCCTTTGAGCGGCCTGGGCAGGACTTCATGTAGTGTATGAAGGTTCCTCCTGAGGCTTATAGCTTGGGCTATGGCCATATGGAATGCTGTCACTGACAGCCCAGTGTGACCAGAGGGGAGTGGTTCGGGCATTTCAGTTGAATTTGCTTGTCCTGACAGTTTTCACTGCCAGTGGGCATGCACTCCCCTCAGCATGGCGGCGTGGGTATATCGTTCCCCATATGCGTTCTAGGACGCAGTGCGAGTTCCCTTTCGAAAGGAAACGTTTTAGGTTACGTATGTATCCTCTGTTCCCTGAGAACAGGGAACGAGACACTGCATACTGAACGCATACTGACACTCTTTGCCATGCCTCGGGGCCTGCCTACCAAACAGTCCCTTCAGACGATGAAGATTGTGTCATGTTTGCAAGGCGCTCTTATATACTTCCTGGTCACACATTGATGACATCATGGGCTGTCGCTGGTCAATAGGATTGCCGTGATTCGATAGTAACTCAAGACACCTGTCACGCTGAAGGCGTTCCCCATATGCGTTCTAGGACGCAGTGTCTCGTTCCCTGTTCTCAGGGAACAGAGGTTATATATACATAACCTGAGAAGTTTTCTTTGTTTTTGATTGTCTTTGTTTTTATTTTATTTCATTAAAAGTTCAAATTAGCTTCTGAATCTTATCTTGACTGAGTATATGTTACAAGTCTAAGTGGTAAATCATGAATAGAAGTGTTAGAGTCAAATAAACATGTTAAAGAACCAACCTCACATCAATGAAACCAAAACTATGTTCTTACCACTTTGGCATTTCCTGTTGTGTACATCTTCTCTATTTCTTAATGCAGTGTTGTACATCTCACTAGTGTAGCACTGCTGGTTATTCTCAATGAACAGATGCTCAATCCTGCTCATCAGGTCTCTTATCTCTGACTGTTTGTTCATGTTCTTGCTGCAGGTATAATATCTTCCACCACATTTCTCAATCAGACACTCTAGAGCAGAGTTTTTCTTCAGATCATCGATTATTGAGTCAAACTCTTCCTCGTTCTCATAGGTGAAGAGAATCATCACAAACTGAAGAACTCTTTCACCAAATACCCTCTGAAGCCACTCAATACCCATCTTATCAGCATCTGTTAACTGACCCATTCTCACTACAAAGATGAAGGAGATTATTTTATTTTCATTGACTAGTTGACCAGTGAGCGGATCCAGATCAAGTGCAGTCTCATGTAAACCTATTGTGTTGATTACTGAGACGCGACTTCCTGATATCTTCATCTGCAAAGGAGCAATCGTGGATATTTCTACATTTTCAATATTTGATTCTTTTTCTCCAAGTAGAATATTGTCATATTGAAACTGGACTGCCGCAGAGCTTCCAAAAAACACAATGGTCAGATTGTGATCTAGAATAAACACAGAAGAGACGTTCTCAGATTTATCAATGCATCGCAACATTCTCATTCAAAGCAAATTATCTGATATTTTTGATTTCTTACCCATACTGCTGAGCGATGGATCAACAGACTTAGAGTCAGACAACCAGGTTCCTCATCAAGTTTAGCAATGCTGTTTTATTCTACACGCTGTTCATTATCCTGAAAAAGATATTGTAAATTAATTTTTGTAATTTTAGGTGTGCATGAGCATGTGTATATAACATTATTTGTATGATGTATGAGTATCAAGTCATAACTGCAGAGACTCTTCCTGCTTACAGCAGATGCAAATATAGGTTTAGATCCAGTCTAACAGGATTTGCAGTTTACAGAAACTAGTTTCTAGTAAATCACATGGTATATTTTCTGAAAACACCTGACCAACAATTTAAGTTCTTTAAATCCCACACCTGTCATGAGTTGGGCTTGATCTCTCATTTTTTCCTGTCTTGTTTTGATCCCTTACTCTGCATATGCACTCATGCTCAACTGTTTTTGTGCTTGCAATCACCGCGAGTGCTTATTGGTTTACGCCTGTTTTATCTTGCTCTGTTGTCTCTGCTATTAATACCTGCTACAGTACGACATGAATCTAATAAACTTGGGTACGATATGTATACTATGTAGACTGTACGATGATGTCACAATTGCGAGTTATAAAGTCATAATTACGAGATATAAAGTCAGAATTGCGAGTTATGAAGTCAGAATTGTGAGTTATAAAGTCAGAATTGCAAGTTATAAAGTCAGAATTGCAAGTTATAAAGTCAGAATTGAAAGATATAAAGTCAGAATTGCGAGTTATGAAGTCAGAATTGCAAGTTATAAAGTCATAATTGCAAGTTATAAAGTCATAATTGCAAGATATAAAGTTAGAATTGCGAGCTATAAAGACAGAATTGCGAGTTATAAAGTCAGAAGTGTGAGATATAAAGTACAATTCTGAGGCATAAAATACTTTTTTTCTCAGAATTCTGACTTTATTTCTCGCAATTGCGACTTTATATCATGTAATTCTGAGATAAAAAGTCAGAACTGTGAGATAAAAATGACCTATTTATGTTTTATTCTGTGGCAGAAACAAGCTTCCATAAATTTTGCAAATGAAGCTTGAGGTAAGTAGCTTTAAGTTTATCGCCATGTCACGTTGATCAATACACCACTTCATTTAGCATTTTTATTGGCTAATCAGTAGACATTGGCCGTAGAAGCAAAAACTGTGAGATTATCATGCTGTCATCAAATTATCGGAGGCTATCTTTGGTCGCAAGACCACGACAATGGTCGTCTTCGAACCTCTCTCACTGTATATGACCACAAATTAGGAGCCATAACCACAGAAATCGCTATGACTGGTCATCTTTCATCTGGGACAGCCCAAAATCGCACAATGTGTACCCGGCATTTGGTCACTGGAGCTATGGTGATCTTTCAGTCTAGTTTATATCTCACTTTGTCAAGTCTTGTCCTGTCGTGTTTGTCCTACCTGTTCTCTGCCCAGTTAACCCGCTGTCTGCTGCAATTTACCTCTCTGACTGATGGTGTCTACACTCGCCTCTCCCTATTGTTTGCTGCTGCTTGACACATATTAAACAAAAACTATACTTTACACAGTGATTAGGAATTCCCATCACAATCAGAGCTTCTTTCCTGAGACCATCCATTTCCTCATTGTATACTGCAAAATAGGCCTATTCATTTAATGTTATTTTACTTTGGATTGACTCTTTATTTCTACAGGACCACAGTCCTAAAGGCAGCTTTTGTTATTAATACAATCTCTCTGTGTCATGTAATTCTCTGTCAGACACCCATTATTGTGTACTGAACCAGCTGTGCATTGTGAAATGGGTAACACTTTAGAATAATGGTCTGTCATTAATAGGTAACTATGCAGAAAGTAATGCAGGACTAATGAGTAGTACTACATTAACACTTCAGCTACTACTACTAACTAATATAATAACAAAATAAAATAGTATAATAACAAAAGCTGCCCCACCTGGTGGAATGACCTGCCTATCTCAATTCGAGCAGCCGAGTCTGTAGCCATTTTCAAAAAACGGCTAAAGACACGTCTTTTCCAGCAGCACCTGATCAATCAAGAATAGCACTTATCACTCTATTCATTCTCTGTCTGTCTAATTTATTTAAAAAAAAAAAAAATTGTCCTGTGTGTTCTGTGTTCGATTAACTGAGACTTGTTACAGCACTTGCATACTGTTGCCCTTGACTGTTCTAGTTGCTTCTATTGCTCTCATTTGTACGTCGCTTTGGATAAAAGCGTCTGCTAAATGACTAAATGTAAATGTAATATAGAAAAAAGCTTAACTAATCTGTAAGTAATATTGAATTTAGGAGGTAGTACCTTGTTAAGTAATCAATACTTACTGAATAAAATTAGCCTCATTAATAACTATTAACTAACTGACAAATTATAAAGAACATTATTGTGTGTCTGAGACATAATCAATCATCTTTTTTACTCTGTATAAATTCATAAAATACATCACTAATTACTCAAGGGTTACCTAGTCACTATGCAGGAACTACTAGTGATCTGGACCATTATTTTAAAGTGAAAAAGATGGTCAGATTGTGATCTAGAATAAACACAGAAGAGGCGTTCTCAGATTTATCAATGCATCGCAACATTCTCATTCAAAGCAAATTATCTGATATTTTTGATTTCTTACCCATACTGCTGAGCGATGGATCAACAGAGTTAGAGTCAGACAACCAGGTTCCTCATCAAGTTTAGCGATGCTGTTTTATTCTACACGCTGTTCATTATCCTTAAAAAGATATTGTAAATTATTTTTTGTAATTTTAGGTGTGCATGAGCATGTGTATATAACATTATTTGTATGATGTATGAGTATCAAGTCATAACTGCAGAGACTCTTCCTGCTTACAGCAGATGTAAATATAGGTTTAGATCCAGTCTAACAGGATTTGCAGTTTACAGAAACTAGTTTCTAGTAAATCACATGGTATATTTTCTGAAAACACCTGACCAACAATTTAAGTTCTTTAAATCCCACACCTGTCATGAGTCGGGCTTGATCTCTCATTTTTTCCTGTCTTGTTTTGATCCCTTACTCTGCATATGCACTCATGCTCAACTGTTTTTGTGCTTGCAATCACCGCGAGTGCTTATTGGTTTACGCCTGTTTTATCTTGCTCTGTTGTCTCTGCTATTAATACCTGCTACAGTACGACATGAATCTAATAAACTTGGGTACGATATGTATACTATGTAGACTGTACGATGATGTCACAATTGCGAGTTATAAAGTCATAATTACGAGATATAAAGTCAGAATTGCGAGTTATAAAGTCAGAATTGCGAGTTATAAAGTCAGAATTGCGAGTTATAAAGTCAGAATTGAAAGATATAAAGTCAGAATTGCAAGTTATAAAGTCAGAATTGAAAGATATAAAGTCATAATTGCGAGTTATAAAGTCATAATTGCAAGTTATAAAGTCATAATTGCAAGTTATAAAGTCGTAATTGCAAGATATAAAGTTAGAATTGCGAGCTATAAAGACAGAATTGCGAGTTATAAAGTCAGAAGTGTGAGATATAAAGTACAATTCTGAGGCATAAAATACTTTTTTTCTCAGAATTCTGACTTTATTTCTCGCAATTGCGACTTTATATCATGTAATTCTGAGATAAAAAGTCAGAATTGTGAGATAAAAATGACCTATTTATGTTTTATTCTGTGGCAGAAACAAGCTTCCATAAATTTTGCAAATGAAGCTTGAGGTAAGAAGCTTTAAGTTTTAGCGCCATGTCAAGTTGATCAATACACCACTTCATTTAGCATTTTTATTGGCTAATCAGTAGACATTGGCCGTAGAAGCAAAAACTGTGAGATTATCATGCTGTCATAAAATTATCGGAGGCTATCTTTGGTCACAAGACCACGACAATGGTCGTCTTCGAACCTCTCTCACTGTATATGACCACAAATTAGGAGCCATAACCACAGAAATCGCTATGACTGGTCATCTTTCATCTGGGACAGCCCAAAATCGCACAATGTGTACCCGGCATTTGGTCACTGGAGCTATGGTGATCTTTCAGTCTAGTTTATATCTCACTTTGTCAAGTCTTGTCCTGTCGTGTTCGTCCTACCTGTTCTCTGCCCAGTTAACCCGCTGTCTGCTGCAATTTACCTCTCTGACTGATGGTGTCTACATTCGCCTCTCCCTATTGTTTGCTGCTGCTTGACACATATTAAACAAAAACTATACTTTACACAGTGATTAGGAATTCCCATCACAATCAGAGCTTCTTTCCTGAGACCATCCATTTCCTCATTGTATACTGCAAAATAGGCCTTTTCATTTAATGTTACTTTACTTTGGATTGACTCTTTATTTCTACAGGACCACAGTCCTAAAGGCAGCTTTTGTTATTAATACAATCTCTCTGTGTCATGTAATTCTCTGTCAGTGTTACGTACTGCTCTGAGTCAGAGGTTGAGAATCCAAATGCAGCTTTTAATAAAAGGGTAATCCACAATCGTATTCAAAAGTACAGGCAAAAAGGTCATACACAGGAAAGCAGTCCAAACAGGCAAACAAGGCAGGAGAGACAGGCAAAAGGGTAATCCGGGAGACAGGCAAGAAATCCAAAAACCAACAGACATGAAACCAGGGAAACGCTCAGAATTGCAGTAATACAACAAACAAGACTTGGCAATGACTGACAGAATGAACAGGCTTATATAGGGTGAGCTAACTAGGAAATGAGGTGCAGGTGGATGTAATCAATGGGTGTTGAAGAGTCCGGGCAAAGGATTATGGGTGATGTAGTCCTAGATGGAGTGACAGTCTGGAGTGGAGTGCCCTCAGGTGGTTCACATGGGCACTCACACAGGACGAATTGTGACATAGCCCCCCTCCTAAGGAGTGGCTTCCAGACACTCCTATAATAATAATACCGGAGGGAGGTGGAGCGGAGGCGGACCAGGGGGTGGGATGGAGGGCCAGGCCCATGGAGCGGAAGAGGGCCTGGAGACCGAGCAGAAGACCAGGAAGGAGCAGGCTGAACAGATGACCAGGGTGGTGCAGGCCAGACAGATGACCAGGGTGGCGCAGGCAGCCAGGGTGGAGCAGACGACCACCACAGCGCAGACGAGGTTGAAGACCCCCACGGCTTGGCAGACGACCACCACAGCAGTGCAGACAAGGTTGAAGACCCCCACGGCGAGCAGACGACCACCACAGCAGTGCAGACGGTCTTGGAGACCCCCACGGCGGAGCAGACAACCACCACAGCAGTGCAGGTGAGGTTGAAGACCCCCACGGCGGAGCAGACGACCACCATAGCTGCGCAGACGGTCTTGGAGACCCCCACGACGGTGCAGGCGGCCCGGTAAGAGCCCTCTCTGGACTCGTGACTGGAGGCGGAGCCCTCTCTGGACTCGTGACTGGAGGCGGAGCCCTCTCTGGACTCGTGACTGGAGGCGGAGCCCTCTCTGGACTCGTGACTGGAGGCGGAGCCCTCTCTGGACTCGTGACTGGAGGCGGAGCCCTCTCTGGACTCGTGACTGGAGGCGGAGCCCTCTCTGGACTCGTGACTGGGAGCGGAGCCCTCTCTGGACTCGTGACTGGGGGCGGAGCCCTCTCTGGACTCGTGACTGGAGGCGGAGCCCTCTCTGGACTCGTGACTGGAGGCGGAGCCCTCTCTGGACTCGTGACTGGAGGCGGAGCCCTCTCTGGACTCGTGACTGGAGGCGGAGCCCTCTCTGGACTCGTGACTGGAGGCGGAGCCCTCTCTGGACTCGTGACTGGAGGCGGAGCCCTCTCTGGACTCGTGACTGGAGGCGGAGCCCTCTCTGGACTCGTGACTGGAGGCGGAGCCCTCTCTGGACTCGTGACTGGAGGCGGAGCCCTCTCTGGACTCGGGACACGGGCCGGAGCCCTCTCTGGACTCGGGACACGGGCCGGAGCCCTCTCTGGACTCGGGACACGGGCCGGAGCCCTCTCTGGACTCGGGACACGGGCCGGAGCCCTCACTGGACTCGGGACACGGGCGGAGCCCTCACTGGACTCGGGACACGGGCCGGAGCCCTCTCTGGACTCGGGACACGGGCCGGAGCCCTCACTGGACTCGGGACACGGGCCGGAGCCCTCACTGGACTCGGGACACGGGCCGGAGCCCTCACTGGACTCGGGACACGGGCCGGAGCCCTCACTGGACTCGGGACACGGGCCGGAGCCCTCACTGGACTCGGGACACGGGCCGGAGCCCTCACTGGACTCGGGACACGGGCCGGAGCCCTCACTGGACTCGGGACACGGGCCGGAGCCCTCACTGGACTCGGGACACGGGCCGGAGCCCTCACTGGACTCGGGACACGGGCCGGAGCCCTCACTGGACTCGGGACACGGGCCGGAGCCCTCACTGGACTCGGGACACGGGCCGGAGCCCTCACTGGACTCGGGACACGGGCCGGAGCCCTCACTGGACTCGGGACACGGGCCGGAGCCCTCACTGGACTCGAGACACGGGCCGGAGCCCTCACTGGACTCGAGACACGGGCCGGAGCCCTCACTGGACTCGAGACACGGGCCGGAGCCCTCACTGGACTCTGGACACGGGCCGGAGCCCTCACTGGACTCGGGACACGGGCCGGAGCCCTCACTGGACTCGGGACACGGGCCGGAGCCCTCACTGGACTCGGGACACGGGCCGGAGCCCTCACTGGACTCGGGACACGGGCCGGAGCCCTCTCTGGACTCGGGACAGTGGCGGGAGCCGTCTCTGGACGCAGGTCTGTGGCGGGAGCCGTCTCTGGACGCAGGTCAGTGGCGGGAGCCATCTCTGGACGCAGGTCTGTGGCGGGAGCCGTCTCTGGACGCAGGTCTGTGGCGGGAGCCGTCTCTGGACGCAGGTCTGTGGCGGGAGCCATCTCTGGACGCAGGTCTGTGGCGGAAGCCGTCTCTGGACGCAGGTCTGTGGCGGGAGCCGTCTCTGGACGCAGGTCTGTGGCGGGAGCCGTCTCTGGACGCAGGTCTGTGGCGGGAGCCGTCTCTGGACGCAGGTCTGTGGCGGGAGCCGTCTCTGGACGCTGGTCATTGGCTGGAGCCGTCTCTGGACGCTGGTCAGTGGCTGGAGCCGTCTCTGGACGCTGGTCAGTGGCTGGAGCCGTCTCTGGACGCTGGTCAGTGGCTGGAGCCGTCTCTGGACGCTGGTCAGTGGCTGGAGCCGTCTCTGGACGCTGGTCAGTGGCTGGAGCCGTCTCTGGACGCTGGTCAGTGGCTGGAGCCGTCTCTGGACGCTGGTCAGTGGCTGGAGCCGTCTCTGGACGCTGGTCAGTGGCTGGAGCCGTCTCTGGACGCTGGTCAGTGGCTGGAGCCATCTCTAGATGCTGGTCAGTGGCCGGAGCCATCTCTGGACGCTGGTCAGTGGCCGGAGCCATTTCTGGACGCTGGTCAGTGGCCGGAGCCATCTTGTACAGAGACACTGGCTCGGCGGCGGCCATCTTGTACGGAGACACTGGCTCGCCGGAAGCCATCTTGTCAAGAGACACAGGCGTGGAGTCGGCCATCTTGTCCGAAGACACAGACACGGGAAGAGGAAGAGGAACAGATTCAGGCTCGGCGGGACGAGACTCTTGACGGGCAGACGTGACGTGAAGCTCTGTCTCTGGATCAGCAGACGTGACGTGAAGCTCAGTCTCTGGTCGGCAGACGTGACGTGAAGCTCTGTCTCTGGATCGGCAGACGTGACGTGAAGCACTGTCTCTGGATCGGCAGACGTGACGTGAAGCTCGGTCTCTGGATCGGCAGACGTGACGTGAAGCTCGGTCTCTGGATCGGCAGACGTGACGTGAAGCTCTGTCTCTGGATCGGCAGAAGTGACGTGAAGCTCTGTCTCTGGATCGGCAGAAGTGACGTGAAGCTCTGTCTCTGGATCGGCAGAAGTGACGTGAAGCTCTGTCTCTGGATCGGCAGAAGTGACGTGAAGCTCTGTCTCTGGATCGGCAGAAGTGACGTGAAGCTCTGTCTCTGGATCGGCAGAAGTGACGTGAAGCTCTGTCTCTGGATCGGCAGAAGTGACGTGAAGCTCTGTCTCTGGATCGGCAGAAGTGACGTGAAGCTCTGTCTCTGGATCGGCAGAAGTGACGTGAAGCTCTGTCTCTGGATCGGCAGAAGTGACGTGAAGCTCTGTCTCTGGATCGGCAGAAGTGACGTGAAGCTCTGTCTCTGGATCGGCAGAAGTGACGTGAAGCTCTGTCTCTGGATCGGCAGAAGTGACGTGAAGCTCTGTCTCTGGATCGGCAGAAGTGACGTGAAGCTCTGTCTCTGGATCGGCAGAAGTGACGTGAAGCTCTGTCTCTGGATCGGCAGAAGTGACGTGAAGCTCTGTCTCTGGATCGGCAGAAGTGACGTGAAGCTCTGTCTCTGGATCGGCAGAAGTGACGTGAAGCTCTGTCTCTGGATCGGCAGAAGTGACGTGAAGCTCTGTCTCTGGATCGGCAGAAGTGACGTGAATTGCAGGCCCGACTGGACTGGTGGCCATGTCGTCCGAAGACACATGCATAGCAGATGCAGTGGGTATGTCACTATCCTTCTCCATTATACCCACTGTAAAAGCAGAACCGCTCAGTTGCAATGCAATATCAATGTAGTTTTTTAGAGAGCAATTAGGATCGTGCAAAGGCATGTTAGAACTGAGTGGCTCAGATAGTCCTCCTCTGAAAAATATCATGAGGCACACCTCGTCCATTGAAGTCAAATGGGCCAGCTCAATGAAGTCCTCTACATAGTCCTCGATGGGGCGATCTCCCTGACGGAGACGCATTAACTGTGCTGCTGGATTCATAGTGGCCAAGTCTTCTGTTACGTACTGCTCTGAGTCAGAGGTTGAGAATCCAAATGCAGCTTTTAATAAAAGGGTAATCCACAATCGTATTCAAAAGTACAGGCAAAAAGGTCATACACAGGAAACGCTGGTCTGTGGCTGGATGAGATTCTGAACTGGTGGGTACTGCGGGAGTGTAGTGTTCCTCTTCTGCGACTCCCACAGTGAATGCAGAACCACTCAACTGTAGGGCATAGTCCAGAAACTCGATCAGTGACCCTCGAGGACCATCACGGATGAGTTTTGATTTGTAATAATCATTGAGTCCATAACAAAAAAAGTCAATAAGAGCACAATCTGGAAAGTCTATAAAGTATGCTAATTCCAGAAAATCTCTGGTGTGGTCCTCGAGTGGTCGGTTACCTTGACGAAGCCGAATGAGCCTTACTGCTGGATCCATGAGTGGCCAAGTCTTCTGTTACGTACTGCTCTGAGTCAGAGGTTGAGAATCCAAATGCAGCTTTTAATAAAAGGGTAATCCACAATCGTATTCAAAAGTACAGGCAAAAAGGTCATACACAGGAAAGCAGTCCAAACAGGCAAACAAGGCAGGAGAGACAGGCAAAAGGGTAATCCGGGAGACAGGCAAGAAATCCAAAAACCGACAGACATGAAACCAGGGAAACGCTCAGAATTGCAGTAATACAACAAACAAGACTTGGCAATGACTGACAGAATGAACAGGCTTATATAGGGTGAGCTAACTAGGAAATGAGGTGCAGGTGGATGTAATCAATGGGTGTTGAAGAGTCCGGGCAAAGGATTATGGGTGATGTAGTCCTAGATGGAGTGACAGTCTGGAGTGGAGTGCCCTCAGGTGGTTCACATGGGCACTCACACAGGACGAATTGTGACAGTCAGACACCCCTGAACCAGCTGTGCATTGTGAAATGGGTAACACTTTAGAATAATGGTCTGTCATTAATAGGTAACTATGCAGGAAGTAATGCAGGACTAATGAGTAGTACTACATTAACACTTCAGCTACTACTACTAACTAATATAGAAAAAAGCTTAACTAATCTGTAAGTAATATTGAATTTAGGAGGTAGTACCTTGTCAAGTAATCAATACTTACTGAATAAAATTAGCCTCAATAATAACTATTAACTAACTGACAAATTATAAAGAACATTATTGTGTGTCTGAGACATAATCAATCATCTTTTTTACTCTGAATAAATTCATAAAATACATCACTAATTACTCAAGGGTTACCTAGTCACTATGCAGGAACTACTAGTGATCTGGACCATTATTTTAAAGTGAAAAAGATGGTTTATTGCTTTAAAATAATGGTCCAGATCACTAGTAGTCCTTGAAGAGTGACTAGGTAATTGAGCAATTACTGATGCATTTTATGACTTTATTCAGAGTAAAGAAGGACAATCTTCAAGAACTACTATTCATCTGGACCATTATTTTAAAGTGAAAAACTTTTTCACTTTAAAAATAATGGTCCAGATCACTAGTAGTTCCTTCATAGGGACTAAGTAACCCTTGAGTAACTAGTGATGCATTTTATGACCACATTGCGAGTAAAAAAAGAAAATTTCTAACATCTCAGACACGTTAATGTTGTGATTAGTAATTAATTAGTAATTTGTCATGGTTACCTATTTATTCTTAGTGATGCCAATCCCATTCAGTAATTATTGATGACCTAATAAGGAACTATCTTAGTCCTAAATTTGATATTACTTACTGATTAGTTAAGCTTGTTTCTATATTAGTTAGTAGTAGTAGCTGAAGTGTTAATGTAGAACTACTCATTAGTCCTGCATTACTTCCTGCATAGTTACCTATTAATGACAGACCATTATTCTAAAGTGTTAACGTGAAATGTTGCTCTACTCTACTCTTTACTATCTTTTACAGTAATATTTTTGTAATATGAAATCCCTCTCATGGCAAAAAACTAAACAAAAAAACAACAACAAACTTTATAAAATCAATCTTACAATGCATAAAGCAATAAGTAATAAAGCAATAAAATAACCTGATTGTCTTCACGTGTCACCTGTCCTGAATCTCCCGAGTCTCAAAGAGCACATCAAAGCTGCTCCTGTGTGTTACGTGACAGAAGGTGCAAATATTTGTTTCATTTTGTGATTGTACATAATTCACCAATTACTGCATATCTAAAAGATACTGTAAACAAATCACAGTATCATAGTTTTTTGTAATATATTTATAACATTTAACTATGTAATAAAGCAATCGTACATAATAACTTGCCATGTTTTATTGTAAACTGATGATGAATAACATATTGTTACCTTTGGGTTCAAGTCTTAACATTTTGGAAATTTGACATCTATGTGCCTTCAACCAATAAAGTTAACCAATGCTGAATTAACTGAGCAAAGTTGACTTTGGCGAGCACTGGTGAACACTGTGATCAATGTAAATTTACCCCAGTTATGGTGACCTCGCTTAATACTGCCAGTGCTGTAATTTACCTGTCGGGAAATGTAATTTTTCTTACAGCATAAAGTGGTTCAGTAGCTTAAAACATTACAATTCTAAAGTATCAAAGCATTGTGTGAAACACCTGAATAAGAGATGTTTTATTTTTTATTTTTACCTTTTCCTCCTTGTTGAAAGAGTCTCACGCTGTCTTCTAAGTTGTGTTTTCTGAGCATAAATGTTCAACAGCCATTTCTCAATACGCAATCTTGTCTGTTCTTGTGAACTATCATCTGTCGCTGCCCAAGTACTGTTCCAATTCAAAGTTCACATCTAGCCAAGAATAGTTCAAATGCCCGGATGTGTTCTTGCTCCGCCCCTTTTTATCAGTATATAAACCAAGTAGTTTGTATGTAATTCATAGTACTCATAGGTAGGGCTGCAGCTATCGAATAGTTTAGTAATCGAGTATTCCACCAATTTTTCCATCGATTAATTGAGTAATCGGATAAGAAGTACTAATTCTTTAATAAAGAGCAGTACTAAATATACAAGAGAAAATAAGACAGGTATCTTAAAATGAAGAACTCATTTGTTTTCTTTGTTTTATTGCTGAAATTGTATTAATATCTGTGAAAACTAAACCAATTTAGTGCATTCAATTGCTATGTTATATTTAAAATGCAAATATATATCATTAAAAAATCTATTTCAAATTACTTTAAAAAGGTAAACATAGTACAACCTTAAACTAAACCTATAACCTAATAAATCAAATGAATCAAAATAATAGTAATATAAATAATAACAATGCCTAAACATTGCATTTATGTTGTGCAACTTAACTTTCAAGTTTCAGCTTCAGCTCAGGCATGACATAAGCTTTTACTGTCTTCTTGGAAGGCTTTGTGGTTTTTGTAAGAAGCAATAAATATTGGAGGAAGGTAACTTGGAAAAAGATCAAGAGTAGAGATGGGCATACTAGAGATGTGTCACAGGTCGGAGCGGACCGTGTGAGCCCCGCTCCTCCCTTATTTTTCACCTCGGGGAGGTTCCCAGTGATACCCCAGACGACCAGACACACGAGGACACTGGAGTAAAGTTTAAAATTACACTTCTTTATTAATTTACTTAAAATTTGGGGGGGGGGGGGGGGAAGGGGAAGTGAGGGGGCTAAAATCCAAAAGGACTGGAGAGTGAGGACGCCGCCTCAGAGCTCGCCGGCTCTTTCTGCAGGAGGACCTCAGATAAGTCGTTTCATCCTGTTTCTCAATGTCTGGCTTCCATATCCTGCTACATGCTCACTTGTCTCTGTCTTTCTGTTTCCCAGGGTGGACCTTTCGGGGGATTTACGCCACGGCTTGCTCCTTCTCAGACTCCGTAGACACGGTTCATCCGTTCTCTCTCCTTGTTCCAGGCTCTGTGATAGCGGTGGCTCAAAGGGCTTAACCGCGGCGATGGGGCTGGATCGGCCGCTTCTCTAGGTGGCTACACACAGGTAATGGCAGGTAAGTATGACTTTGCTCAATGGATATCACTCACAGACTCCGTAGACACGGTTCATCCGTTCTCTCTCCTTGTTCCAGGCTCTGTGATAGCGGTGGCTCAAAGGGCTTAACCACGGCGGTGGGGCTGGATCGGCCGCTTCTCTAGGTGGCTACACACAGGTAATGGCAGGTAAGTATGACTTTGCTCAATGGATATCACTCACAGACTCCGTAGACACGGTTCATCCGTTCTCTCTCCCTGTTCCAGGCTCTGTGATAGCGGTGGCTCAAAGGGCTTAACCACGGCGGTGGGGCTGGATCGGGCGCTTCTCTAGGTGACTACACACAGGTAATGGCAGGTAAGTATAACTTTGTTCCGGGAGTATGTAGCGTTCTCCTCTCCTCAGGCCCTGCACACGCACACAGTTTCCTCCGACACAAGCACGTAACAATGGCTATTCAAGAGAGTGCTTACTTGGCTCCGGTCATGCTATCCCCGTAGAGACAGAGAATAGGGTGAGGTTCACAGCGTGAATGATTAGAGCTAGTTACTCCGCCAGCTTCGGGATCGTACCTCCCCAGAGATTGGGTCAGCCTGGATAATGGTCTCGGGGACGACACGCACACACACACAGCACAACACAGCAGATTCCAAGTGTACACTCTCAAAGTCAAAATGCTGACTCACCCACGGCACTCTTCACACCAACCAGGTGTACTTAAGGTCCAGAGACCACTTTTCCCGCGTCGTTTATCTCAGGGGGAAGGGAAGATCGCTGAAGCGCTGGTATAGCGAAGAACCAACGAAAAGGACGTTGCTGCTACACCACCCCGGCGACTTTCACTGCCTGCCGGCTCTGGCTCTCCCACGCTCACTCTCCGCGGTGGGGCCACTCGTTTTCCTAGTTTCAACGTCACAAGGCTCACAGATGATAAACCTCCGATGAAGTTGTTACTGTATACGTTTCTCAGGGTACTCACACATTGATCAACCCGTGTGCTCGTCTTGTTCTCTCTTCCAGTGTCTGGCCCGTGTCCTGGCCGCTGTGCTCTCACTCCCGAAGGGATTGGCTCACCAGCACTTCCGGCAACTGTCCTGCATGTAACTTCCCAGAATCGAACACACACAGCACTTGAATCACAATGCAAACTCAGTCTGTATTATACTCAGCCTCGTCTCTTTTCTTCTCTTTATAGCTCTCCAGATCTTTAATCGCTCAGTCCACAATAGCCACCTTGTGTTATCCTTGGTTTGCCCAAATGCCCAGATCCTCTCGCCGCAACGGCTGGAAGCGGCTACCACCACGCTCAGCTTGAGCCCGACCCGGAACTAACAGCTGCGGCTGTGTGTGACCGCTGCAGTGACCGACACAGACTGACTTCTGGAGGCCCTCTTTATACTCCTCCTACCTCCCCTTCACCCAATCCAGAGATCGCGCCGTTTATTGGAGCACCTGTCGCCGATTTCCTATGATTTTGGCGCGGGGACGGGAACCCGGAAGTAGTGGTGTTTGATCCGGGCGGAACAAATCTCCGCCACTATGGTTCCGCCCCAGGAAAAGTCACACCGTGACATCCTCCCCCGCCAAACCGTTCTAGTCCCTAGAACGTCTTTCGGCTGCCCATTCTCCATAGCGTGCTGGAGGCCGGCCACGGTTCTCCCGCTGGGACCGTCGTGGTGGCAAAACAGGGTCGATGCCAGCAGGCATATCCACTGGGTCTCTGGGGGCCATTTCTGCGGGGGCATTTACCCGTTCTCCTGGGATCACGGCCCATCCCGCTATCCACGGGGCTACAGCTTCAGGCTCCGTTGGCACCTCCTCTACGGGGCTGGGATAGTTCGGACAGGGGCGGATCATGTTCCGATGGACCACTCTATCGGGCCCGGCTTTCCCTTCGGGCCGAATCGTATACACCGGCTGTCCAGGCCGCTGTTGGCCCTGGATCACATACGGAGTAGTCTCCCATCGGTCACGGAGCTTCCCCTTTCCCTGTCGCCGGTTGTCCCTTACCAGGACCCTTTCTCCTGGAAGAAGGGGGGCCTCTCGAGCCGTCCGATCGTATAGCCTCTTGTTTTTCTCCCCAGTCACTCGGATCCGTCTCGAGACTTGCTCGTACGCAAAGTGGAGGCGCTGGTGGTGGCGCCCTTCCCACTCGGTTACGTTCCCCTCCTCCTCGGTCGTTGCCGTCCCCAGCATTAAGTCGGTGGGCATCCGCACGTGCCTGCCAAACATCAAATAAGTGGGGGCGTAGCCCGTGGTACTGTGCGTGCTGTTATTGTATGCCTGTATCAAATTTGGTAACGCACTCACCCAGTTGCTCTGGTGTTCCTGATCTAGCGTGCCTAGCAAGTTCAATAGGGTCTGGTTGAACCGCTCGCATCCGCCATTTCCCTGGGGGTGATAAGTGGTGGTATGAGTCTTGGTGCAGCCATACAATTGACACAGCTCTCTAATCACCCGAGACTCGAAGTTTGGCCCTTGGTCCGAGTGGAGAAACTCAGGGCAACCGAACGGCTGGAAGACAGCTCCCCACAGGGCAGTGGCAGTGGTGTTCGCCGTCTGGTCCAGGGTAGGAATGGCCCAGGCGTACTTGGTGAACAGGTCAGTGACTACAAGGATGTTCTGATAGCGGTCTACCGGCCGACCCAACGTCAAGAAGTCCATTGCGACTATGTGGAGAGGGGCCTTCGCCTGGATGGGGACCATCGGTGCTCGTGCTTCCTTCCTGGCTTTGAACAGGGTGCAACGGGGACAGGCCTGTACGAAAGTGCGTACCGTTGCTTCTAGCTTAGGCCAATAAAAGTGTCGCCTCAGGAGGGACACGGTTTTCTCGTGTCCTTGGTGGCCCAGCTGGTCGTGATAGGCTGTCAAGAGCCCTTGTACCTGGCCTTCGGGGACAACGATCTGCTGGAGTTCCTCGTCCAGCCCTGGACCTCGGACAGACCTACATAGTACTCCCTCCTTTACCCGGAGTCTGGCCCATTGTCCCAGCAGCTTCCCTCCTGTTCCCCCTTGGGTCCGTCGTTCGGTCACTGTCGGTTTTCGCCCCCGTTCCAACCATCGTGTCAGGCTACTAATCTCCTCATCGGCCTGCTGTCGCTCCTTCCAGCGGTAGGGGTCCCATCCCCAGCTCGCAGGCATCGCCTCACATTGAGCCCCAGGCGCCTCCACAATGCCCACCATATACTCTTCCCCCTCGGGGTCCGACGTGGGTTCCGGTGGATCCCTCGGGCCTTGGGCTTCCGGGAGTCGGGACAGGGCATCAGCGTTGGTGTGTTCCCGTCCTGGCCGGTACTGGAGCTGATAGTTGTAATTGGCTAGCTGGGCCACCCAACGCTGCTCAACTGCCCCCAACTTTGCCGTCTGCAGGTGTACTAATGGGTTGTTGTCCGTTACTACCGTCACCTGTGCACCCCACAGATAGTCTTTAAATTTCTCGCTGAGTGCCCATTTCAGCGCCAGCAGTTCCAACTTGAAGGAGCTGTAGTTGGCATCATTCCTCTCTGCTGGATGGAGGCTCCGGCTTGCGTAGGCTATTACCCTCTCCACGCCGTCCTGTTGCTGGGCCAACACGGCCCCTAAGCCCAGGTTGCTGGTGTCCGTGTACAGGACAAAGGGCTTGGAGAAGTCGGCATACGCCAGAATCGGCGCCTGCAGTAACTCCTGTTTCAGTTGCTGGAACGCAGCCTCACACTCAGGACTCCACAGGATAGCCGGGGATCCACGACCTCGGGGGCGTCCCGTCCCAGCCAGCAACTGATTCAGGGGCTTCGCGATCCCTGAGAAGTCCCTGATGAAGCGGCGGTAGTACCCTACGAAGCCCAAGAATGACCGGACTTGCCTCACGGTCTGCGGGGCAGCCCACTCCCGCACCACCGACACCTTCTCCGGGTCGACAGAAACTCCCGCCGCACCCACACGATGTCCCAAGAATTTGACTTCCCGCCGTAGCAGATGGCATTTGTTTGGTTGGAGCTTCAGCCCATACTTCTCCATGGCCCTGAAGATCTGCTCAAGGTGCTGCAAGTGGGAGTCGAAATCTGGGGAATAGACAATGACATCATCTAGGTATACCAGGGCGGACTCCATCAGCTGGCCTCCCAGGCACCGCTGCATCAGCCGCTGGAAGGTGGCAGGGGCGTTGCAGAGGCCGAAGGGCATCCGGTCCCATTCAAAGAGACCGAACGGGGTGGTAAAGGCGGTCTTCTCCTGATCGGCCTCGGCCACTTGTACCTGCCAGTAGCCACTTGCTAAGTCCAACGTGGAGTACCATGCCGAGCGTGTCAAGCCGGCCAGGGAGTCCTCGATCCGGGGTAGGGGGAACGCGTCTTTTTTAGTGACCAGGTTCAGCTTCCGGTAGTCAACACAGAACCTCCATGCGCCTGTCTTCTTTTGCACCAACACAATGGGAGCTGCCCACGGGCTGCTGCTCTCCCTGACAACCCCTCGGTCGAGCATACTCTGTAGAAGTGTGCGGACCTCTGTATACAGGGTAGGCGGAACGGGTCGATACCTTTCTCTGCTGGGCTCTGCCTCCCCCGTGGGGATCCGGTGCTGCACGACATTGGTGCAGCCGTAGTCCTCCTCGTGTGCCGAGAAGACATGTTGCCACTTGCCCAGCAGGTCTCGCAACTTCCTGGCCTGTGCTGGTCCCAACTCCTCCCCTTGCAGGGAATTTCCCCTCAGGTGGCCGGGCACTTCCTCCCCCAGACTCTGGGGCGACGAGCTCGCTTGGGTAAGGGCCACTTCCACCACAGCGGGGCGTACCTGGCGAAAGCTCACGTCCTTGTTCTCCCGCACCTGGTGGGGTTCTACCAGCGTCACCTTGACCAGCCGCTGGTGTTTGTGTAGGTGCACGACATGGGGCGTCCCGTTCCGAACTTTCACCGGGACCCGTCCTCTTCGTACTACGGCCAAGCCTCTGGCGACTTCTACCTGTTGGCTATCCCAATGGGGCTCCACCAGCACCCACTCTTCTGGTCCCACGTCCCGCTGGGGGACTCGTACCCATACTAGGGCCTCACTGTTCGCTGGCACGGACAAGGCGTACCGGCATGCTACCCGACCAGCTCCTTCGCGGCCTTGCCGGGCCCGGGACATCCGAATTCGTCGACAGTCAGCCGCGACACGTTCCCATTCCTGTCGTTCAGCCGGTGGGATCCTTCGAGCGGGCCTTGCCCGAAACAGTTCTTCCCAACACGCTGATAATACGTTCATACCTAGTAGGGCCCGGTGACTCCCCAAGCAGTGGTCCTGTACGATGATCACTCCTTTCTGGGGCACGACAACTCCGTGGATCTCCATGTCCGTCAGCCTGTAGCCAATGTAGGGGATGTCTAGACTGTTCGCTCCTTTCAGGGTGAGCCAGGGGGCCTCCGTCCCATGCATCCTCTGGTTTCCGAACAGCTCTTGCGACAGGCTTTCTGCAAACAAGGTCACCTGGGATCCAGTGTCGATGAGACAGGGCACCTTCACACCGCACACCTGGACCTCCACCCCTGGGCTATGCCCAACCAGCCTGTCCTTGGAGCCTGCTCTAACGGGTGGGTCATCTAAGGGGGTCCCGACCACACGACCCACTGTGGCCGGTCGACCTAAAAACCCCCCTCCGAACCTCTTCGGGGGCCACACTGTCGGCTGTAGTGGCCTGGTTGGCCGCAGCGGTTGCATATAGGTCGCCCTTGCTCGTCCCATTCGAACTGGGGTCGGTTGGGTCGATTGGGTCGCCTCCCTGAATCCCTGTTCCCATCAGAGTATGCACGGTCCCGAGAGATGGGCCTCACCTCTTGCCTGGTAACCCCGAGGCGTAGCTCGTCCACTAGCGTCTTGGATAGCTCCGCCATCTGCTCCCGGACGTCCTTTAGGAGTTCGAGCTTCAGAGTCTGTTTCCAATCTGCCATGTCGGGGACAGCCACTGCGGAACTACTTACGGCCGCACACACAGGGGGCTCTTTCACCTCAGCCTGGTCGATCTCCAATGCCACCGCTTCTTTCTTTAAATCTTCAAAGGTAAGTTCTGGCTCCCTTCTGAATTGTACTCTGAGACCCTGGCGTACTGGGCCTTCCCTTAACCCCAGCAGGAATTGGTCCCTCAACAGGGTCTCGCTGTTGCCGAGACCATGTCTGGGCGTCCCTGTAGCCTGGTAACCTGCTCTCGTAGTTGGAGGGCGAAAGCTCTGACGGATTGGCGGGGGCCCTGCTTGCTACTGAAGAACTGGGCCCGGAGAACCGCAGTTGGGGTGGCATCACCATACCTTTCCGTCAGGAATCTGAACACAGACTGAGCGGTGGCTCGGACGGATTCGGGGGCGGCTTGGACTTCCCGCCGTGCTTCTCCTTCAAGGGAATTAAGGGCAAACTGCAGCTGTTGGGTCGCGCTCAGTCCCTGTAGCCCGGCCAGATACTCGATCTGAGCCCGCCATTCGGAGAGGCGCATCTCTGACTCACTTCCTCCATATTTCTGGACCCAGGGGTTTCCCATGAATACTGGCATGACTCGGGGTGGGGCCTCCAGTGTCTCGTCGTCGGCCATCTGAGGATCCCTGGTCGCTCAACCCGAGGTGAAACCCTGCCGACTGCGCCAAATCTGTCACAGGTCGGAGCGGACCGTGTGAGCCCCGCTCCTCCCTTATTTTTCACCTCGGGGAGGTTCCCAGTGATACCCCAGACGACCAGACACACGAGGACACTGGAGTAAAGTTTAAAATTACACTTCTTTATTAATTTACTTAAAATTTGGGGGGGGGAAGGGGAAGTGAGGGGGCTAAAATCCAAAAGGACTGGAGAGTGAGGACGCCGCCTCAGAGCTCGCCGGCTCTTTCTGCAGGAGGACCTCAGATAAGTCGTTTCGTCCTGTTTCTCAATGTCTGGCTTCCATATCCTGCTACGTGCTCACTTGTCTCTGTCTTTCTGTTTCCCAGGGTGGACCTTTCGGGGGATTTACGCCACGGCTTGCTCCTTCTCAGACTCCGTAGACACGGTTCATCCGTTCTCTCTCCTTGTTCCAGGCTCTGTGATAGCGGTGGCTCAAAGGGCTTAACCGCGGCGATGGGGCTGGATCGGCCGCTTCTCTAGGTGGCTACACACAGGTAATGGCAGGTAAGTATGACTTGGCTCAATGTATATCACTCACAGACTCCGTAGACACGGTTCATCCGTTCTCTCTCCTTGTTCCAGGCTCTGTGATAGCGGTGGCTCAAAGGGCTTAACCACGGCGGTGGGGCTGGATCGGCCGCTTCTCTAGGTGGCTACACACAGGTAATGGCAGGTAAGTATGACTTTGCTCAATGGATATCACTCACAGACTCCGTAGACACGGTTCATCCGTTCTCTCTCCCTGTTCCAGGCTCTGTGATAGCGGTGGCTCAAAGGGCTTAACCACGGCGGTGGGGCTGGATCGGGCGCTTCTCTAGGTGACTACACACAGGTAATGGCAGGTAAGTATAACTTTGTTCCGGGAGTATGTAGCGTTCCCCTCTCCTCAGGCCCTGCACACGCACACAGTTTCCTCCGACACAAGCACGTAACAATGGCTATTCAAGAGAGTGCTTACTTGGCTCCGGTCATGCTACCCCCGTAGAGACAGAGAATAGGGTGAGGTTCACAGCGTGAATGATTAGAGCTAGTTACTCCGCCAGCTTCGGGATCGTACCTCCCCAGAGATTGGGTCAGCCTGGATAATGGTCTCGGGGACGACACGCACACACACACAGCACAACACAGCAGATTCCAAGTGTACACTGTCAAAGTCAAAATGCTGACTCACCCACGGCACTCTTCACACCAACCAGGTGTACTTAAGGTCCAGAGACCACTTTTCCCGCGTCGTTTATCTCAGGGGGAAGGGAAGATCGCTGAAGCGCTGGTATAGCGAAGAACCAACGAAAAGGACGTTGCTGCTACACCACCCCGGCGACTTTCACTGCCTGCCGGCTCTGGCTCTCCCACGCTCACTCTCCGCGGTGGGGCCACTCGTTTTCCTAGTTTCAACGTCACAAGGCTCACAGATGATAAACCTCCGATGAAGTTGTTACTGTATACGTTTCTCAGGGTACTCACACATTGATCAACCCGTGTGCTCGTCTTGTTCTCTCTTCCAGTGTCTGGCCCGTGTCCTGGCCGCTGTGCTCTCACTCCCGAAGGGATTGGCTCACCAGCACTTCCGGCAACTGTCCTGCATGTAACTTCCCAGAATCGAACACACACAGCACTTGAATCACAATGCAAACTCAGTCTGTATTATACTCAGCCTCGTCTCTTTTCTTCTCTTTATAGCTCTCCAGATCTTTGATCGCTCAGTCCACAATAGCCACCTTGTGTTATCCTTGGTTTGCCCAAATGCCCAGATCCTCTCGCCGCAACGGCTGGAAGCGGCTACCACCACGCTCAGCTTGAGCCCGACCCGGAACTAACAGCTGCGGCTGTGTGTGACCGCTGCAGTGACCGACACAGACTGACTTCTGGAGGCCCTCTTTATACTCCTCCTACCTCCCCTTCACCCAATCCAGAGATCGCGCCGTTTATTGGAGCACCTGTCGCCGATTTCCTATGATTTTGGCGCGGGGACGGGAACCCGGAAGTAGTGGTGTTTGATCCGGGCGGAACAAATCTCCGCCACTATGGTTCCGCCCCAGGAAAAGTCACACCGTGACAGATGTACGAATTAGCTGTAACGTCACTGAATCCGCTGGTAAAAACAAACCATCCTTGCACCTGTGATATTTTCTGATTTGGATATCCGCAACCGATCATCACATTACAAATGTTTTAATTCTCAGTGTTAAACGCAATGCTATTGTAACATATTAGCTACACTGAAGTAGGTTGCTTTAAAAAAATCTTTTTGGCAAAATTACATTTCTTAAATAACCTAAACCAGGGTCGACAACCTGGTATGCAAATGTACATTTACATTTTACATTTAGTCATTTAGCAGACGCTTTTATCCAAAGCGACTTACAAATGAGAGCAATAGAAGCAGCTAGAACAGTCAAGGGCAACAATATGTAACAGTACGTAAGTGCTGTAACAAGTCTCAGTTAATCTAGCACAGAACACACAGGACAGAAGGTGTTTTATTTTTTTTATTTTTTTTAGACAGACAGACAGACAGACAGACAGACAGACAGACAGACAGAAAATGAACAGAATGTTAAGTGCTATTCTTGATTGGTCAGGTGCTGCTGGAAGAGATGTGTCTTTAGCTGTTTTTTGAAAATGGCTACAGACTCGGCTGCTCGAATTGAGATAGGCAGGTCATTCCACAGGGTGGGTGCGGTCCAGGAAAAGGTCCGTGAGAGTGATTTCATGCCTCTTTGGGATGGCACCACAAGGCGTCGTTCACTGGCAGAACGTAAGCTCCTGGAGGGTGTGTAAGTCTGCACAAGCGAGTTTAGGTATCTTGGTGCAGAGCCAGTGGTTGCTTTGAAGGCGAGCACCAGTGTCTTGAATTTGATGCGAGCGGCTATTGGGAGCCAGTGGAGACTGATGAAGAGAGGCGTGATGTGTGCTCTCTTCGGCTCGTTAAAGACCACCCTTGCCGCTGCATTCTGGATCAGTTGCAAGGGTTTGATAGTACATGCCGGAAGGCCCGCTAGAAGAGCATTACAGTAGTCCAGTCTGGAGAGAACAAGAGCTTGGACCAGGAGTTGTGTGGCATGCTCTGATAGGAAGGGTCTAATCTTCCTAATGTTGTATAACGCAAATCTGCAGGACCGGGTTGTTGCAGTAATGTGGTCAGTGAATTTTAGCTGATCATCAATCACAACTCCAAGATTCCTGGCTGTCCTGGACGGAGTTATGGTTGATGATCCTAGCTGAATGGAGAGATTGTGATGAAGTGCTGGGTTGGCTGAGACCACAAGCAGTTCTGTCTTTGCAAGGTTGAGTTGCAGGTGATGTTCCTTCATCCAGGCAGAAATGTCTGTTAGGCAGGCGGCGATACGAACACCAACCGTGGGATCATCTGGTTGAAATGAGAAGTAGAGTTGAGTGTCGTCGGCATAGCAGTGATAGGAAAAGCCATGTTTCTGAATGACAGATCCCAGTGATGACATGTAGATGGAGAAGAGAAGTGGTCCAAGCACTGAGCCCTGTGGAACTCCAGTGGCTAGATGATGTGACTTAGACACTTCACCTCTCCATGACACCCTGAAGGACCTACCTGAGAGGTAAGACTTGAGCCACTGGAGAGCAGTTCCTGAGATGCCCATCTTCATGAGAGTTGACAGGAGGATCTGGTGGTTAACTGTGTCAAAAGCAGCAGACAAATCCAGTAAGATAAGTACTGTGGATTTGGAAGCCGCTCTTGCCTGTCTTAGTGCCTCCGTAACCGAGAGCAGGGCAGTCTCAGTTGAGTGGCCGCTTTTGAAGCCGGATTGGTTGTTGTCCAGGAGGTTGTTCTGTTCAAGAAACGTAGTGAGCTGGTTAAACACAACTCGCTCAAGTGTCTTTGCAATGAAAGGCAGAAGGGATACCGGTCTGTAGTTTTCTAAAAGTGCTGGGTTAAGAGAGGGTTTCTTAAGCAGTGGGGTTACCCTAGCCTGCTTAAATGCTGTGTGGAAGGTCCCAGTGTGAAGAGAGGTGTTGACAATGTGAGTGAGTGCAGGAGTAACAGAAGAAGAAATGGCCTGAAGGAGGTGAGTGGGGATAGGATCAAGCGGACAGGTAGTGGGATGATTGGAAAGGATGAGTTTGGAGACATCTGTTTCGGAGAGCAGAGAGAAGGAGGGAAGCGTATGTGTGATAGGTTTTGAGATGTGCGTGTCGGTTTGTGGTGTGGAGAATTGGCTGCTGATGGAGGATGTTTTGTTTGTGAAAAATGATGCAAAGTCATCAGCTGTAAGAGTTGATGAAGGAGGGGGGGGGAGGACAAAGGAGCGAGGAGAATGTTCTGAAAAGTGCACGAGAGTCCGGGCAGTTGTTGATTCTGTTGTTGTAGTATGTAGTTTTAGCAGTGGAGACGTTAGTAGAGAAAGAAGCGAGGAGAGACTGATACAGGGTCAGGTCAGTAGTGTTTTTAGTTTTGCGCCACTTCCTCTCTGCTGCCCTGAGCCCAGAACGATGTTCGCGAAGAACATCAGACAGCCAGGGGGCAGAGGGGGTGGTGCGGGCTGGCCTGGATGAAACGGGACAGAAGTTGTCTAAGCAAGATGTTAGAGTGGAGCAAAGAGTGTCAGTAGCACTGTTAGTGTCCAGAGCTGAGAACTCAGAAGGTGGAGGGAGTGAGGATGAAACCATAGTGGATAGACGGGAGGGAGAGAGCGAGTGTAGATTACGGCGAAAGGTGATCTGAGGAGGAGTGTGTGTTGTGTCAGGAGTCAGTAGGAGGTTAAGAGTGATGAGAAAGTGATCTGAGGTGTGCAATGGAGTAACTAAAGTGACGTCTGTGGAGCAGTAGCGTGTGTAGATAAGGTCCAAATGGTTACCTGATTTGTGAGTAGCTGTAGTAGATACTTGCTTAAGGTCAAATGAGGCCAGAAGAGTGGTGAAGTCAGCAGCCTGGGAATCAGCAGCCAAATAGTATGTATCTGCCCAAAAAAAGTATAAATAGCATCTAAATACTATTTACACATATTGCAAAGAACTACTTTTACATGGTGTAAATAGAAAATATTACTATTTTCACTTAGTATGCTATTTCACTTAGTAAATAGCATCTACAGCTATTTGCACTTAGTGTAAACATCATCTATCGCTAAGAAAATATGTTATTTTGCAAATAGCCGCTGCCTATATTGAAGGGCAGATAAATGTGACATTTATAATAATAGGTTTATGTAAAGATACATAAACTTCACGTAAATTTACAGTAAATTTACTGTGTCGAAACGCCGCCTCAACAGTTGATATCTATTTATTATGTGTACATGTCTAACTAAACATAACTTACTACTGTCACAGGACTTGCAAAGTCCAATGTCATGAGGCTATATGTTTTCCAGACGGGCTACCAATACATATCATCTTATATAGTGAAATAACATTCCTTTCTTGATGTGCATTGTTCACTCTCTTGACTTGATATTTGAAGGAAAAATACAATCACGCAATTTTTGATCGTGCTGTCTGCAACGTACTTGGCACGCATGTGTGTGTGATGCACGGTTCGTGGCTATATCCACCGATCAGGCGGGCCAAGTAATATAAAAATAACATTCCAATTAATTACGGGTGGATGAGAGATAAATCATTGAGTTTGTTTGATAAAGACATTTTGCGAGCTCTAGCTGTGGGACGAGTCATTCCGATTGCCGTTTCCCCAAACACTTTCAAAACAATGCCTCATGTGTACTCATGGAGGAGCTGAAGCTCATTAAATATGCAAATCTTATCCAATCATAGCAGTTTACTTCAAAGTCTTCAGTGCTGCACACCCATAAAAACCGAGCGTTTCTTGAGAGAGCCTCAAAACCAGGGCAGAAAATAGCCTATTACTTATTCATTATGATGTTTTTGAATGTACAAACCACACAAACGTCATAAGTTGACTTCAGACAACAGCATAAAAAAACGAAAAAAGCCAGTTCATGACACATACATTTATGCATTTAGCAGACGCTTTTATCCAAAGCGACTTACAACTTGGGAGTACAGGAAGCGATTGGTCATGAAGAGTCGAGTAAGCGCAACAAGTGCCTGAAATACTGAGACCGTGTACATTGCTCAGTGTAGCACAGGCTAGAGTAGGGAGGGAAAAAAGGGGAAGAAAGAGGAAAAGGTGGGCCGAAAGTTTACTTGATAAAGTTTTAAATATGAATATTTTTCTTACACAAACTCGTCGATTTGCTTCAGAAGGCCTTTATTAACACCCCAGAGCCACGTGGAGCACGTTATTTGACGGACAGATGCATTTTTATGGACTTCAAATACAGAGCAACTATGAATCAAATTCTAATGCTTGGATTAGCCTGGACTTTTGTAATATAACTCTGATTTTATTTGTCTGAAAGAAGAATGTCATATACACCTAGGATGACTTGAGGGTGAGTAAATTATGGGCTAATTTTCATTTTTGGGTGAACTATTCTTTTAATACTGAGAATTGGGCCCTAAACTAAAGTGTTACCATTTTTTTTCATAACCTCACTGGGGGCTGAGCCCCCCTAAAATGAAAATCCTAGAAACGCCCCTGTCCTGAACTCTCAATGAGTGTTTACTTTGAACACATTTACTTGTGAACTATGAAATATTATATTATATTTTATATTATAATGTAATGAATTGTTGCAGTTATCTATTTATTTGTTTATACTCATTTAGGCCATATTTTAATGTGGGTGTCCAAATATGGCCCGAGGATGAATGTCAAACGTCCCGCAGCTTGTCTATTAAAATGTTATATGTGGACTGCCAGCATAATTTAAAATTGTATAGTTTCACAATGTCACAATGCCACACAGCACAGAATATTTATACTGTTGGTGACAAATTGGGTCCCCCACGAGGCCTCCTTCAGAACCCAAGCCATCCCATTGGTTCAAATAGCGTTTAATAGGTACTCTCTTTAGTGGCGATCCTAAAAAATCATGTTAATAAATGCTGTTTCAACTACGTTATAATGACCATTAACTCTTTCCCGCCAAACACAGAATTTTCCGTTATTTGTGAGAAAACTCTTCCCTGCCAAACTTTTCCAGGTTTCCGTGTTTTTACTGTTATACGCTAGGGGGCGCTATTATGCAACTTTTGAATGAGTACAGAATCTCCTGATCAAAACACAGGCGAATGAGACTCAAAAAAATCAAGTATGTAAGGTCGTATGTAAGCAGATGCACATGTAAATCAACATGATCATCAACATTAAACATCATATAAATTAAAACTGCCTGTTACTGCCATCATTTACTCACCCTCAAGCCATCCTAGGTGTATATGACATTCTTCTTTCAGACGAATACAATCAGAGCTTTATAATACCAGTGAATGGCAGCCTTAAATGTGAAGCCCAAAAAAGTGCATCCATCCATTATAAAAGTACTCCACACGGCTCTGGGGGTTAAAAAAGGCCTTCTGAAGCAAATCAATGGGTTTTTGTAAGAAAAATATCCATATTCAATACGTTATAAAGTAAAATATTTAGCTTCCGGCAAACCGCCTTCCGTATTCAACTTGATAATGTGTTATTTGTATGCCAGGTTAAAGAGATGTGTTTTTAGCCTAGATTTAAACTGACAGAGTTGTCTGCTTCCCGAACAATGCTAGGAAGACTGGTTTAGTACATTTAGTGCTTTGTAAGTTAGCAAGATTTTATATATTATTTAAATAAATTGTAGAATATTAAGCAGAATTAAAAATGACACAATTCACTCTGCTCTTGTTTCCGCTCCACAGTTTCTTCTGTCTGTAAGACAAAACATCACATAAACATTTAGAGAATGTTTTTGTTAAATCAGTCATCAACAAAATAATAAAAAAGACAATTTAAAAAAAGAGTTATTATTAATGATATTTCACATACCTTTGACGAAAAGCTGTGTGCTTGGATTTTTATGTGCATTTGTGATGTAGCAGGTGTACTTTCCTGTATCACTGTATTGAAGTTTGTTGAGTTTGAGTGAGAAATTTCCTTTTATATACTCCTTAGGAAAGGTTTCAGCTCTTTTCTTGTATGCTGGATCCTGCCCCTCTATTGAACCTTTACCCTCAATTATGTCATAAACATTTTGACTGCTGTTATATCTCCAATAAACCGTTATATCTTCATGTTTAAGGCCATTGTCAATGGAAGAACAAGGCAAGACAGCAAAGCCTCCAATATTTCCCTCAACAGTGGCCTGCAGACACACTAAAAATGAGAGACACTGCCTTGAAAATCAATTCTACCTCTTTCCTGATAAAAAAAAAGTTAATTTTTGTTACTGATGTATTATATAAAATAGTCCGACTTAGCCAATGAAAATGACAGAAAATGTGGTTCCTGCCACACTCACCTTTGTTTATCAATACTGCAAACACACAAATACAGAACACATAAAACAACACATATATAATATTGGTATATATTTACAGCCATGACACCAAAAAATAATTAACATCACATAAGTGACTATTTGCACCAGGTATACATATCACTGACATGGCTTGGCTTTTTGCACCTCAATAATATATGTATTAATGGTCTGTACTGGAGGTTAGAGCACATGTTAGTGTTTTTTGAAGAATAGCTGAGTCAATGCGGAACTGTAAAACTGCAGTGGTGCAATGACAGCACAAACTACTGGGTTTTGCACTTTCGATTTCAATTCATTTAACAGATACTTTGCCAAAGCAATGGCGCAAATCAACGTTAGCCACTTTTTATGTTATTATGAGAAGTTTTATCATTTTCGGTTCCTTATGAAACTGTGGTGGCACAGATTAGGCTATAGGGCTTTCACACCGAAGGAACCTTTTAATAGTTCCTAGAACAATTGGTGGAAGTACCTGGATTTTAGCACAGGAACTAGGAACGATTTTAGTTCTAGGACCACCTTTTGGGGGAACTGAATTAGCTCCTACTTCAGAGTAGACCCCAGCACAATAGGGGCTTTCGCACCGGGTGGTTCTAGAAACTTATGGCGCTTTTCCACTGTGTGGTGCGGCGCGGCACGGCACAGCTCGGTTTGCTTTTCCACTGCGTGACACGACTCGGCTCGGCTACCAACGAGAGGAACACCTCATCTACTAACCAAGATTCAGCCATTTTTTTTTTAAACTAGTTTTCCTTTTCCTGGCCAACGATACTGCCGTGGCTGTTACTGCTAGCAGGTTTGGTGTCGCAAATCCAATGACACTAGTAGTGACGATTCTCTCTGACCAATCAGTGATCTGTAGTGTTTACACGTCACATTTTAGTATCGGGACGGCACGCTGTTTAAGCCTGTTGTGATGTGTACCAAACCATGCCGAACCGTACCGACCCGTACCATTCAGTGGAAAAGTGCCAAAGCGAACTGTGCCGAGCCGTACCATGCAGTGGAAAAGCGCCATTAGTTATAGGAACTAGCCACCAGGGTGGTTCCCCAAAAACAAAATATTCTCCTATGGCCATTTTCATGGCAAATATTAGGGCAGTATGAACTCTAAAGTGACATAAGCTGCACTTCTTGTTGTGACTTTTATTTTGACGGCGTGGCGGACCTTTATTTTGATGGCGCTGAGTAGGCCAGAGCCTGAGCTTTTGAACAGTTTTCACGTTCTCCGTCTTCACTAGCTTACGATCTGTTTAACAGTCCTGTGTAATATGTTATAATACGCTCTGTCCCCTCAAAGTTGTGTTGGATTTTCTCTTTAGCGTAAAGGTTGAGAGGTCCATCTATCACTTTTTTCCATGTTCGTAGAGTTAGTTTCTGGAGTAAATATTTAAACTATAATCTGTGTGTTTATACAGCTTTGTTAAAATTGCGGGTCCTGGTGTTTCGCATGCATTCGGCCAATTAGTGCACACATATGTCACTGGTAGTTCAAAATCCAGGTACTTCCACCAATAGTTCTAGGAACTGTGAAAAGGTTCCTCTGTTGCGAAAGCCCCTAATAGGAACTACCAATGATGTAAGTGTACGCTGATTGGCCGAATGCATGCAAAACACCAGAATCCGCCATTTTTTAAAAAGTCGTCTACACACAGATTATAGCCTATACAAATATTTCCTCTAACAAACTCTGATAACAGTGATAGATGGACCTCTCATCCTTTAGCTAAAGAGAAAATCCAATGCAATGAAACATGATTATGTATTTCTGCCTAGGTAGCGACATTGGACATCAGACACATGGCAAATGCTAATACTTTTTCATACACTCTTTGTATAACAGTTCTATCTAATAACGTATAAGACAGGACTGTCAAACAGATCGTAAAGTAATGAAGATGGAGAATGTGAGCAGCTGTGTGCTCAGGCTCTGGCGTTCCTAGAACCACCTGGTGCAAAAGTCCCTTATGGTCCTCTGTACTTGCGTTTTTGAGTATAGGTCGGCCCAGATCCAGTCCACATCTGGTACACGTGGAATCCACATGTACCAGATGTGGGCCAGATCTGGTGGACACTATAGCCCCATTTCCACCAAAATTACCCAGAACAATTTGTCCCAGGAACTTCTCAGGAACTCTTTTTCCCCCAGACCTGCTGCTGTTGCGTTTACATCGCAATCTAAAGTACTGTGAAGATTAGTCCGGTGACGTAGGATTGCGTGCAGCTTTACAGTTCCCACTGGATTTTGTCCTTTGCAAATAAATTGAATAAAGCCTGAACCTCGTCGACGGCCCATCGGTCGTATTTTTTAAACTCCATTGTTGATTCGAATAGCAATCAACTCTTGCATGCAACGCAACAGACATTTAAAAATAGTGGTTGAAATAAAATGTTACGTCGAGTCGACCAATCAAAATGCTGCGTGAACTCAACCAATCAGCATGTTCAGCGCCCAAGTCCCTCCCCCGAACGTTTCTGAACTTTGAAAAAGTACTACCTTGCGAGCAGGGCCGTTTTGAGGGGCAAATATTTACTTCTTTTAGACTGCGGTCGAAACACACAGAGTACCACCCCAAAATCCCTAGTTCCTGGGGAAAGTTCCAACGGTGGAAACGCGGCTTATGTTGCTGTCTGGGTGAAATTGGCAAGAATTGGTATTCCACTCCCTGAGACGATGCTGAGGGAGAATCCTATCCCGCTTTTTATTTCCTTTCCCCCTTTCCTCTTGAAATCCTCAAGTAAATTTTCTTTCTACATACTATATTTACGAATAATGACGTTCCACCATTTTCTAACATGTGATAGGAAGCATCTCAGGCTAAATTAATCCGGATAGATTTGAAAACGGAGTTTTCGTTTCAAAACACTCTCCATCCACACTAACGTTTTCCAAAAGTTTCTCATTCACACTGAAACGTCAGTAAACGCCAAATTCAACTTACTGTGCATGCGTAAAACCTCATAAAAGCTCACTGAGATGATATACAGACATCATAAAGTTATCACACAATTCTTCTGGGAGGATCATTTTATTTAGCAAAATATCTCACCATTTACTGATGCGTCCAGGTCGCACTTGGTCAACCATTATTATGTTTGGTCTAAAACGCAACTCCACTCGTGTTTTGCCACAGGACAGCAAATGCAAGTATTTTTTCTGTCATCCTTGCACGACTGTGATATGAAGTGTGCAAAGTAACATATTTTAGCAACTGTGTGAAAGTGAATAGCACATAACTGGCACAATAGCGGTATAAACATACATATCTATTCGAATATGCATCACATGACTAAACATGTAATCGTTTTCAAATACCTCTGTCCACAATCCACACTACGATGCGAAGACAGCGTTTTCAAATTTATCTGCTTTGGAGAGCGTTTTCAAAAAGCTACGTTTTCGTTGACTTAAAACGCCGTCTCAGTGCGGACAGAAGGCCAAAACGGAGAGAAAAATATGCGTTTTCAAACAAAAACGTATTAGTGTGGACATGGCCTCAGAGACATATTGCAGATGAGCAAATCCTCAAAAAAAATACTTCCAGATGAAAATACGCTCATCAAATAGATGTCTTCAGGATGTATGCTATCAGGGGTTGGATGCTTCAATATTAACTGCAATGTTTTATTAATTCTTCTTTGCCTCAATTCAAAATTCTTTTTTTTGTGTGACTCATAATTCCACCAAAATACATTGCCCACTCAGTCACTTATGAAGTGCAGATGAAGGATGAAAAAAAAAAGTGGTCAGAGCAAACCTGACTTCCTGTGCTTGACGGGTTGAACTTTTCGTCTCTTTGCTCTGTACTGGATTTCATCGCTGTCTGGAGGGACTCGGTTTCAAGTTTATATTTACAACTACAACATGAAGATCATTCAACTTTATCTCTGTGAGTATCTTTGAGCATTTTGGATAGATTTTCATGTGCTTTATTCATGTAACTTTATTTCATGTACACATCCAGTCAAATGTTTAGACACACTGCACTAGATTAATTTATCTTGATACATAAAAACTTAAAACTAGTTGCATGATAATGATAAAGATGATAAAGAATTAAATGTGTGTACAGTTGTTTACTGGCAGTGAAGAGGATACTTATAAATGTATGTAATTCTTTGATTTTTATCTTGTAGATCTACTCACATGGTGTCAAGCAGTAGAGACTTTAACAGATCAACTAACAGATTTGGGGGAAAATGTGACCATAAACTGTGATCTTGATAAAAAAGAGTTTATTTGGTTTTTACTGAAACTCCCAGGTTTGTTTGTGATATTCGTTCTGCGATAACAATTGGCTGGATATACATTATCCCTTACCTTACATATCTGAATTCTTTCTTTACAGATTCAACTCCACTAACTGAGTGCCAGATTCATACAGTTGTGCAGAATCAGACGATGGTGAAGTACATTCAGCAGAATCAGACACCATAGCAGACACTTACCCTCATATCTGCTCTGTTCAATGCTGTTTTGGTCATTGCGGTCATAGGTGAGTTTTCATCAGTGTAAGTAAAATTGCATACAGAGATGCACCGATACTGATAAGCTGATAATTAATTTCCGTGTTATGGTTGATAACCGATAAATGGGCCATATTAAAATTCTATATTATATTTGAATCCTTTTGAAAAGTAAATGTAGGCATCACAACATTGCAATGTACAGTATGAAAAATGGATATTCATTTTGAGATTTGCTAAAAAATACTTTTAACAGTGAACATAAATGTTTTTAAAGATTAACTTTAAGTGAGAGTTGGATGATGGCAAGGGTAATCTATAATTAAATAAAAAATATAGAGGAAATAAGCATTCACTATAAAAATATCAATAGATATGATACATTATATTGCTAATATTGTCCAAAAAACAATTAAATTATATCACTGATATATCGGCTACTATTAAAAATACAGTATTCCATCTGTGAAAATATCAACATAATGTTTTTTGCTAGTTTCAGGGTGTGCTGGTCTGAAAACAAAGTGTGTTCAGGCGCATTGTTGGTGCGTTGCTATTTTGAGGAACTGAAAACAACTGCGCCATTGACCAAGAAAAACCTGGTCTAAAGTCAATAGCGCAGTATTTTTTGTGTTATTTAAAAGGAGTGTTAGTAATATGCGCTTATAGGCAGGTGCACAACATCCGTACACTCTGCTTAATACACACACAGGGATGTGCAGCAGCACATAAACATTTTTAAATATTAAAAATGAAAAGGATTACAATGTAACAGATTATTATTGTGAACATAAAGATAAAATTGCCTACATGTCATAATGGACAGTCATTGCATGTATCAGAATTACCTATTTTCATTAATGATGAATGAAATTGCTTAATTATTTGACCATTCGTGGCAATACACATGTATCTAAACTGACTCTGTCAGGTTGAGGGTGTCTATATTCCGCCATGCAAATAGCGAATCTGCCATGGTGCAAGCACAATTGGCTTTTAAATGGAATGGGAGATGAGACTCTGATTGGCTTACTGCACGTTGTGCCCAAAACAAACCCATTAATCGTTAAGAGAATAGGTACAACCGTTTTGGACCATGCGCTTGGTGTGCAGACCATTTTTTCCATTCGTTAAATTAGCAAAAGGGAATTCGGACACGCCCTACGCTTCAGACCATGCGCTCAGATTGTTAAAATAGGGCCCAATGCTGTAAGTGTTTAATTGAATAAACATACATTATTTAAAGTTATTGATTTTATTCAATTATCAGGACTTTTGAAGGTTTGTGCTGTTAGAAGGTCTGCAGAACAACAACTTCATGATACTGATGTACAGCTGACACAAGATTTACAAAATCATCTAGATCTCTCTCTCTCTCGCTCTCTCTCTCTCAGCCAAAATAATAAACACAAGCGTACAGCGGACCTCATACTGACTTCATAGTGGTAGATCAAGCACAGAACAGAAAACTGAAATGCCGGTTGTCCAATGATGTGTGGCTTGCTTCAGAAAAGATGTTTCACCTAGACAAGTGGTCTGCATTTTAACCCAGTTAAAGCTTGGAACATATTCTGCAATAACAAAGAAATTTGTTCGTTTTCTTGAGGTGGCAAGAACAAGAACAAAGTTAATTCTGGCCAGGACATTCCATACTTCACAAGAAAAGCAGGTGCCGAACATCTCCGTTTCTCCGCATTAACCCCGCTCACTTTAAAATTCTGACCAATCACACAATAGTTCTCGGACACCCACAAGAAAAAAGTTCTACTCGAGAACGAGTTGCGAGAACTCCCAAACCATTTTGTTCTCGCAGCCCTGGGAGCGAGAATTTCTTTCTCTGTTCTTGCAGAGTATGTTGCAGCCTTAAGAGTTTTTCCTCTTTGTCTTCTGTGATGTTAACATTTGTGCTTCAGAGTTCTCAACAAGTTTGTGATATTTTATGATATTTGTTAATATTTTAAGCATTGGATGTTTCACAGCAACACAAGGCCATAAATATTTCAGCTAGCCTAATGCTAATGTGCCATGTTCAACTATGTTTCTCATTTCAGCTAATGCTAACGTGCTATGTTCAACCATGTTTCTTATTGAATTAAAGTGCCATGAAATCCCCTCATTTCTGTAGTCATCTTCACACGTCTGCAAAATGCTTTAAAAAAATAGGTGTGATAATTTTCAGAAAGGAACATGTGGAGGTGAGAACAAAACAACCACACTGCTGCTATAGCTGTAATTCAGCAATAGTATTTAAAAGGCCCACTGAAGTGCCTTGAAACACACAGGATTATTCAATGTGTTGACGTAATTTCCACTGAAACAGGAAGACAGGGTGAGACATATAGAAAAGCTTCTCCCCTTTTTAAGGGAGAGAGCAATGGAAAGCATATTTACACTTTTATCTGTTTTTCTTTATCTGTCATTCACCATAGGAAATAGGAAATGTGAGAATCTATTTGGGGTGGGGGTGGGTGCTGTAGATTCTAGAGAGCATTTGATTGGACAGAAAATCTGCAGAAAAGTGAAGAGTGATGCCATCAAAATCCTTTATTCATATTGGTGGAAGAGAGACTGTAAGTTTTGAATGCTTATATCTTATAAATATGAATTGTGTCATTGTTTTGAAGCTCACTAGCAGTAAGACTAACATATTCATACTAAAAGCCAAAACTTCAATTTTGTTTCATGGGGACTTTAAAGTCATAACATTTAAGACCTACTTTTTAATTCATGTGTCCTTGTAATCTTTGTAATCTGTCCTTGCGATATCTCTCTTCTGAAGATGCGTTTACTGCAGTGAGGGCGGGCAACCCATCACTCTCATGAGATCCACCAATAGCAAACCACAACCATCCATCAATTGCCCATGGACAAAATCAACTCTCACCCTACAAATTTTTTTTCACTCAGATATACATCACAATAGGGCAGAACATAATAATACCACTTCTGTTTCATACTGACTGAATGAACAGATAATGGCATTTCAGGCTTTGACACCCTGTTGCACAGATGTAAATACAAATAGGCGTAATGTGACATAGGCGGTGATAGATTTAAATTTTAAACTTAAATTTTTCATCACGGGCCAGATATTTAATTGGCTTATATTCTGCAGGGTTTTTTTTATATTACAAGACAGACTAAGCATGTCAAGCTTGCTGATACACAAAGTGATTTTAATGATGTCTATAATACCTGGAAAGAGCTATCTGTTAGCTTTTTTCTTGATCTTTGTCCACATGGTGTAGTTAGTATTTTTACCAGCAGAGGCTGCCAAAGCTTTAAAGCCAAACCCTCATTCAAGGGACAGTTCACCCAAAAAGGAAATTTTGTCATAATTCACTCACCTTTGTTGTTCCAAACCTGAATGAGGTTCTTTCTTCCGTTGGACACAAAAGAAGATATTTTGTAGAATATGGGTCCAGACAGTTGGCGGTAACCAAAGAAAGAAACTCATACAGGTTTGGAACAACATGAGGGTGAGCAAATGATGACGACCATTTTATTTTTTGGGGGAAAACTATCCCTTCAAGAGATTTATGCCAATTTTCATGTGTTCTATTAAGATTTTGTATGTTTTGTTGGACAGCAAGTCATCATGACAAAATGTATGGACTTTTTCTCAAAAAAAAAATACAGACAATTACTTGTAAAATTACACTTTTTTAACAGTGTAGGTTTAGTCAGAATCATTTACAGATGATGAACATATTTATAGTATTGTGAATAATAATACGAATAAATAGTACTAAATTAATTTACAAGGATAGTTTACAAAAGTGGGGTATTGAACTGGAAGGTATTTAACTGTTCAAGAGGGAAATGTGGGAAGAAACTGTTCCTGTGCCTAGTGATCTGAGGAGGTGTCCGGATGGCAACATTTCAAATAGTTTGTGGCTGGGGTGAAGAGTCTGTAATGATTTTATCTGCCCTTTTCCTTACTCTGGAAGAGTGCAGATCCTTGAGGGTTGCCAGGGAGGCACCAATAATCCTCTCTGCAGTCCGGACTGACCGTTGTAGTGTCTTGTTGTTTGATTTGGTGGCTGAACCAAACCAAGAGTTACAGATGAACACTGGACAGACTCAATGACGGCTGAGTAGAACCATGTCAGCACAGCTCCTGTGGCGGGTTGAACTTCCTCGGCTGGCGAAGGAAGTACAAACTCTGCTGGGCCTTTTTTTCAATGTGAGTGTCCCACTTCAGGTCCTGATAGATGGTGGTGCCCAGGAACCTGAATGACTCCACTGATTCCACAATGCTGCTCATGATGGTGAGTGGGGTGAGTAATGGGGTGTTTCTCCTGAAGTCCACAATCATCTCCACTGTTTTGAGTGTGTTCAGCTGCAGGTTGTTATGACTGCACCAGACAGTCCGTTGTTTGACCCCTTGTCTGTATGCAGACTCATCACCATCCTGGATTGTGACCACTCTGAAGTGGTGTCGTCTGCAAACTTCAGAAGCTTGATTAAGTGGTCTTTAGAGGTGCAGTCATTTATGTACAGTGATAATGGATGCTGAATGGATGTCACCTGATCCATCGGAGCACCAAAGGGTCCTAAAATCTGGAAAACGCAGATGAGGCCCTGAAGTACGCACAGAGGGTCCTTAACCATCTGGAACACACAGATGGAGGTACCTTAAAGTGAAGGTTTTCTTTCCAGAGCTTAACCTTGTTGCAAATGTCTGTTTATCTTCTGCCTCTCTGGGCTAGACACTCAAAACTTGGTCAAACTGCTTTAGTCTCTCTGGCATGGAGAATTGGAACATGCTTCATCTGTTATTGTCTCGCTAAGCGACGACTCAGAACCAGAGGCGTAAATCGCGGGGGGGACAGGGGGGACAGGACCCCCCCAATCTGAGGGCTGCCCCCCCCCCCCTAAAACCATGCTGAGTATTGTAAATAATATAACAATATATACTTAAAATAAATGTGTAAGTAGTAAAACAATACAAACGCAAACGGGACAAAAAATGCGTTTTAAGTTTAGAAACATTTTGAGTCCCCCCTCCCCCTTTGCCTCACATTGGTTTGATCCACCGTGCACCTCAACTAACATAACCCATAACGTAGAAAAACTACCACACAAGTTTGGGGAGAGAACAAGGCTCTTCAGACAGCAGTTGTGAAACACCAGTAAGTAGCTGTCAAGGCTATTTTATTCACTTTAAACGTCAGATGAAGTGATTCTTTTCTCTTTAATACAGATTAGGCAAAACACTGTTAACATCACTTGCCCACCGCCGCACCGCCCCGCTCCGCTGTATAGTAATAAAATCATTTCGTTCAGTTAGAGAACTGACAAAACAATTAAAAACTGAACGTGTCTGCTCAATACAGCACCAGCAGAACGAGCAAACCACTGACAGACAAGATTATCGAAGATTTGGTTTCAAAGCGTAAAAGCGCCTATTTAAGGGTAGTGTCATTGTACTGTTTTGTTGTTGTGTTTTTCATTGCGAATAATAGGCTAATGAACCCAAAATTCAAGCAACCCGCCCCCAAATTCAAAAAATTGGCTAATTCTAAACCGAAAGTTCAGTCAGATCTGTGTAGGGTTTTGCTCAATATGATAATAAGTGGCAGATCAGAGGGCTTGCTGCAGTTGAATATCTAAATATCTGAATATCATAGTATAAAATACCATGTGGAGGACGCAAGATAATTTAATAATTATAATATGACTGCGTGGTGAACCTTAATCGTATTTAAACTACTATCGCTTTGTGTTGTTGGTCAGATAAAATGACAGAGAAAAGAAAAACGGACATTAGATAATTTTTCAGTACACCAAAACGCCAAATAAGTACGAAATGTTTTTTATTTTTTTATTTTATTTTGGTACACATATCCTTACAAGTACGATTTTGGCTGTATTATTTGTGTCCCCTTCAAAAATTGCTCTTGAGAAATTTCATGTTTATTGTCCCCCCCAACTTTTAGATGAAATTTACGCCCCTGCCGTAGTGTTTGTTAATGTCTCTTTCCTCACAGACTCAGAATGTGGAATGTAGTCACAGACTACAGCTCATAAGCTGTAGACTCAGATCATGGAATCTGTTGTTGTCTCTCTGGACGAATGTACTGTTAATCTCTCACCCGATGAGAGACTCAGAACTCGGTCGATTTGTTTCCTTCTCACCTTCGCAAGCCTGAGACTCAGAACGTGTACGTTATGTTTCACCTATTCTGGCATAGCCAGACCTTCAAACTGACGGCAGAGGGTCTGGACTCCATTGCAGCTTTCATTGGCCAAGGACCGTCGAAGAGGACGTCTGACCTACATGTAAAGCAACCAATCACAGTTTATTTTGTTCCGCATCATGTTTAGGGGTGTGAAGATGTAATGTTGAGATCCTTACAATAAACGACCGCCGGGCAGCAAATAAATTATTAATTCTAGAATGTTGTGCAAGTTTACTGCAACAGTGGAGCCGCAAACTTCACATACTTTTTTTGTGTTCAAGATTTACAAAATTATATAATGAGAATGTACAACATGAATCCATTTTCCAAACCGTGTTTGTGTCTTACCCTGAATCATTATGGTACACTTATAATAAGTGTTTATATTGGGACTATTTCAGACCAGAATGGTAGAAACCTCTGCGGACTCGCCATAGACATAAACAGAGAGAAGTAGCTCCGGCTGCAATGTTCTTCCTCAAGACGCATGCAGTTCTGTTTATTAACCACAAGAGTGCAAAAAGTGCAGCTTTAACGTCATCCTGTAGAATTCAACCAACCAGATGACCTGAAGAAGTGTTTCCAGTTAAGTGTGCCATATGCATAGGCGTAATTTGCAGGTGGGGCAAGTCCACGCCACTTTTTGAAACATCTCATGGTAAAGATGAGCCTATCTAATACAAACAAAACATCTCCAGTTAACTAGCAGAGCATAATTTATTTTGTTTGGTAAATAGGAGGTGATCTGGCGCTCGTTGCCGCTGTTATCAGTGGCGCGGATTTCTCTTGTGACTCTGTGCATTCTTTACATGGATACCGTTGTGAGAGACTTTCTATTCGCTCCGGTGAAATCACAAAACAAAATCCACAAAAAAACAGTCCCTGCTCTTTATATACAATCACTGATGGTATTCGGTTTTGATGAGAAAAAAAATTATATGAGGGCAGATTAGAACCCAGAACCTCTGACACGGTTAACAAAAATTGTACCACTAGACCATTAGAGAACACAATTAGAAATTAGACCATTAAAAAAACAAATTTTGCGAATCTATGCATTTATTCATGTGAAAAATCTCGGCACTATCGATATATTGTGTTTAGATGCAGGAATGAAAATATCACATTAAAAATGAGTTCCAAATCAATAAATTAAACCCAATGCAATTTCTGCAATTGTTACTGTATATTTTACATCTGATATAGCATTGTATTAGCAATTCTATATCATACCGCCCCTCACACACACCTGTCCCACCCACTTTTCAGATGTTCAGCCTTTTCCTATGAGGAGACTGCAATTTGGCGCTTCTTCATTTCAGTGATGTGATTGGCTGCTGGCATCAGAGGGGGCTTTTTCACACACAGGCACGCACGCACGCACGCACGCACGCACACACACACAAAGCATCAGGCCTACCTGATATTGCCTGTTTCCAGATGATCCAGATGATGATAGTTGTAACAGAAGCAAAAAAGTCTTACAGAGAGGATGTTTAACCCAACACCACTGTTAATAGAAATCACATGCATTTGAGTAACATACTTAGAATGGGATGGGCAGAAGGTCGTCTACCAAATAAATTCAGTGCAAAATTATACATCACTACTGACTACTTAATATTTTATATTAGATATTAATACCCAGGCCACATACGCAGTAGTCGCTGGTAACTGCCTGTATGTCCACTCTATTGAAAATGTCTCTGCTTAACTTGAAGCTCTCATTAACATCGCACCATATACAATAATAAAATCAAGTATTATGTATGTAAATGTGTCAAACTATCCCAGGCTATGCGTGTGTGTTCAATAAAAGCCACAGACATACAGTGAGATGAAATGGTACTTTCACTAGGTATATTTTCAGTTTCATACATTTATTCACACTATAAATTGATGATCCAGTGATGAATGAGTGAAAAATATATTTTATTTTAAAATAAAAAACAATAAGAAATTTTATTTTGAACATTAAGCCTATTTTTAGGACACATGAGATTTTTTTAAGATTAAGATTTTTGCCATTAGATTTGACATTATCTTCATAAAATGTAAACACATTTCCATTCTAAACAGTCGTCTTAAAGGTTAACTTTTGAATTCTCATTTCTAATTTTCTTTAGATGAAATAAAAAATAACTAACATAAAAAATATGTTCTATAATAAAAATTCTATATATACCGATCATATATATGCATATATATGCATATAATATGCAACCACTTTCCACTGCACTTTTACACTTTCTTTCGGATAGCTCTGTCCATAATTTATTGCACTACCTTAATCCACTGCTATATTCCTCATATTAGCCTAACATATAATTGTATGCCTCTATCTGTAAAATTCTGTTTAAAGTAATAGCCATCTGTATATTATATTCATAGTACATATTCACCTGTAAATTCAGTTTATAGTAATAGCCATATGTATATTATATTCATTGTACATATTCACCTGTAAATTCTGTTTATAGTAATAGCCATCTGTATATTTATTCACTGTACATATTCACCTGTAAATTCAGTTCTGTTTATAGTAATAACCGTCTCTCTATTTATACATATTTATATATATTCAGTACATTTCCATGTCCTGCACTTACGCAACCACTGTATATCCTGCACTTGCTGCTATTGCACTTCTGGTTAGACCTAAACTGCATTTCGTTGCCTTGTACTTGTACTTGTGTAATGACAATAAAGTTGAATCTAATCTAATCTAATCTAATCTAATCAGGCATAACATTGTGTTGGTCCTCCTTTTGCTGCCAAAACAGCCCTGACCTGTCGAGGCATGGATTCCACTAGACCCCTGAAGGTGTGCTGTGGTATCTGGCACCAAGATGTTAGCATCAGATCCTTTAAGTCCTGTAAATTGTGAGGTGGGGCCTCCATGGATACAACTTGTTTGTTCAGCACATCCCACAGATCACAAAAGCGTGATTCATCAGACCAGACCACCTTCTTCCATTTCCCTGTGGTCCAGTTCTGATGCTCACATACCCACTGTTGGTGATTTCTTCGGTGGAAAGGGGTCAGCATGGGCACCCTGACTGGTCTTTGACTATGCAGCCCCATACACAACAAACTGTGATGCACTGTGTATTCTGACACCTTTCTATTAGAACCAGCATTAAAGGTCCCATGGCATGAAAATGAGGTATTTTTACATTAATATGATTTCCCCTAGCCTGTATATGGTCCCCAAGTGGCTAGTAATTTTGATGGGTGTAAACCGAGTTCTGGCTGTCTTTCTCTGCCTTTGAGAAAATGACAGCTCAGACAAGCTGATCTCGAATTTTCCTATGATGACATCATACCAGGAAAGGTTACCTCCCCTTCCTCTGCTTTGCCCGCCCAGAGCATTCTGAGAAAATGGATTCAGTTTATGTCAGCACAGGCTTTACAAACAGACTTTACGATATGGATTCGACAGCACCGCGACAAACAGTGAGTAACAGTGTTCATTAATGCCTGATCTGTGGTCAGTGATTTCTGATGTGTAGCTAATCATTCAAGTTCACTCAGACTTTCTTTCTAGATAGTTTAATGATCGCCTTCTTGATGACCTAAGCGTTATGCATCAGTGAATCAAGCCAGTGACTAAAATGATCGTTTCTGTTAGTAGCATGAAACAAACCCATTTTTTAAGTGATTAAACTACAGAGAGCAATCAAAGAACACTTTTTATAATGTCCGGAGCTGTCAATCACACGTGGCGAGTGTATCTGCACACTTGCCCAAACTGCCGTTATAATGAATGACGCTGTTATGCTGCACAAAGCTCTTACTGTACAGTATTCATATCGACGTTGTGTTTGCTGTTAGTTGTGGTGAAAGCATTTTGTGAGAGAAAACGCGTTGCAATGACGAGATCACAGCATTCACTGATCAACAGACTGTCTGTCTACTCAATGCTCATCACTGCAGCTTTTCATGTGATGGGAATAGATCATAAAATAATGCTATAATCCACACTTTGACGATTCGTTCATCTCGACAGCTGTAATGGTACATTACATGTGCTACAAAGTTCGTAGAATAAGGTGTAAGAAGACAGAGTCGACGTGACTGGGACTGTTTATTCAGAATTCTCAGCTACAAATAAGCTCGCGCTAACAGCACAGCGCTCTCAACAACTCGGTACAATAAAACGTCCTCCAGCTCTCCGTGGTTCACGAGTGCCCAGTCAGTCTCTGTCACGATTCATGAATGCATTGCTTTCTTTTTGTCTCGTGTCTCTGTTATTTGTGTTTGTGTATGTGTTGCGTGGATCTGTGGGTGTGGCCGGAGCAATTATGCTCATTCAATTCATCATCGGCGCCAGCTGCAACTCATCATCATCTTGGTTAAATACTCACCGTTTTCTCCTCTCCTTTGTCAGATCGTTGTCGATGTTTTGTGCTGTCTGGTGTCTGATCCTGTGTTCCTGTTCCCGTGCTGTGAACGTGTGGTGTATGTTCCTGGGATTCCTGTTCGCGTTTGCCGTTTATCGTTCACGCTGGATATCACTGTCATCATCACCTTCACTTCACTCTGCACCAGCTCAGACTCACGGTGTTGATCATCTGGTCCCTGCGTTACCTGCTAGTGTTGTTGTTGTTGTCTGTCTTGTTACGGCAGCGTTACATTAAAGAGTTTTTTACCTGCACTTGCTTCCTCGATCTCTCTCATGACAGTCTCTCTCTCTCATGCATGCAGTGCGCGCAGTGCTTCGCTAAACCACTCCCCCTCCGCAACATAATCTAACACTAATTTCAAATGCAAAGATGTCAGCCAATCACAACAGTGAGCGTTTTCACTGCAGACACGCCCCTTGAAACAGGGCATTCAGCCAGAGGGGGTGATAACAGTATATAAAAATGCCTTTTATTTCTAAATTATGAATTTTTTAAATGTAAAAATCATACTAACAATATAAGTACACCTCAGGAAACATTATAAAATAATAGAAAAATGCCATGCCATGGGACCTTTAACATCTTGAGCAATTTGAGCTACAGTAGCTCGTCTGTTTGATCGGACCACACGGGCCAGCCTTCACTCCACACGTGCATCAATGAGCCTTGGCCGCCCATGACCCTGTTGCCTGTTCGCCACTGTTCCTTCCTTGGACCACTTTTGATAGATATTGACCAATACACACCCCACAAGAGCTGCAGTTTTGAAGATGCTGTGACCCAGTCGTCTAGCCATCACAATTTGGCCCTTATCAAACTTGCTCAAATCCTTACGCTTGCCCATTCCTTCATCTAATAGCCTACATCAACTTTGATGACAAAATGTTCACATTTTAAACATGTATTTTTTCTGACACTTTTGATCAATTTATTTATCCTTGCTCAAAAGTATTAATTTATGAAAAACAACAACAACAGCAACAAAAAACTTAAAGATCCCAAACTTTAGAATGGTAAAGTATACAGTTATAAAATCAGTTCTTAGGTATTTAAATATATAGCAACCACTATCACAGGAGTACACTTTTGTGCTCAAAAGCTAGAGATAAAAATACAGAGATCAAATATGGTGTATAGTCAGAAAATATATACTCAATGCATATATTTACATTATACATACAATAACCAAATTATAGATCATTGTGATAAATGATCTGTACAGAATTAGAGCGATTTGTGTATTATAATATGCTGTACTCTAAAAGTGTCTGGCTCTTTAAGAAGAACGACCTTCCTTTCTGTGAGCATGTACCAAGTATGCACGTGAGTTATGTGAATATGTGATATGTTCTGTTGGTGACACGAACTCTGTTAATAAAATAGCATCACGTTCACATGTGGCAGTTGCTGCGTTAATTAATGGGACGTACAACACCAAGTAACCCAAAATGTGAGCTCCGTTATTCAATCAACGTACATTAAAACATTTAGCGTTGTTCAACTAACTTACCACTTTAACCATCCAAAAATGAACCTATTTTAGATTCCACCATACTTTTCATTCAGATGTGGTGGAGAACAAAGGCCTGATGATTCTGGAAGTCATTTTCATGGGCAGTTAAAAGAATTTAAAAAGCTCTTTGATGGATCCATGGAGGCCTACTTACCATTCCCAGATGCTCCGACACACAGACACATTTTAAACTGTACACACAAGGGACAAGCTGAGCTGTTATAGAGAGCTTTGCTTTTCTTTACAAAATGACATGCATAGAAGTCATAAAACAAACACAATATTTACTCGAGGATGTTCTCAGGAAAGAGCAGAAGATATTGTTCTTGAAGAGGAAGGAAACATATGAAGGGTACACATCCTGGGCAAACTTCCTCTGAACATGGAGGCACCTGCTGTTCTCAGAACAACCTATTTGTAAATTTTACTGTATCAAAAGTCCAAATATAACAACAATATATTGATATACAGATCTAGGGACTATTTAAGCTACATGCCTAGAAGCAAGAGAAGTCAGTTCATCTTTGCACTGCTGTTAGCTTAGGGCAGCGCTTTAGCTTCAATATTAGCTTTCCAAGCATACCTAGCGCTTAGCATAGGTGCTTGTCTTTCAAGAAGGTTACAAACAACAGAAACACATCGAAAATATAACAGGAAATGTATGCAAAATTGGATGCCAGACACAAATTCATAGTTGCACAGCTACAGGCTGTTTGGTTATACTGTGTTAAAGCTACACGCTAACACTAGCACAGGCAACAAAATAAAACTTAAGAGTGGACTTAATAGAAGAATAATACAGTTCTCAAGGTCTGTAGCCCTTTGTTGGTGTGCCAACTTAGCATTTGGTGGCTGCAGTTGTAGCCAAGATGCTAATTGTCCAGATAAAATCACACTCTCCTTTTCATTAAAAGTCTGCAGTTTCACCTCCGTCTAGAGGCTCGTAGGATGGATTTTGTCGCCTAACTCTCGCTTTACGGTTTTCAGACACCTGCTTCCACTTTAGCGTGCGAAGTTTTTGCTGCCGTCGTTTTTCACGGTACCAAAGGTGTTCACAGTACTCGTCAGCCGTTAGCCCGCTAACTCCCATTAGATGTAGTTCCTTGAAGCTTCGTGGTGAGGCTGCGTAATTTCCGGGATGGATGTTCTGTGCTCTCGACATGTTGTTCTGGGGGATGACGTGTAGCTCGTAGCGGGCTAGCGTGCGGGAGAACGAGTGTTCGTAGGCTACGCAGAGGTACAGGCCAGCGTTAGCAGATGTTAGCTGTTGGATGAGGATCCCACGTTGCATGTGAATAAGGTTTTCTTCACCTGGAAACAACTGAGATATTGTGTTAGAGTAGAGTTAAGTGAATTTACAATAGTTTACAATTAAATCTTTTCTAAAAACAGGATGTGGACGGACCTCTTTGCTGTTTTGGTTGTTGTTTGGCTGAATTATCCACTTGATTGTGGCTTGTGGTGAACGTGGGACACATTCCATGAAGGTTGAGTTCGTCTCCACACCGTATACTGTCTGCAGTTCAGGGTGCTCTGAACCTGCAGAGAGGAATGGACACTTTTAAAGTTAGGGTAGGCAATTCTGGAGAGGCTAGCAATAGCAAGCTAGCTTTGTAAGCATGAGATCCCACCCTCCCTTCAGAGCATCTCCAAAGCCACGCCTCCTTCTCAAACACATGAACGCACACAGTAGAAAGACTGCAAAGCTTCACAGGAGATTGCGTTAAACTACCTCATCAATAATAATAAACGTAAACAACGTACAGAGCTCTAGTTGTACCACCTGACTGCTGGAGATTCATTTTCAACTTGGCGTTGATAGTTTTGACATATAAACGCATAAATCAGCTCTGGGTTGAAGGTCACAAATCAGCTTTGTGGTGCTCGGTGACTGACATCCATCTACAACTCTGCATAGCATTACTGAACGCACTGATGATGTGTGATGTCAGGTGCTACGCGTAGAGGTATGGAAATACTTATGTTGACAGGCAGGTAGGACATTGTATAATTGCATTCGAACCGAATGCGTTGATTGGATAGACAGCTTTTGATAATATTTAATATTTAGACCACTTCTATTATTTAGCTATCAGGATGTAAAGCGAATTTCAACCAGTATAACAAAAAGTGTTTATTAAAAAAATGCCTACCCTATCTTTAAGGACTGATATACTTCAAATTAAAGAATTAATTGGTGTGACATCATTTCGAACAAAATAAGACCAAAATTAAGTTTGTTTGGCCAAAGTGAAAGTCTTTTTTGGAGAAGTAAACAGCTGTTTTCTCATCACTGTCATTTTTGTTGCTTTTAATTTGTTATTGAGAGGAAAGCATGCAGCACACACTATATTGCCAAAAGTATTGTGATACCCCCATCAAATCATTGAATTCAGGTGTTACAATCACTTCCATGGACAAAGTTGTATAAAATCAAGAATAGTGATTCTGGAGTGTTGAATCACGCTGCTTTGTCTAGCAAACCGATGAACGAGTCTGGGTTTGGTGGTTGCCAGGAGAACGGTACTTGCCTGACTGCATTGTGCCAAGTGTAAAGTTTGGTGTGGGGTTGTTTTTCAGGGGTTGTGTTGTCCCCTTAGTTCCAGTGAAAGGAACTCTTAATGCTTCAGCATACCAAGACATTTTGGACAATTTCATGCTCCCAACTTTGTGGGAACAGTTTGGGTATGGTCCCTTCTTCTTCCAACATGACACAAAGCAAGGTCCATAAAGACATGGATGACCGAGTTTGGTGTGGAGGAACTCGGCTTGCCTGCAGAGAGTCCTGACCTCAACCCAATAGAACACCTTTGGGGTGAATTAGAGGGGAGACTGCGAGCCAGGCCTTCTCGCCTAACATCAGTGCCTGACCTCACAAATGCGCTTCTAGAAGAATGGTCAAAAATTCCCGTAAACACACTCCTAAACCTTGTGGAAAGCCTTTCAGAAGAGTTGAAGCTGTAATAGCTGCAAAGAGTGAGCCAAATCCATATTGAACCCTACGGATTAAGAATGGGATGTTTTTAAAGTTCATGTGCATGTAAAGGCAGGTGTCCCACAACTTTTGGAAATATAGTGTATTTACATATTCATCTAACTGCTGCTCGAATAAAAAAAGATCTTCACCATGAGTATATCGGGGTCTTTAGCTTCCTAAAACAATATTTGTACAATTTTAACAATTTGTAACAGTAAGTGCAAGAACTTACATTAAGAAATTAAACAATCAGTATGGATTTCATATTGGCCTAGTGCACACATTAGTATCCATTCTGCACACTAGAGGGGGAAGTGTGCATTCTTTTTTCCAGGACTGGGCAATATCATATACAACCTGATGGTGAAGAGTCATGAGGGGAACACAATGTGATTTATTACCGTCTCTCATGTCCTGACACTGGCTCCAGGGGTCTCCATACCTCACATCCTGTCTCCGGGCGCGCCTGCGGACAACAAAAGGATGTTAGCCGCCTTAGGACCCACCTTCAGATGCATTATTTAAAAGGTTTGCTGGTGGTTTTCAGTATGATTATTATTATTTAGGCCCTTTTTAATGACTACTGAAATAAAGTGTATGCTTATTTTGTAGTCAATTTCAGACATTCTACTAGCTTTAAGTAACTTTACAACTACATGTGAACTAGTAGAATAAATTGTACCTTTTGTTGCTGGGGAAGTAGTTGGTACATGAGGAGCCGTCCCAAGCACAGTATGGGTCTCGAGCTAAACAGCAGTCTACACATGCTTTACCGTAGAGCTCACACCTCTGCACAGGAAGCTGGACAACACCTTCATCACTGCTTACAAACAGCACTTGCTAGAGAAGAAATCAAATAAAGAATGAGGATGTATGTGTGAATGCAATATAAAAACAGTCTGTTAACCTTCAACAAATTGATTTAAATAGATACACCTTAATCAACTCCAACATTTACAGTGATGCGCTTACAGTAGAAGTCTATGGGGTAGCAGAATCATGAAGCTCATATTGTTTTTAAAGAACGCTGATGTCCTTATAGCATTATTTTGTGGCTCCACTTACCCTCTTGGTGGAGAGCTCCATGCTCAGTATTGGGGTCGGAGTCTACAGAACGAAAAACAGAGGAAGAAAAATGTGTCAACACATGAAATTAATCAACTCCCAAAGTGGGGGACGACACGCATTGTTGGTGCTGAATAAGAGCAGCTCATCATAACAGGCCCTTGTGAATGTTTTAAAGCTTTCTGCTCCATTGGTTCGTTTCTCTTTCAAATATTGCAGCAAATGAGCCTTGACTCTTAAATCGACTCTCGCTCTCCACATGGCCGGTGGAACGCCGATGGGCAATGTCTGCTGATAGTTTTGACTGATACTTGACATACTAGCTATTCATAATGTACTACCATTTGAGAGATGCAGTGGTATTCAGCGAATAATTTAAATTTTAAGTAAAATTTTGGTCTGTTCCTCACACACAGTTATTGTCTGACTTTATAAGAAATTATAAGAAGAAATTATAACTCTAAAAAGAAGCTAAATGCTTTTATAAATCCATCATTATACTACAGAAATTCTTATATTAAACCTGTTGACTTCTGTTTGCTTACATTCCTTCCATCCCCTGAGCAAAACCGACACATTCCTTATTGCCTAAAGTTTTGGATAAATCAGTACTCTGTATCAGTATAAATCAATATTCCTGATGTAACGTTGCCTCTCCTGTCCCTGGGTTTGGTCACTTGAGTAGACAGTCATGGGAAATCTAAGAGCAATCTGGTTTTCTTCTTTAGGAGTTATTTTTGTTTGGGAAGTGCTTGACATGAAAACAACAACTAATATGGCCCAGGGTCAGAGGTCGTGAGGGAGTCCAGCAGATGGCACGACAAACCAGCGGAGGAGAGATAAGAAAATGAGATCTTATTAAATTACCTTGAAGACATTCAACTCCTCTAGAATGATTTCTTCACTTTCCCAGTTTTCTTTAGGTACAGAGACCACCTTTATTACTTTGCCATCATCTGGAGGTACAGAAGATTAACCATGTGAGATTTTACTATATAGACATGATAAATAGAAAGACAGACAGACAGATGGACAGACGTTTAAAATGATAGACAGAATGATAGATTGACAGACAGATGGGTAGATGAATGAAATATGATTTGATAGACAGATGGACGGATAGCTAGATAGATAGATAGATAGATAGATAGATAGATAGATAGATAGATAGATAGATAGATAGATAGATAGATAGATAGATAGATAGATAGATAGATAGATAGATAGATAGATAGATAGATAGATAGATAGATAGATAGATAGATAGATAGATAGATAGATAGATAGATAGATAGACACAGATAGACAGATATATAGATATTCACATGAACCTTTAAATATATCCCACAATGCACCCTAACTTAGTTACCATGGTGAGTGAGCACTGGCTTTTGGCGTGTGGATTGATCCAGCACCCTGAGGGCTGGCAGCTGTTACACTGTTCCAGTCTTACACAGTGTAAAATTGCAAGTCTGCTCTCTGTACACACAGGTTAAGCATATTTGTCCTGAACATCTATTTGCCCTACATGATTCACTTAGATGTGGCAGAGTTCACACACACACACCCATCAGTCCAGGAGGACAAATGTTAGACAGGAAAAGAAACATTGGCTCCTCGAAATGTTAGGATGATCCCAGGCAACAAGACCACTGACCAGCGTGGGAACATAGGTCGTCTTTAATCGCGTTTACTGGATCTTGTAGATTTCCATATTTGTAGTGCAATTTAGGTCTAACACCGTGTCTACACTGGACGCGAGCAGTGTGATCTGACACGACAAAAGACAATAGAAACCATTAAGTGATGTTGGATGCAGCGTGGCACGACAAATCCCTTTGCAATGGTTGCTTTGTCGTGTCCAGTGTAGACACAGTGTAATGCTTATATAATAAGAGGAACACCAGGGCTAGCTGTCACAAATGTTCTAGTATAAAAGATTCAGCTCTTTGAACACGTTAACCACTTTCCAACATACCTGTGCCAAGGTGTAAGACATCATACTGGCCATCCTCTGCATCAACCCTGTCAACCACAAGCTTTCTCAGCCTGTAGGGGGCATTGATCCGAGTGAAGATGGGACGCCTGTGGATGGGCACCACTGGCTCCCACATCAGCTGATGGGCCCTCATGAAGCTCACCACATCGTCTGGGAAATCACGGGTGGACTTGTGCAAAGGGTCGTAGGTCTCACTCGGACACTGAAGGGACACAGGACAGATAGTTAAGCTTATATTCTGGAACCCTGTTGGGACTAAAATTGGCATAACAGTCACAGACTAAGGTAAAAAATAGTAAAAAAAACAGTTGTGCAGATGTGGATTTTGGCCACTGTTTGAGATCAAAGTTCAGCAAGCATCATAATTCTTATTTTTCCATGTCGAGAAAAGCAGTTTTAAAGGGTTAGTTCACCCAAAAATGAAAATTCTGTCATTCCTCATGTCGTTCCAAACCTGTAAGACCTTCGTTCATCTTCAGAACACAAATTAAGATATTTTTGATGAAATCCGAGAGCTCTCTGACCCCACATAGACAGCAACACAACGACCACTTTCAAGGCCCAGAAAGGTAGTAAAGACATGGTTAAAATTATCCATGTGACTCCAGTGGTTCAACCTTAATGTTATGAAGCAACGAGAATACTTTTTTTTACTTCCATGTCACTCTCTTACGCTGTTAACTTTGTTGGGCTATTCACAAAGTACAGCGCTTCTGGGTTTTACGGCAAAACGCTGGCTCACTTTTGCCCGAGCACAATCCCATGAACACAAGCATGTGTTGTGGTGCTTATGTGAATTGTGTAGGAGACTGGCACAAAAGAGAAGAGATTGTTGGATAAAGTCGTTATTTTAGTCGTTAGTTTGTTTTTGTGCACAAAAAGTATTCTCGTCACTTCATAACATTAAGGTTGAACCACTGGAGTTGTTGACTTGTTTATCAATGTCTTTACTACCTGTCTGGGCCTTGAAAGTTGCAATTTTGTTGCAGTCTATGGAGGGGTTAGAGAGCTCAAATATCACAAATATCTTCATTTGTGCTCCAAAGATGAACAAAGATCTTACAGGTTTGGAGCGACATGAGGGTGAGTAATGAATGATAGAAATAAAAATTTTGGGTGAACTAACCCTTAAAGGAATCTTCTGTTGTCAGTCAGTTTACCCATTGAAGCAAGTCTATCTAGGACCCCAAAGCGGGGTATGTTATCCAGTAAGTTAACAGGAAACTAGTATGATAACCTTGCTTACTAACCTTGCCTGACAAAGTTAAATCCAATATTTCATCCTCTTCCATGACCTTGTAAAGCTGGCAAACATGGTATGCGCAATGTAAGCCCTGATGAAAAATTCAGCACATGGGATGCTGGTTGCTAGTTACCTGCATAGGAAGCAGGACAGCTGGTGGACCGGCTACACCAGCTTAGTTTTGCTTGAGAACAGCATGACTGTCCACCAGCTAGACCAGCATTATACCAGCTCTAATCAGTATAAACCAGCCTGAACCAACATGGAATTTATGCTGGTTTATGCTGTAGTTTACTACTCAGTGTAAAACGAGTCTAAAGTAGGTTCATTTAGTTTCAACATGATCTTAACTGCACCTTCTAGTCATTAAACCCCATAATTTGAAAGGGGTAATCTGTCTACTCAGAGTTCAGGTCAACTGTGTGGTTGTGACTTCGACAATTAATGAAGCAGAATTCACAGCCCTGATAACTGACTTCCTCACCACTAAAGACCTCACCACTAAAAGTCCACACTCCAGCCACTTCACAAACTGCCCAGACACATGACCCCCAGAGTGCCTGATGACATTTTTACAGTCCCCTTGAGGCAGTGCAGTTAGTGCGAGGAGTTGCTCCAACACATCTGCAATCCAATAGATCTCAAATCATGTGTGCACTTGTGATAGCAGCAGCAAAATTGCAGTTGAATTCTACCCAAAGTTGGTCAAATTGCCAAAAGAAAGCAAAAAGAAGCATCCCTCCACATGCCCAATCCCAAACATAATTCCTCCCGGTTTAGAACTTACCGTCCCTGGCCGTGGATAAGGGATCCTCCCCTTGTACTCCGTCCAGCGATAATCTGGCCCCTCCTTATGTGCAAAGGGCCCGTTGAAGGCGGCTCGGATGGAGGCCATGGAATAGACACAAACGGCTGAACCTCTGAAGACGGAGCTTTTGAAAAGGAAACTTGTATTAGTCTGATGCCGGGTTAGAATAACAGAGTTCTTCAAGCTTGGTGACCTTTCACCCTCCCTTATGGCCTCAAGCTATCCATTCCTCGGGTGGGAGCACCGAGACGGATTGTTCTAGATGGATCGGGCGGGACAGAGACCATCCTGTGAGCAGACTGTTGATTTTAGGGGCATTTTGATACTGATGTCAGTTCACAAGATAAACTGAGATAATCAGATTTAGGTTGTTGGAAGGAACAAGGGAGGTCTGAGAACCTGAAGGGTTAGTTAAATGGGAATGAGTGTGACGGATTGGTTGATTTGGATGGAGCCAATGATAATGCAGAAATTTAGGTAAACAAATATAACATTGAAAGGAATGTCGTTCTAAAAAGTTAAGAGGATTATGGGGTGGTGACCCAATGAATGACAGACTTTCCAGGTAATGAACCTACCTGGAAGTGGAGAAGACACCATAGATGACTGGATTCTGTGGATCTTTAGTCTCCAAAAGAAATATGTCCTCTAAACATAAAAAATGGGCAGAAAGTATAATTTTGGAGTTCATGTTACCTTAACAGATGGGTGATTGAAGTGTGATTAGAGTGTGTAAACATACCCAGATCGTCAAAGTGTGTGTCCATGCCTCCAGTTCCTGGTACTGAGCACACCAGCCTGGCCTTCAGGAAGGTGCTCCAGCGATTAATCAAGCTCCGTTTTCCTCCTATATCATTCTTATGAACACCAAGAGATTGATTTCAATACACTACCCAAGACAGCAACATAGTGTTGGCCCAGATCAGGCCCACATCTGGTACACGTGGAATCCACACGTACCAGATTTGGGCCGGATCTGGGCAGACACTATGTTGCTGCCCGTGACACAACTTTTAAAATATGAACACCTTTTAAAATCATACACTAATCAATTCCAACTCCCAAATATCGGACTTTTGGCCACTAGTGTTGACTTCTCAAGACTGCAAATTGGTATCTGTTTTTATACATTACAAACAAACACAGCGTAAAATAAATGAAATATAATTTATAAAGCACTTCAAGAATGCTCTGATAAGATAACCCTGAACTGAAAAACTAATTTGCTAGATTTGTTGCTAGATTAGTGTTTAATTACTCTCAAACAAACACTTCATTCATCCATTATTCGATACATGCTGCTGTTACTACTGTGCAACAGATGATACTGAGGCCTACACGTCAATTCATTAATGCCTACAAAAGACTCATTGATTCTGCATACCAAACAAAGGTCTTTTGGATCTATTGCATGTTTTTATTGGCTCATTACGGCGCTGAACTTGGCACTCACCTTGCAGACACGGGCCACCCGACTGTAGATACGCTTGTCGAGCTGGTTGGACTCTACGGAGGTCTCTTTAAAGAAGAAGTAGACTTTGTCATCGTCCAAGCTGTGCGTGTCAGGGATGGAATATGATCCCACAAACTCTGGCTCTGTGAAAAGAAATTGGCATCTGAGTGAGGATGGAGGAAGTCACACAAGTTAATTAGGCAGCACCAGCCCCCTAAAACAGTCAATTGCAAACTTTTCAGACCGTACACCTCCTTCTTATCCACTGCCAAAAAAGTCTATACCAGTATTTTGTCTTGTATTTCAGAATAAATCATTACTCATCTTTAAAACCTGACATTTTTTGAGATACTAGGACTTGATATATATTATAAGCAGTGTTACAAGTAACTTGAGTTACGTAATCAGATTACTTTTTTTAAAGATACTAGTAAAGTAACATTACTTTTTCAAATAAGTAACGCAAGTTACTTTGTTTTCCCATTTATTGACTGACAGCTCCCCTGTATGTTGAGAAAAAAAGTAACAAAAAGTAATGTAGCGCATTACTTTCCATAATAAGTAACTAAGTAACGCAAAAAAAAAAAACCTTTCCTTGTCTGTAGCAGGGAGTTCAAATATGGAGTGATCAGTCACATGATATATATCACAGGCGAATGGCTTAAAAAAAACTCTTCTCTTTGTAGCAGTTTATACATTTATTTTCAGTTATCCTTTTGTAGCAGTAGTATCTAAGCTAGCAGTCTATGTGAATGCTACTCAGATAGACTAATATGTTAGCTTTATGCTAAGCTAAGACGCATTGGCGTCAGTTTGGTTTGAAATGTGCTGGGGACAGAGACGCATTCAGAAGTTCATTTTCAGAAGTGCTGGGTACATGATGCATTTTTTCTCTCTCTTTCGCGCAGGTCATGTTTTGAAAGACTATGTCCTGTAGCTTACTAATGTAAATAAATAAAAATGTCAGCTGAGAGACATATTGCGGGTCTTATAGCCTATCTTACTCATGCCGACAAAAGCGCCCCGTGAATTCTTTAATATTTTTAATTTTTGCACATTTTTTTAACCACTTCGTTATCAGAGTCCCACTGGAGCCCGTGTTTTTTTAAATCCTCCCTATTACACATTAGTTGCAGCCATTAAAATAGTTAAGTTTTGTTTTTAATGTCAAAATAGTTACATTTTGTTTTGTTTCTTTATTAAATTAATTTAGAAAAAAATTTGAAGCATTTTTTTGTTTGTTAAACTAAAACTAAAGTTTTTGCTTTTTAAAGTGATGACCAAGCGGCCAGCGGCCGACAGTGAGTTAACCCAACACTTTAGCCTCTCAAATCAACACATGTCAGAGTAGTTAGGCTATATTTCGTTTCGTTTCTTAATTAAGTTAATTTAGAAAAAACATTTAAGCATTTTTTTTTTGTTAAACTAAAGTTTTTGCTTTTTAAAGTGACGACCAAGCGGCCAGCGGCCGATGTTAACCCAACACTTAGCCTCTGAAATCAACACTTGACTTGTCTTGCTTATAAAATCCAAATAAACACTTAAAGCATCGTTTAAACGTTTAGCCTACTATCACCACTATCACAGTAAAAAGGCATTTTTGACAAGATGAGGCAGGCAGATCGTAACGGCGCGCGCAAACGAAACGGGCTACACAATCTAAACAAATAATTAAAAAAACATGCTGGTTGTCTTACCTTGCTACACCTATCCGCGAAATGAATGTAAATCGGATCTTCGATTCCCGTGCTATCCTGTAGGCTATGCACATTTAACGGAGTTCATGTCAACGAAAGCAACAGATATGAGCATTTTATTCATCAGCTCATTTCAACATCAAAGTCCGCATTATGAGAACGAGCGACCTAAACACTGGTAAGAGCCTTTAGTCTCATTAGTTTTAATGAAGATGATTGTGCTTTTGAGCATCTAAGACTTCGCTTATTTTCAGCTTCACTTGTGGCAGTTTGCGTGTTGGCTTGCTTTACTCATTTGCGGCGATGCGTGTTGCATAGCGCCGTCCTGTATATCTGCCCAAAGCCCGGCCCGCGTCTGAGGTAGGCTATGACTGGAAAATTGGCCCGAAGCCCGGCCCTGGGGCGTAAAAAAGTCGAGTAAGGCTGAAAGCGTCTTTCTTTTTAATACATTTCTTGAATGTCTTAATTACAGTAGGCCTATAGATAGTTATGATATTTGTGGCTGCACTGGGGTCCGTCATTACGCTAATCATGAGCGGTCCATGGCACCTGCTACCCATGGCTGTTAAGAACTGTAGGCTACATCAATACATTACAACAATTTCGTGCTATGGGCACTGCCACTGATACAGGCAGCGGAAGAGCCTATTTTACGGAGCTTGCTTCTGCTTTTCAAACGTTTTTATGACAAAAGATGTCGTTAAAACGACATAAGATATCGTTATTACGACACAATTGAGTGGAAAAAATAATGTGTGTGATGCTTCACCGTAAAATTGAACTCGAGGTTTAAAAAAAAAAAAAAAAGTGGTGGGTACAAAAGGACTCAGGACGAAATCTGGTGGGTACGCGTCCCCCTCGTCCCCCCCGAAATCGACGCCTGTTCTAAGACGTTAATCAGTGACGGTGTCAGTTATACACAAATCTAACACCCTAATTTGCTGGCAATATCCAAAGGTAGTTAGTTAACTGTTAGCATGCATACTAACTGAATAAATGAGTAATTCAAATGTGTAGTACATGTGTCAAATAGGGTTTTGTGTGTGTGTAGATTTTGTATGAAAAAGTAAACATGACAGCATCCAGGTTATGTACCTACTTCCATTGAGGAACTACCATTGAGTTGAATGGAAATCCAGGTATATTAGACCTTTATGCTTGCTTGTTAGCTTGCACACAATATTGTTTAGAATATGATATGAACAAAAATTGGATTTATCAATGCACTAGATCACTCTCTCTACCAGAACAGTTTTATTTTACTTCTCACCATTTAGCCAGTGGTCCTGGTAAGCTTCAGTGCGGATGTAGTGTTGATTGCTGCTATGCACAGATGTGCGAAAAATGGCGGCATTGGTTCCCATGAAGTCTACGGACGTCCCAGCGTACAGGTCCCCATCTAAGGTGAGCACATCCACAAAATCACATCCAGAATGACTTAAAATGACAAATGATTTTCCATGATACATAGCTCATTTTTAATGATTCTACCCCCTGACTCCAGATCATTCGTCAAAATACTCTGTTTTACAGCAGCTTGTGTGAAAAGGAAATTTCGATTATTCCAGAAGCATCATTAAATGGTCAAAAAGGTCTCCGGTTGCAGTAATAGCCTTTAATTAGGTAGCATATGGTTAATGCATTATGGCCCTCTGGGGTGTACATACTTTAGAAGAAAAAAAATCTAAATATATTACCAATTTTGCAGCTGGGGTTATTTTCTTGACCACACTGTAACAGCAACTGGGCTTTTTTTTTTTTTTTACTTTTCGAATTACTGCCTATTAAGGTGTCCATTAGAGACAAATATGGGTGACAAACCTGTTTACTGGGGGAACTTACAAAATTGCCCCTTGCAAACTAACATCTTATCCAGAGCTATACAGATTCATTTATCAGTGACTCATATGGGAATATGTCTAAAAAATGGACACTTTTTGTGTATTTTTCCTTTTACCGCCTGCAAAGGGCTGATGGGTTGTTGTCGAGGAAAATATGTTTAAGGTGCAGGGTCAGGAAACTCACCTGTCAAATGGGCGGTAAATGTCTCCTGCGGACTGAAGGGACATTTTCCTCTCCCGGATTCTCCAACATGGCTGAGGAGCTGGAAAGTTGGTTTCTAGGACACGAGACAAGACTGTCACTCTGTTTGCACCATTACCCTCATTATTAGTTCAGCTCTATTGTCAATAAGCCTCTGTTGGGTCCAATTCACTCATATGTACAAGATTACAAGCTTAAAATATAATTTCACATTGGTTAAGGGCCAAAAAAGAGAGACTGCTCACCTCAAGATTGTGTCCGAGGTCAATGTAGGTGCATTGCGGGTGGAACGCACCGGTTCCACACACATAGACATGAGTTTTATTGAAGGGCTGTAGGAGTCTCACGTAATTGGCACAGTCCATCTGAGAGATACATGTGGTATGTGATTAAAAGCCTGATTTTAAAGAGTATTTGTGAGGATAGGTGGATGTGACGCATTTTAAATCACAGCTAATGCACCTACTGGTTATTGCAGGGGGGGAATTATGTTAAAACTTCAGACTTGCCCTCCCTTAAGACTTTCCAACTTGAAATATTCCCCCCATAGAGCTATAAATATGATTTTTCAGCTTTTATTCTTATCTCCGTCTGTGAGAGCGCTTTATTAAAAGGGCATCTATGGGTCCTTGAAAGCTTTTTTTCTCCATTTGTGCCCTTTTAAAGTTGTAGCGTCTTACCGATAGATTCTTTCCTGCATATTTGCATCGGTCAATGTGTTCCTGTCCAGCTGGCCAGTGAATCTAAAAATAAAAGAGATAAAAGAGAGTTTTTCCAAAGAACAGAAAGTAATGCGTAACAAAACAACACATTACATTAATGCATTTGGCAGACGCTTTTATCCAAAGCGACTTACAGTGCCAATCCCCCTGGAGCAACATGGAGTAAAGTGCCTTGCTCAAGGACACACTGGTGGTGACAGCTGGGATCGAACCAGCAACCTTCTGCGTGTCAGTTCCATGGTTTAACCCACTGGACCACCATCTCACATTAAACAACACTCAAATATTTCATATATATAAATGTATTATAAATAATTTAATAAGTCTATACGTTTGAATAATAGTTTAATAATGGTATAAAATTCCCTACACCCCTTTTTAATTGATTACTTAAAAAAGAAAAAAATTGCATCACATTAATGTTCTTGTAAAAATGTGTGCAGCAAATATTGAGTTGATTAGCTCAGACCCTCCTTGGCACAATACCATCATTACTCAACAATCTGCATGCCTCTCAAACTGTAATCATTTCCATGTGGAAATAATGTGCAGGTATTGACCTAATCATTAGCCGACAATCAGCTCACTGTACATAATGATATAATTGGAAGATCGAGAACCTGACGTGCTTTAGTACTTATGAATATCACGTATGTATGACTGTGCCATGACCTTACGTTTAACCTCATCATTTCTTACAGACATCTTTTGATATTTCACTATTATAAAAGACAGACTCAATTAATATTGAACCAAATGTAACGTTTATTTAGCTGTGATTATGTGTAGAGGAGAAATTAGGATTGAAGTATGCAAATGCAGACATGAATGCCTGGCCAACACATTGCAAGCATACAGTCCCGTTGTACCTACTTAGCGTACAAACCTCCATACTCAAGGAGGCGATAGAGATACCCTAAACCGGATATTTTAGTTGACCTGAAAGCTGTAGAAAAAGACACTACGCTGATGCTAATTGTGGCCCTGTCCCAAATGGCACCCTAAACCCTCACGGTCTTCCTCAGAGTCCGCACTTTCACAATGTAATGCTGATTTGACTGCCGGGAAGAAGTCCGCTGCGTAACCCGCACCAGTGCAGGCTCGGCAGAAGTGCGCATCGAGGGCGCATATCAACCTCATAGGGGGTGCTCGCGAGCACCCTTCTGAGACCTAAAATGACAAATGGGACACCGTGCAGTCTCATGGACTTAACGGACACGCGCACGCAGTGGCCATTGTAAGTCCACAAGACCGATAGTGCAGATGAAGTGTGCCATTTGGGACAGGGCCTTACTATAGCCTGTATCGGTGTTAAGATTTCAATGCATATTTCGGTTGACGAAATAAATTGGTGTACGTATATTATCTAGCGTCTGTGTTCAGTTAAACTTGTATAACTCCACAGAGAAGCAATATCGTTGGAATTTTGTTTTAGAAAGATTATTTTTCCAGCTGATGAACGATAAATCCATTGACAGCCAATCAGAATCCATCCTGCTTTAACCCTTAAACGCATACCCCGGGTCGTTAGTGACCCAGGACGTCATTCACTACCCTCCTCATTAATTTTTTAAAGTTAGAAATCAACCTTCTTAGTATTCCTCAATGAATTCATTATAAATAATATAACAAGAAAATAATTATAATATTTATAAAAGAATGCCTGTTTTCCCATCCATCGCTAACGACCTGAGGTATGTAACGGTGTAAGTATATTTTTTCTACACAACAATAAGTGCAATTCACCTTTATTCCACAAGGTGGCACTGTCTGATACACAATGATGAAGTGACGTTTCACTCATAGTTTCCGCAGGCAGAAAACAAAAGGATATGAAGAATTATCAGCAAAACGTGAAATGGCTCAGTGATTTACTGTAGAGCAATTGAATGCAATCAAATATTAGTGTCACCGTCACTTGATGGTGGATCTGGTGAAGAAGCTGTCAGAGATCAAAATATTGATTTTGAAGATGTTGAAAATGATAGTTTTGAGAATATGTTTGCTATGGCGAATATGAGCCAGATGTTGAATGTACTGGGAAATGAGCTCTGACGAGGACAGTGATGATGGTATAAAACATCTGCTCAAACTGAACCCTTCCAACTTCCAAAAGGGAACAAAATATGCTTATTCTTCTGTAATTGTCTAATATCAGGAGAGTTTTATATTATCACGGCAGGTAGAGATCCATCCGTGTTAGATATAGATCCGGGTCACTAAATACCCGAATATGTAATAATGATTGGCGAAACACTCATGCATTGAAAGGTGTAAAGAGCTCCAGCAATTAAAGCGACAGAAAACTGCAGCGCGCTTATAATAAACAGAATGATAGTCCACTAGTGTGGACACTAATATATATTTTTATGTACTAAGAATGTTTATTCATGATTATGTGAACCTTGGGGGAACATTCCATTCTATCATTTTGAAACGTCAAGAGAACGTGATATTTGAATGTTCTCTCAATGTTTAAAACACGTTTAACTAAGTTTCCTCTCAACATTATGAGATTGTATATCAAATATTAATAATGTTACAAGAATGTTCCATAAACATGTTTGAATGTTTGTCCTAACATTTACATAACCTTTAAAAAACCATAATGGGAACATTCCCCATTAGTTAGGAATATAGTAACAAACATACAGTAATACAGTTAAGCATTATAGTCTTGCTTTGTAACTCTAAATTTTGAGTTCATTGAAATTGAGTTGATACAATAAAGGAGACAATAAAGGAGACAAAGGAGACAAAACTCACAATAGTAATACAATCTGAACCACATAAATCAGGGGTCTCCAAACTTGGTCCTAGAGTGCTGCTGTCCTGCAGAGTTTAGCTCCAACCCCAATTAAACACACCTGAACTAGCTAATCAGTGTCTAACTAGGGCCTTGTAAGACACTGATTGGCTGGTTGAGGTGTGTTTATTTGGGATTGGAGCTAAATTCTGCAGGACAGCGGCTCTCCAGGACCAAATTTGGAGACCCCTGACATAAATCATCTATGTTGATTTGACAAAAGAAAAAATGTGACGATAAATCTTGAAAAATATTTTTAGTGTATTTGTATATTTATTCACAATACTCATTGTTTCAAAGCAGCTTTACAAAAAATCTTGATGTTAATGCTTAGAATATTGTATTATCTTAATGCCTTATAGTTGCATTTCGCAATAATATACTTTACATTTTGTGATGATAATAAACAATTGTGATTTGCTATATTTCGCTTTATGTGAATAAACTGTAAATACTTGATATATAGAGCTGTGCGATAACTGCTCAATATATTATAAGTGCGGTAGTTTACATTTTATGAGTTTACCATTTTGTATACATTTTGTATAGTTTATAATTGTAAATCTACTATAGTAAATGCATTTTTCATACACATTTACTGAGGGACAAATCAATGTCAGTTTCTGTGCTAATCGACAGATGCATGAGGTGGAGCAGTTTTAGGACTGAATCCTGTAACTTAATAAGATTCATGTGAACAGTAATGCAATATAATCATGCTCTGTTTTCACTTTAGTGACCCATATCCTCACGGTCTGTAAATGACATCATGCGCTGTCAGATTGAGGCAGTTGTGCGTGCTAACCTTGCGTGCCGGTTGGGTGAGGCTGTCAGAGTTCAACATGTAGATGTGGTCTCGGCCTCCGACCAGCAGCCATCCGCGGTCCTCATCCAGCAATAAGGCCTGGTACGCTCCCGCCTCTCCACCGTCCCAGAACACCGCAGAGCTGTTCCTTGACCGCAGTTCTGCCAGAAAACAACAGTGAGGTTTAAAAAAAAAAAAAGTGTGTTCAGTTGTTCTGAAATTCCATATGTTCTGGTACCACATGAATATTGAATATATGAAGACTTCAGATGCAAAAGCCTTTAAGTCGATCCGTCTGACGTTTTTCTTTAAAATAAGCATTTTTGTCAGGCTTCTATGTATAGGTTTCTACCTAACTACCGGTACTTCTGAATGGGCTGAGGCTGGGATTTAGTGGGTTTGAAGTGAAAGTATTTTATGAACGTGTACTATATGCAGAGAGTATTCACTCAGTATCATTATCTCATTTTTGACCGAAGTGGCTTTTAGAGGCTTTTGCATCTGAACTCTTCTATGCTGATTGAAGACAAGCTACACTCTTAAAAATAAAGGATCTGTTTTCGCAGTGATGCCATAAAAGACCCATTTATGGTTCCCCAAAGAACCTTTCAGTGGAAAGATATAAAATAAAATAAAATTTAATTGTGAACATTTTTAAAAATCTAAAGAACATTTCTCCTTTACAAAGAACCTTTTGCACAATAGAAAGTTTCCACTGTCTTAAAAATAAAGGTTCCAAAAAGGGCTTTTGATGCCACAGAAGAACTATCTGGGGTTTCCCAAAGAACCTTTCAGGGATCAAATCTTAAAAGAACCATTTCCTTAATTTGAAGAACTTTAAAAATCTAAGAACCGTTTTCCACTATAAAGTATGGACACTTGTTTCCACCATGGAATAAAAAAATTAAAAAGGATAATTGCAACTTTTTATCTCAAAATTCTGACTTTTGTTATTGTAATTGCGACTTTATATCTCACAATTCTGAGAAAAAAAGTCAGAATTTTGAGATATAGTCAGAATTTCGAGATGTAAAGTCAGAATTGCGAGATATTAAGTCAGAACTGCGAGTTATAAAGTCAGAATTGTGAGATATAAAGTCAGAATTGCGAGTTATAAAGTCAGAATTGCGAGATATAAAGTCAGAATTGCCAGTGTTGTGAATTCAGAATTGCAAGTTATAAAGTCAGAATTCCAAGTTATAAAGTCAGAATTGCGAGATATAAAGTCAGAATTGCGAGTTATAAAGTCAGAATTGTGAGATATAAAGTCAGAATTGCGAGTTATAAAGTCAGAATTGCGAGATATAAAGTCAGAATTGCAAGATATAAAGTCAGAATTGCAAGTTGTAAAGTCAGAATTGTGAGATTAAAGTCAGAATTGCGAGTTATAATGTAAAGAATTGCAAGTTAAAGTCAGAATTGCGACATATAAAGTCAGAATTGCGACATATAAAGTCAGAATTCTGAGATATAAAGTCAGAATTGCAAGTTATAAAGTCAGAATTGCGAGACATAAAGTCAGAATTGTGAGTTATAAAGTCAGAATTGTGAGATTAAAGTCAGAATTGCGAGATATAAAGTCAGAATTGCAAATTGTAAAGTCAGAATTGTGAGATTAAAGTCAGAATTGCGAGTTCTAATGTAAAAAATGGCAAGTTAAAGTCAGAATTGCGACATATAAAGTCAGAATTGCGACATATAAAGTCAGAATTCTGAGATATAAAGTCAGAATTGCAAGTTAAAAAGTCAGAATTGCGAGTTATAAAGTCAGAATTGGAAGATATAAAGTCAGAATTGCAAGTTGTAAAGTCAGAATTGCGAGATATAAAGTCAGAATTGCAAATTGTAAAGTCAGAATTGTGAGATTAAAGTCAGAATTGCGAGTTCTAATGTAAAAAATTGCAAGTTAAAGTCAGAATTTCAAGTTAAAGTCAGAATTGCGACATATAAAGTCAGAATTTTGAGATATAAAGTCAGAATTGCGAGTTATAAAGTCAGAATTGCGAGTTATAAAGTCAGAATTGCGAGATATAAAGTCAGAATGGCAAGCTATAAAGTCAGAATTGCGAGTTATAAAGTCAGAATTGCTAGATATAAAGTCAGAATTGCGAGTTATAAAGTCAGAATTGCTAGATATAAAGTCAGAATTGCAAGTTGTAAAGTCAGAAATGTGAGATATAAAGTCAGAATTCCGAGTTATAAAGTCAGAATTGCAAGTTGTAAAGTCAGAATTGCAAGTTGTAAAGTCAGAATTGCGAGATATAAAGTCAGAATTGCAAGTCAAAGTCAGAATTGCGAGATATAAAGTATTTATTTTTTATTTTGTGACGAAAACAAGTTTCCATGATAAAGAACTATTTATGGAAAGGTTCCATGGGTGTTAAAGGTTCTTCATGGAATCAATGTCAATCTGTCTTTTGTATATCAGTGTATTTTACTGCATAGACTTATTTTGGAAGGATTGTGTTGCAGTTTGAAGCTTGTTAGATTGACGTCATTGTGAGGTGGTTCTGATCTTTGATAGATTTGTAAAATAAACATGCCAATCATATGCAGAAATGGTTTTGGCATGCTCACATTCCAGGTTACAAATATCAATATGCCCCTATAGTGGCATTCATACATAATTATACATGATGCTTTCTCATACAAACACATTCAGACACGTCCACATCTTTGCAAACCCCACACGCTGGTACTTAAGCAGGGAAAAACAACCCCCCGAATTAAGGCCAATTAACCCTGAACACGTTCCTTGACAGCTGCACTCCTGCTACCCCCGATTCCAGTGGGACGAGGGGCCCACGTATGTGACAGAAATGTGCACGTCGACAAGCAGTTTGAGTAGCAGCATTTCCAGATTTTGGAGGTGTCGGGCATAAGAGGATGATTGTGGTAATAAACTTTGACAGGTGTTTTCTTAGCCGCACACCCTGCCGATGAAAGGGAGTTGAGATGTTGCACAGGAAATAGCTCAAGGTCTAGAGACTGCATTCTTTACTTGGCAGTCTCTCTGAGTCACACCAAGGTGAAGGTTAAATGATGCATCTGGATGTTGCTTTCCAGGTTTTTTTTTTCTGCAATAAACGTGGCATTAAAGAGGCTCTATTATGCCCTTTCACAAAGCCTTCTTTTTTGGGGGGCTCTACTAAGAATAGGTTTTCATGCTTGAATGTTCAAAAAACACAATCCTTTTTTGTACATATTTGACATTGTTGCAGCACCGCTCTTCCCAGTCTGTCAGTAACGCGTTGGGCTAAGTTGATCATAGAGACCAATGGTTCTATGATCTACTTAGGCCTACAATGGGAAATGCAGCCCTGTTTGGTTCTACACAAGTGTGGTTTCACAAGTGTTTTTTGCTAGTTTCAGCCTGATGCAGTTCTCATTTTCACGTCCAGCGCCAAGTTGTTTAAATAGCAAATGCACTCGTACCCATCTGTTCGCCCATGGGTGTGCTGGTCTGAAAAAGAAATGGGTGTGTTCAGGCGCATTGTTGGCGCGTTGCTATTTTGAGGAGCTGAAAAGGATGGTGCCATTGACCAACAAAAACCTGGTCTAAAGTCAATAGTTCAGTATTTGTTGTGCTATTTAAAGGGCGTGTTAGTAATATGCGCCTATAGGCGGGTGCACAATGTGCATACACTCTGCTTATTACACACACAGTGGCTCGCAGCAGCACAGAAATATGTTTAACCCTTCCCCGGCCTTCTTTTGGGAATTACACTCAGGGTCTTTGGGGTCTCCACAGACCCCAGGCAACAAAATTTAATTTTGGAACAAAAGAATAGGTTTTTTTTAGAACAAATGTAATTTTACTCTGTTTATTAATGTTTTTACTCAACATCTGTGCAGTTTTTGGAGTATTTATAATAATTTAAAAATCTATATAAATAAATAAAATAAAAAAATGTTTAATGGATTTTCACACAAAATCAGTTTTTTATGTAAAATTCACTTTATAAAAGACCCAAATTTCTAACTTTCATTCGTGGGGATAACATGGATAATTTGACATGGTTTAGTGTAAGATTTCTGCCCATCTTTTGGAAAATACAGTAAAAAATTTTTTAAAATTAAATTAAAAAAAGGCTGCAGAGCTCCACTATTTGCTATGTGCTATTTGACTGACTGAAAGACATCTTTTCAAGTATTTTTCATTTGGATTCATATCTAAATGTAATGAAATCACAATTATAACAATTAAAATTAAATAATTTTGTCAAAGTTTAGCAGTTTTGTACTGAAAAAATTGTTGTACTGAAAAAAATATTGTTTTCAATGATGTTACATTATGATTAGAATCAAACCTGAACAAGAGAAAAGTTGGAGTCTTTAGAGTGTATCATTTATTTCAAACATCTGATTTTCTCATAATTCTACAAATTTAATCTACACTTCAGTTACTAACTGTAACAGAACAAAAATTAACAGAAATTAACAGTTATATTACATATTGAGTAAAAAAAACACAACATGAACATCAAAATGCAATGAACTGAACAGCAATAACAAGCAATAACAAATGTATTCCTGTGTGTGTGTGTGTGTGTGTGTGTGTGTGTGTGTGTGTGTGTGTGTGTGTGTGTGTGTGTGTGTGTGTGTGTGTGTGTGTCTGTGTGTCTGTGTGTGTGTGTGTGTGTGTGTGTGTGTGTGTGTGTGTGTGTGTGTGTGTGTGTGTGTGTGTGTGTGTGTGTGTGTGTGTGAGAGAGAGTGTGTGTGAGCGTGTGTGAGCATGATCATTTTGCATTGTTTTTTGCATTGATGTTTTATGCATCGTTGGAAGTGTGCCACTTCATTTCTGCGTGTTCTGTGTTGTTTCTGTTTTTGAGGATGAATTTTGTCCATTTTCTAAGCGGGGTCTCTAACCCTGAGTGTGACCTTTTTTTGTCACACGAACATAAAAACAGATATCAATTTACTAAAATTTTTTAGTTGTAGATCTAGAGAGTGTTGACCACCGTACAAAGTCTCATGCCATTTGGACAAAGGGAATTCTTTTTAAAAATTTGAGTAAACGTCCTTTGGGGTCAGAATCGGAGAAAGGTTAAATGTTAAAAATAAAAGGATTTTAATGGGAATGGGAGATGAGATTTATTGCATGTTACGCCCCTAAACACACCCATGACTCATAGGAGACTAGGTACAACCCTTTTGGACCATGCGCCTGGCAGGCCGACCTTTTTTTCCGTCGTTAAACTAGCAAAAGTGGATTCAGACACGCTCTACCCACATGAAAAAATACTATTATAGTTTATTATAGTAAAATTACTCTAGTAAATACTATAGTGTTTTTGAACCATACTATAGTAAAGATACTACAGTAAGTTGTAGTATATTGTAGTATATTATAGTATTTACTACACTTTGTTAATTTACTGTAGTATATTTACTATTGTACGGTTCAAAAAGTACTATAGTGCGGTTTACTATAGTACGGCTGCTATGAGACACTTGTTGCACACTGCAGTGAGCTAGATCGATATTAGGCATGGTAAAACATGGTACTCACGGTAAATCAGGAAAACGATTGAAACTATAAGACTAACTGTGTTGAGCTATATAAAAATTATTAGTTTTCTGTCGATGAATGTATCCAAACAGTTGCTCATCTGTCTAATAAAACACATAGTATATTAAAGCGTCTTTGGTGTTTCCATAGTGGTTTTTGGATATTTGAATCCAAAAATCTTACATATTGTGCAGGGCCGTGCAGAGAGTTCTTCAGGGGCAGGGGCTCAAATGTAAGAAAAGGGCAATATGTATGTAGGTATATATATATATATATCCTTATGCTCATCAAGCCTGCATTTATTTAATCAAAAATACAGAAAAAACAGTAGCCTAATATTGTGAAATATTATTACATTATGTTCTTTTTAACTTTTTATTAATCAAAGAATCTTGAAAAGAGTATCACAGTTTCCATCATTGACATTAAATCCTCATATGAGAATGATTTCTGAATGATCATGTGACACTGAAGAGTGGAGTAATGATGCTGAAAATCCAGCTGTGATCACATGAATAAATTATATTTAAAATTATTTTAAAATAGAAAACCATTATTTTAATAATATTTCACAATATTGCTGTTTTTTTAATCAAATTAATGCAGGCTTGATGAACATAAGAGACTTCTTTCATAATGCTGCATAATATAAAAAAATGGTAATATAATAAAGTCCTTTCACGATACCATTTCGCCAGCCTACACTTCACATAATAGGCCTGTAGGTGCCGGTGGCACTTGGGTTTTGTTAACTTTGATAGTTTCATGAAATAGTAAACGGTGTATCAATATACATAAATACAAGTGAATTTAAGACTTACCATTAATGCGACATTTGCTGATGCATGGTTTTGTGCAGGGATTTGTTTGTTGTCAGTTCAAATCCATTTTGTCAGTGATGCCTTTTATAAAATGAGACAAACTGCAGGAAATCGTTCCACAAACGTTAGTTCGTCTGTCCATGTAATTTTCAACCAATTTATGAATAAGAACAGAAAATTACCGCTCCACTTCACATCGCCCAATGGAATTTGAACTTGCTTTGCCAGATCACGATTGGTTGGTGTATATACATGACAAACGGGCATTGGTGAATTGTGTAATACTTTAAAATATATAATATATAGATTTGTAATTAAATCAACACATTAGCTCTGATTATGGATGAAAAAAAAAATATTGGTTTACTTCTTTCCCGTGAGGCCACACACTCTCTGAAAGGACCATATTTGGCTCGAGAGCCGTTTCCGAACAGTGGAAAATCAGCAGTCAATCAAAACGCACGCAACCCATAGCAACGCGTTATGGCAACGCCTCAACAGAAATTGTCCGACTTTTGAGCCGTTCGTTAGTATTGTGTACATTGTCATGTTATAATAATCACATTTATTTAGTTTTATTGACCACGATATTATCATTGATATTTGTCTGAGAGGGGCACTTTTGAAAAAGGGCAGGGGCTCGAGCACCCAAAGACCACCCCCCCGTCCCCCCCCCCCCCTGCACGTGATATTGTGCCTTTAAGACACTGCTGAGACATTACACGTCACATCCTAATGTCCAGTGTCTTTACGGGATGTGTGTGAACACACGTACAGATTCCAGAAAATCCCTGCCATGCTTATGAAGCCCCTCCTTCCAAAAAGCGCAGTATGCTCTGATTGAAGTGTATTGTGATTGGTCAACTGCTTTGTGCGTGTTTGGGAAATGCCATGGCCCTTACTCGGGAGAAAACTCAAGTCTACAATTGGATGCGTTTCAGGGAGTTCAGAAACAGTGCTCACTGATATAGAGAATAACTCCCTTTGGAGTGACTTGGGGCCCTATTTTAACTATCTGAGCACATGGTCTGAAGCACATGATGCAGGTGCACTTAGGGTGTGTCCAAATCCACTTTTGGTAGTTTAACAACGGAAAAAACAGTCAACGTGCCAGGCGCATGGTCCAAAAGGGTTGTACCCAATCTCTTAATGAGTCATGGGTGTGTTTTGTGTGTAACATGCAATAAACCAATCAGAGTCTCATCTCCCGTTCCCTTTAAAAGCCAGTTGCGCTTGCACCATGGCGGATTTGCTCTTTACATGCCGAAATTAGTGAGCGGAATGACTGAATGCTTCTCCAGAGAAGAATCCTTTTATTTTTAATATTTGCCATATTTGTGTGCTGCTACGCGTCCATGTGTGTACGTATAAGCAGAGTGTACGTGCGTTGTGCGCCCGACTATAGACACATACTAACGCGCCCTTTAAATAACACAAAAAATACTGCGCTATTGACTTTTGACCAGATTTTTGGTGGTCAATGGCGCAGTCGTTTTCAGTTACTCAAAATAGCAACGTGCCAACAATGCGCCTGAACACACCTCATTTTCAGACCAGCATGCCCATGGAAGATTTTGCTATTTAAACAATGTGGCGCTGGACGTGAAAATTATAACTGAAAACAATTTTAACTATTCAATTTGTTTTTGAATCACATTTATTCAGTTAAATTAATGTTTGTTTGTTTGTTTTTTTGCAACTCAACCAGCCATTGTCTAGTCCTTAATTCCAATTCCAATTACTATTTTATAAATGTAGCATAAGGGGCATATTACAATGTGAGTAAATAGGAATCTCTAGGCCAAAAACTGAAAGAAATGTTTGTTTAAAAAAACATGACCATGATTTTCATAAATATCATGAAAATCATGTATGATTTAAATCATAAATATACCTCACATTATACTTTTTATTCTAAGAAATCAAAACATGTTGTTCTTATAAGTTATGTTAATATAAAAACAACTATATGAAATGTGAAAAGTTTGTGTGCGCGTTATAAAGATCTATGAAGTTCCACCTGTGTGAGGAAATTCCAGTGCTTGCTAATAAGGGTGTAATATATATATATATATATATATATATATATATATATATATATATATATATATATATATATATATATATATATATATATATATATATATATATATATATATATATATATATATTTTTTTTTTTTTTTTTTTAAATAAGCCTATTTCCGTGAAAAAAGTTCCCATGCTGCCATTAAAAAAGAAACATGATCCATTAAAATACATAGAGTTAATTACTGAATCGTCCGTATATGTAATCGAAATGAATGCAATTAGGATCTGTGATTAATGCAAGCCAAATCTTTTTCTGGATTATATTTCACATCTCTTCCTGAGTCAGTTTTCTTTTTAGTTTTCATACTCCATTAAAGCGGCACATTGCATGACTCACCATTAAAGGAATTCTTAGATGACACAAGGTGATTTCTCACTGACAAGTAAAATAAATCTTATAATTGAGGCATGTTGATGCTATTCATCATGAAACCCATTTAGCACGAAGGCCAACACACAAGTCACAGCACCTGCTGGAATCCTTTCCACTGCGGCTTCCAGCACTCATTTAGAATGTTTCCGGAAGGAAGCTGTTCTTTGGAACTTTGTCAGCTTTGAAGAATTTGGCTCATTTCATATGGAGAGTTCACTCATAGGCGACTCTTACTGGTCTCTTGATTGATTTTTTTCACCCTCAATACAAAACAAATCAAAAAGGGTGTTTTCAAACTTGACTCCTTTTAAAAGAACCAAACTTAGATCAATTTAAGTGAGTCAAAAAGTGAATAACAGGCGAAAAAAAAAAAACCCAGTTATCGTTGCATTCACACTGAGATCTCATTTCGATCCAGTTCAGTGTTGAACAGCTTTCCAATCTCCACTTTCTTGTTTTTTATTGCTTTTAAATTTGAAACATTCGTATATTATATTAACTACAAAAAGATAACATTTCTTTCTTTGGAAATTATTCTGTTTTTTTTTTTTTGTCATGGCTTTGGTCCACAAAGATGAAGAAAGGTGAATACGATTCTGTATTTAGACAAGATTGTTTTTATATAGATTGAAGATTATTTATTTAATAGTAAAAAAAGGAAAGATAAATTGTGTATTTGTGCTGTTGTTTTTTTTTTGTTTACTTTGAACCTCAAGCCTTATTTTTCTCATTGAATCTGAAGAGCAAGACCTTTGAGTCTGAGTAGTTGTAATGATCACCAGCTGGAGTGCCCTTGAGAGCCACCAGAGGGCACTCCACACATAAGACTATATTCACTCACTAACTACATTTCCCATAACTCACTGCCCGGACTCATCATCACTTATCACTGATCACATTCACCTGTACCTCATTTACTGATTGCATTTCACCTGCGTCACACCATCCTGTTATTTCCTGTCTATTTATACCTTGGTCATTCATTTACTCACGGCTAAGTCTTGTTTAGTGTTACACTGCAATTCCGAGCATTCCCCTGGTTGTCTTGTCTCCTGGTTTTCTTGTTTTGGATTTCTTGCCCTGTTCCCTGGATTACTCTCTTGCCTCTGGTCCCTGCCTGTTTTGTTTGTTTGTTTGTTTCTTTGTTTGGACTGCCTGTCTGTGTATGACCCTTGCCTGTACCTTGGATTACCCTTCTGGATTGCCCTCAAATAAAAGCTGCATTTGGATCCACCTTCGAGTCTCGGAGCAGTTCATAACAGTAGTTCATATAGTTTTCTAATATGTCTCTCATTCAGTTAAATCCAAAACGCTAAAGCTCATGGTGTGTTTTGTTCGCTACAGGGTCTGAGTTCATTTAGAGCGTTCAGTTAGCATCACACAATCTTAGACATCTTTATTTTATTGTCGATAAAAGAAACAGCTTTCGTATGAGATCATGGCCTTTGAGAGTCTAGCATGTGTTGCTCGTGTGTCATGCGTTTGTTCGGGAACAATTCCCACACTTTTTTATCCGTATTTGTGATAAATGCGAAAGAAATCCCCCTTTCCCACCCACTTCCTAAAAACACAACTTCTCATTACTACAGTCTTAAAAACAAGCATGGCCAAAAAAGACTCTGTTCCTTATATCTCTTTCAAAGACACATCTGGTTGAGACTCCACCCCGTCCAATGGGTCCAGTTATCAGCACAATGGACAGACTTTTCCAGGCTGTTAAGATGCTGTGCCAGTGTACAGGTTCATATCAAGACGAATGATTGCATAAAATTGTATTTCACAGGTCTAGCCAGGAAATGATTTGCTTTAATGTGTCTTAATCATAAAACACCCGATTGCTGACCTTGAGTCAATGACGTTTGCTCATAATACGATGGTTTGGAACAGTTAGTCAATCATAACTGAACATGCGACTGAAAACAATGACGCTGTGCTACTTAGCAACTAAACTAGCATGCTAATTGAATCTGTCGATCTATGATTGATGAAATGATTAGGACGGAACAATGCTCAGCTTTGAGATCTTCAGCACAGAGCGTCTCTGATCAAGACTGACATCACATATGGTCAACATGATACAGCTGGAATCATGAGAACTTTTGAATGATCCATTCATAAATGCTGAAATCCATTTTGAACTTGCAATAATACAAGGTACTTTATTATTTTTTAATGTTGAGTGTTTGATGAGTTGTTTATTTTCAAGATATTTAGCCATTGTTTCCCGGCGTACATCAACCACTCAAGTAGACATCAACGAATAATGTTTCAAATTGTACAATCCATAAGCTTAATATATATAAAATCATCATTTATTCTGTACTTTCAATTGGGAGGTGGCTGCCCCAAACCCTCACCCCTAAAGTTAAAGTTAAAAAATTAAGTTAAAAAATATATTTTTTCTTTGTAAATCATGAAACTTTATGTAAAAAAAAATAATGTTCCCCTCATTTTCATGTCATACCGAAACATTCTGATTAACTTCTTAAGTTTCGGTTGTGACATCATTGTTTTGGTAGTGACAAAAGGGAACACATACTCCTTTATTTTGGGGGAATTGTGCAAATCATTAGTATTTTAGTATGTCAGTGTTTTAGTATGTGAGTTAAAATTCTGTAATGTGATGCAATCGCTATCAAAACATACCAAAAAATGTGCAGTCACAACCGAAACATGGGATGATTTGTCAAAAATAAAGTAAATTGAATTATCAAGTAAGATGTTATGATAGTTTTTTGGTTCAATGCATATTCAAACTAATGAATCCTTAACTTTGAAATCTGTATGATTAGCTTTATGCCTTTTACAAAGAAAGATTGGATTCAAAATACAACAAATCTCATAAACTACACTTAAAATATTGTTAAAATTGTAATTGTTATTGTTTTGTCCTGTGAAAACCTTTAAATAAAAAAGATTTACAAGGTAGATGTAAACACAATCTTAATAGGTCAATATAACCCTTATTATTAAATGATATATTATTGTAATTCGGTAGTAACTGAAAATACAATATGAGAATTAACTGCACAATTACTAGAAATGTTTATCTTGGATATTATACAATTTGCATATACAAAATTTGTGAAAAAGATTCCAACTCTGACTTTGAACCAATTCTGTAGAAGGGCCCATATATATATATTTATGTGTGTGTGTATTTGAAATTGAAATAAAGCTAAAATAAAATAAAATAGATGAAAAAGTTCAGTATTAAATCTGATATATTATATATATATTAAACAAACTTTGTATAAAATTGTAATAAATTTGACAATCTACTACAATTGTACTAAATTAAATTAAAATATGAAAAAGCTATAAATACATAATAAATACTATAATCATATAAATAATACTATAATAACACTGCTGCTAAGTGACAGCTTACTTAACGTTAAATTTGCAAACCTGTTATCAATTCTGATGTAAGAATGTAACAAAAAGCACAAAAAACAGGTTTTCGAAACGTATTTAGACACAACCTGAATATTAGTAACAGGGTGGAAAAAATGCAAATATATTTTATAAAAGTAAGTAAAACTTATACAGTAAAATACTTATAACAATATATATAATATATCACATGGTTGAACAGTCTAGGTTTATGAATACAGTTAATACTACAATTGTGTAAAAACTGGAATGAAAAAAAAAATTATTTGGTAAAATATTTTCTTTTCTTACTGCCATGCTGTATAAAGGGTCTAAATGTAATTTCATGTGTGCCAGATTATATATATATTTTTTAATTTTATGAAATTCATGCAGTAACAGGGTCGCACACAAAATATGGAACATAGCTAAATTTAAAATTCAAATTTATTCCTGAATTTGTTAACCCAGTCAAGAATGGCAAGACCTCTGAAGTGGGTCTAATATTTCATGTGGTTTGCGTTATGTGGTGCTTTAAACATTAAAGTAATGAGCCACCAATTTGTACACTGTCAGATACTGTTCCTTCTTTCAGTACATCAGCTGTGACATTGATGCACCAGGGAGCGCGTCTTTTTTTCAGCCTCAGTTAAGTGTTTCAAAGGCCAAGTTGCCGAAACCTTAAAGATTTAAGGGGTCAAAGGTGATGCCTTGACTACCATTCCTCTTTATGAACTGAAACTCGTGGATTAGGCTTGGAAATGGAATTAGGCCACCCAGAATTCTATTCAGCTTTGAGCTCTACGACAAAGTATCTTCATGAATCCAATATCAATAAAAGCGAAATCCTAATAATCAAGTCCAGAGTTGTTTTGCTTCTTTTACGTTGGAATGGGGTGCTGGCGAGTTCACAGTCTCGAGAGATCATAAATCTCAAGCGCTCTGTCTTGTGTCCAACGCAAGTCAATTGCGAACATTTGCTTTGTGATCCATGGGCACATCAAACAGAGAGGTTTGCTGGGATTTTGCCAAACACCTGTAACAATCTCTCGCCTATCACACAAGGTCAGAGGGCATTGTAAGTGAGCAAAAAAGAGTGAAACTTTTCAAAACAGGCAGTTGTGAGAAATTAGGAAGTGTGTATCTAATGGAACACAGAAACTCAAGAACTTTAAAGAAACAGTTCATCCAAAAATAAAATCTGTCATCATTTACTGTCATATCATATATATACAGTATATATATATATATATATATATATATATATATATATATATATATATATATATATATATATATATATATATATATATATACATACAGACAAACACACCAACATGCAGAAGTAATGCATTACAACATTGCGTTACTCCCTTAAAAAAGTAACTAATTAGTTACTTTTTATGAAAAGTTATGGGTTACATTACTTTTGCTTTACTTTTTATGACCCGGGCTGTGTTGCTTGTTTTTTTGTTTTTTTAATAACAACAAAAAAGTAAAAAAAAAAATTGGCAAATGTAAAGATCCTTTCACCCCAAAAGTGAAATGAATAAGCTTCAGGCTGAAGGAAATGTAAATTTACGCCTGTACAGTAGCTCAAACAAACCTCTGCCATTCTGGATAAAAAATGTAAAAAAAGATTATAAGTATAGTTCACCCAAAAATAAAAATTTTGTTATCATTTATTCACCCACAACTGTTTTTATTCATTTTCAGAAATACTGAATCTTTTTTGCAAGTGCAACCATCATGTTCACAAAGCCCACACAATTCCTCTACACTTACTCCTGATTTATCTCAAAATGTAGACAAGAGAGCTGTCAGTCAATAAATGGGAAAACGTCTCGGGTTATGTATATAACCCTTGTTCCCCGAGAAGGGAACGAGACACTGCGTCATCATGTGATGACACTTTGGGAACACCCTCAGCGTTACGCATCTGAAGTATGAATGAAATCAAGCCAATCTGATTGGTGGTGCGTCATGACGTAGTAGATGACGGCATACCCGGAAGATACAAAGGGACGGCAGCTTTACCGCGATGAAGCGAGCGCTCTGACCGTGATGGGTGTGGCGACGAGACGCAGTGTCTCGTTCCCTTCTCGGGGAACAAGGGTTATATACATAACCCGAGACATTCCCCTTCGAGGGAACTCGCACTGCGTCATCGTGTGATGACACTTTGGGAACGTTAATACCCACTATGCCACACCGACATCACCCACGTCCTAGTGTGAAGCTGGAGACCAGGCACACTTAGGACGCAAGCACTCTAGCACCAGGCGTCACCGGGAGGTTTAGGATTGTGCACCCTATAAGCTGTGGCTATAGCCTGGACGATCCAGTTGCTGATCGTCTGAGTAGACGCAGGCAGCCCTCTCTTGGGTGAGCCAAAGCACACTAACAATTGGTCTGACCTTCTCCATTGGGAAGACTTCTCCAGATAGATTTTAGTGCTCTGACAGGACAGAGCAGGTGAAGTCTCCCCTCTTCCACCGTCAGGTGGGTATATATCCCGGTCTAGGGTGCAAGATGGCCTTAACTCCGCCAGGGGGAAACTCCAGGCAAGTTGGCGTAACTGCCAAAGCCTGGAGATCTCCCACCCTCTTGAGAGAGGTAATGGCGAGGAGAAAGGCCACCTTGAGGGTCAGGTTCTTCGGCTCAGCCTGCTCCAGTGGCTCGAAGGGGGCCTCGGCCAGCCCTTCAAGTACCACCGCCAGGTCCCAGGTTGGGACTCTGGAATGAGCCGCCGGCCTCATCCTCCGGGCCCCACGGAGGAACTGTACGACCAGAGGGTGCTTCCCCAAGGGTCCATCACCTAGAGGTACGTGGAAAGCCCCAAGGGCAGCCACGTACACCTTCAGGGTGGACGGGGTAAGACCATAAGAGAAGCGATCTTGGAGGAACTCCAGCACTGAAGCCACTGGACAGTTAACTGGGTCCACCTCACGCTCTCTACAGCAAGTGGAAAAGACGTTCCACTTGAGGCTGTACAGTCTCCTGGTTGAGGGAGCTCTAGAGCTGAGCAAGGTCTCGACTACCTCTGCTGACAGGCCCGCCTCTAGGTACTAAGCCCCCTCAGGGGCCAGACCCAGAGGCTCCATAACTCCGGTCGGGGGTGAAATATTGTGCCCCCTGCCTGCGAGAGCAGATCCCTCCTCCTCAGTCTAGCAGAGCTATAATGTCCGAGAACCATGCTCGAGTGGGCCACCGGGGTGCTACTAAGAGCAGGCTGATGCCCTCCCGGCGGACCCGCTCCAGAACTCCTGGGAGCAGAGCGATAGGGGGAAAAGCATACAGATGTAGCCTCGGCCACGTCTGCACCATGGCGTCCAGCCCTAACGGGGCTGGATCCTTGAGAGAGAACCACAGTGGACAGTGAGACGTCTCTCGAGACGCGAACAGGTCCACTTCCACTGGGCCGAATCTCTCGCACATGGTCTCCACCACCTCTGGGTGGAGCCGCCATTCCCCGGGCCTCAGCCCCTGCCTCGACAGGACGTCTGCTCCCTGATTCTGTTCCCCGGGGATATAAATCGCTCTGAGAGATGATAATTTCACCTGGGACCACAGGAGGATTTGATGCGCCAGTCTGCATAGAGGGCGCGACCTCAAACCCCCCTGGTGGTTGAGATACGTGACAACTGAGGTGTTGTCCGAACGTATCAGGACATGGTGGCCGCGGAGGTCTGGGTAAAAGCTCCTGAGAGCCTTGTAGACCGCCAGCATCTCCAGGCAGTTGATGTGCCATGAAGAATGCCCGGTCTCCCACATGACCGCGCCCCAGCCAGTGAGGGAAGCGTCTGTTGAAACAGCTCTCTGGCAACATGACGCTCCCAACACTGGCCCCTAGGACAGGAACCAAGGTTTCCGCCATATGACGAGGGAACGAAGGCATTTGCGTGTTACCCTGATTGTACGAAACGGATTTCCCCTCCAGTTGTCGATGTAATTGAGTATACGGATGCCCTGGAGTCTCAGAGGAGCCAGTGCTGCATCCATACACTTCGTAAAGGTGCGAGGGGAGAGTGTCAGGCCGAAGGGAAGAACCTGATATTGGTACGCTTCGCCGCCGAAAGAGACCACGCGCCGTGATAATCTACCAAGGGAGATTATGGTATCGGGTGTTAAATGAAACTCGTTCTCGACCCCCTGAAGCGGCCGACCGGCAGGGAGAAGCCGAGAACGGAGCTCTATGGGTGCACACGCTCGCTGGCTGGTCGCAAGTTTTTCCGGAGGCGATGAAGGCAGTGAGCGCTCGTGGGAAACCAGTGAGGCCTGAAGCGTCATAGACGGCAGGATCCCAGCACTGATTCCCCGAGAGCTCCGGGGGGAAAACGACCTCCAGCCGCAGCTAGGACCGCTTTGTGGTAGCCTTCTTCGCCTGAAGGACGGTCCTCAGATCGACCCTAGGCTCCGAAGGCTTACCACGAGAGCGCCACCTCTTTTGCCAAGCTCCCTCAGGAGGGGCGCGAGAAGCGACACTCTCTTTTTGCACCTGTCGGTGCGAGGAGGAGCTACCTGACGGCTGAGGCTGCCCTTTCTGGACAGCCCTCCCCGAGGAGCCAGAACGGCGAGGGAGGTACTGCTGGAAGGCCGCTGCCTGCTTTTTCACCTCCTGGAACCTCTCGATGACGGTATTAACAGCGCCGCCGAAGAGGCCAGAAGGTGAAATCGGGGAATCGAGAAGAAAGTGTTTCTCTCTCTCTTTCATCCCTGACAGGTTCAAACAGAGATGTCTCTCCACGACCACCATACCAGCCATGGAGCGGCCGATGTTGTGGGCCGTCTCCTTGGTGATCCGGAGAGATAAATCGGTGGTCTTCCGCAGCTCAAGGATATCGTCCGGAGACGGACCCTCCCCCTCGTCTAGCTCCTTGAGGAGGTCGGCCTGATAGGCCTGCAACACCGCCATAGTGTGCAGACACTTACCAGCCCGCCCAGCCGCCATGTAAGCCCTACCCACCAGTGCCGAAGTATCACGGCATGGCTTGGTGGGTAGCACCGGGGCCTTAAGTGATGAAGCAGCCTCAGGAGAGAGATAGCTCGCGAGAGCATCCTCCACCCGAGGCAGCGTCCCATAACCCTGCTCGGCCGCCCCCAGCACATTCCCAAAATCAAGTGCTTGGGGGGTGGAAAGTCTGGCCGAGTAGGGTTTTTCCCAGGATCTACACAACTCATTGTGCAGATCCTGGAAAAATGTCAGGCCCCGGCGTGGAGGTTGAGACCTGCGCTTGAAGAACCTTTCATCCAGCTTACTGGGCGGCTGGATTTTGGGCTCTTCCTGTGGCCATTCAATGTGTAACTTGGCCACAGCGCGGGTCAAAACCTCCACTAGCTCCTCCTGAGCGTGTGTGTGAAGCGATAGCTGAGCTTCCACGTCACCCGCCTCGATGCTCCGCCCATCCGACTCTTCGGAGCCGGACAGCTGAAGCATCGGGTTCTCCGCCTTGCGGGAAGAAGCCGCATAGCGGGCTTCCGCACGGGGCCGGAGAACATCGGAATCCTCGGATGAGGATAGGGAAAGTGCCTCAGCAGTCCCATATCCTGTCACAAGGTCCCGTTGCGATCCCCACGATCTGCGGCGCCGCCCTGCCTCAGCAACGGCGGGCCCAGATCCCTGAGGCTCGCAGGCTTGGCCGGTTTCATCGAACACGGCCAGCCCTGAGCGCAACACCCTGAGCGGCAGCTTATCGCACTCGCTACAGGCGGCTCCCTCGAGAGCCGCCCTAGCGTGCTGCACGCCCAGGCATTGCACACACATTGGATGTGTGTCCGTGCCCGAAATGAAACGCGGACACGGATGCACACATCTCTTGAACTGAGCCATCTCTCTTATATTCAATCGTTGGTAGACAAACAACACCAAATAGACAGATACAAAGACACAGAGCGCTTAAGCTGAAGAGCGAAAAGCTGCCGTGTGTTTGCATCGGCGTCCCTTTGTATCTTCCGGGTATGCCGTCATCTACTACGTCATGACGCACCACCAATCAGATTGGCTTGATTTCATTCATACTTCAGATGCGTAACGCTGAGGGCGTTCCCAAAGTGTCATCACACGATGACGCAGTGTGAATTCCCTCGAGGGGAACAGTTACTTGTTTGAAAAAGTAATCTGATTACATAACTCAAGTTACTTGTAATGTGTTACCTCTCGCAATGCCAAAATTTATATATACAGTAAAAACAACTGATTATCTCTTCATCACGGCACCTGGGTGGCACATATTAGGCAGCAAGTGAACATTTTGTCCTTAAAGTTTATGTGTTAGAAGCAAGCGTAAAGATTTGAGAGGGTTTGACAAGGGACAAATTGTGATGGCTAGATGACTGGGTCAGAGCATCTCCAAAACTGCAGCTCTTGTGGGGTGTGCCCGGTCTGCAGTGGTCAGTATCTATCAAAAGTGGTCAAAGGAAGGAACAGTGTTGAACCAGCGACAGGGTCATGGGCGGCCAAGGCTCATTGATGCACATGGGGAGCGAAGGCTGACCTGTGTGGTCCGATCAAACAGACGAGCTACTGTAGCTCAAATTGCTCAAGAAGTTAATGCTGGTTCTGATAAAAAAAAGGTGTCAGAATACACAGTGCATCACAGTTTGTTGCGTATGGGGCTGCATAGCCACAGACCAGTCAGGTTGCCCATGCTGACCCCTGTCCACCAGTGGGCACGTGAGCATCAGAACTGGACCACGGAGCAATGGAAGAAGGTGGCTTGGTCTGACAGGCATGGGCACCCTGAGGGGTCTTTGGCTATGCAGCCTCATATGCAACAAACTGTGATTCACTGTGTATTCTGACACCTTTCTCAGTGTTATTCACTTCACCTCTCTTATCGGTGTATATGTCATAGGAAAACACTTGAGTGTTGGTAGGTAAACAATGAACGTTGCCAAATATATTAGCAGGCTTGATGTCGTTACGAGGTTCTTAAAACACATGCATGTGTGAACAACACCGTAACAACGTTTCTGTAACAATGTGAATATATGTATGCATTATGTTAAAAAACATAGGTTAAAAACTAACACAACCTTTTTGCAACATTTTAAAAAATGTTTTTACAATGCAGGTCTAGCTGAGTGTACTTTTATGGGCATTTTTTTCTTCTTTTTGGGACAGTTCGAGCCACTATAATTTGCCATACTGAAGGACTTGTAAAAAACCTGTGAGTAAATAATGACAGAATTGTCATTTTTAAGTGCACTGTCCCTTTAAGAAAGACCCGCTTAGTGGTGATTGTTTGCGTGAATGCTTTTAATTAGACTATTCAATTTCTCCATTGGTATGGACGTTTGAAACAGTGCTCTCATTATAGTAGATGGCTGATTAGCCGGAGGAGGGACTCTATTGACAGGTTCTGTCACTCCTCAAGCAGCAGGGAGTCCGTTTCCCTCGTTATCTCGGATTTCATCAAGTGCTGGTGGCCTTTGATTGGGTGTAAAGCTTGAGTGATGGGAAAATCACAGGAATGCCAAGGGTCGGAAGCTCATTGAAAAGGCAAAAGTCTCAGCTGTAAGGGGAAGATCATGAGAACATCTCCCTGCCATTGCATCTGCGTCCAACCACTTGAATAAGCAAACTGTTCAAAATCAGAATCAAAATCAACATGGATCTGGACATGCAGATCTTTTCCATCTGCTAAAGCAAGGGACGCATGTCTATGCAAAACAACATCAATCTGTCGAAAGAATCACGCAAGCTAACTTCTGTTGGCCTACTGTACTGTTATCTGTGCCAAATTTTCACGTAGTCCCCTGTAGTGAAAGTGACGTATAGAAAGCTAATAAACTTTACTATGTTTCCTCTCTGAGGCCCTATATATGTATATAAATGGTGAGGAAAATATAGCAGTTTATTTATTCCTGTTGCTGTTTTGGCTTTCTACGATTGTTTTGAGTTGCTGTTGGCACATCTGTAATGACTCAAGAATAATGGTTCCATATAAACTAAATAAAGCTTGACCAGGGAGTCATAATAACAGAACAACAAAACATTGTTTATTCACTTTAATGTTACAAAACTTAGAGAGCATTTTAAGCTGGCGTGAAGTAAGGCTGTGCAATATTGAAGAAAAATGCGATATGCGATATCCTTGTTAAATAATGCGATATTCGATATGCGATACGATATTGTTTTAAGTGTTTGAAATCTATTTCTTTCCCTAACTGATATCCTTCACTTAAAGCATAACCGACTGTGCTTACATGAATACTCATCAAGACAGCCATTTTGACATAACTGTGTGTGTATTTGACAGTTCGAGTGTGTAACAAGACACAAAAAAAAGAACGGCTTGTGCGCACATTTTCGGTGTGTGTCAGACAGGAAACAGCGCGAGACTGCAAGGAGTTGTTTTTCGCAAGTTATTGCGTTTAATAACTCTTTTTAACGTCAAGCAAGTCACATAAGTAACAGTCATGTGCTCAGTCTATTCTCTGCTATATGCATCAACCTAAAACGTACACTTTTCACAATGTTGAAGTAGCCTATTAAAATCATTCATATATTGCGTGCCATTGCGATATGTACATTTGCGATATTTCGATAATTTCGATATATTGCGCAGCCCTAGCGTGAAGCATTATGCTGCTCTCTATCCTTTGGTCTTAAAAGCAGTTCAAATTCAAAGGCAGCATTGCACATATTTATTGTAATGAAGGCAATCCCAGAATGCAATGCAACAAGGTCAGTGAAAAATTTAATCCAAGATGTCGGACAAATCAAGAGACAAGTCAATACTGAAAAGCATTGAGGAAGAAAGTTAAAATGCAATTTTTTACCCAAAATTTGTGTTTCTCATTTTTATACTTGTTAGCTTAGTAACATGCTACCGTTAAACTCTTGGGGTGAGATTTACTAAACAGGGCAAATTAGTATGAGAGCGCAATCCCAAAAAAGCACAGATGGGAGTGGAAAGTTCTGCACGTGATCTACTGACGACGCGCAAATTAAAGAACACAGACGCACCCGGATCATTTCCATAAGAGCAGCGCAAATTAGTGTCTGGTTTAAGACATGCTTTTTTTGGGTGGTAAATAATGGCACAAATATCAGTAAATTGACGAGCACAAACCTTAGTAAATCACCTTGCATGAGTCATTTAAATACTCTCCTCCTATAAATTTTGCGTCTGAAAGGGAAACTCTTACAAATGCATATGCAACAAGTTCAGCCGCAAAAATAACCCTGTCCATGCCTTTTCAGCGCAAATTTTTCACTGCGTGTCTTTTCGTAAATCCTGACAGTAGTTTTTTAAAGGCAAAAGAAGGTTTGCGCTGGCGATTGTAGGAGGCCCTGTTTACACCAGGTATTATGATGCGTTTTGGCACATCATATGGACTGATGCTCCAGAAGGAAACACAATGCATTAAGAGCTGGCGGTGAAAACTTTTCAGCAGGATGACGATGTCCAAATGTTTCTTATTTTGTTTAAATATCTTTTCTTTTTCATTTAGTACAGCCCTTCAGGAGCAACAGAAGATACTTGCATGTTTGCAAGAAGACACATTGAGTACAATTTACCTTGATCTTCAAATTCAATAAGTTTCCACCCCCTGGCTCTTAATGCGTCATGTTTCCTTCTGGAGCATCAGTGAATGTTTCAACCTTTTTAGTAGTTGTGTTTGAGTCCCTCAGTTGTCCTCAGTGTGAAAAGATGGATCTCAAAATCATAAAGTCCCTGCTGGAGAGGGTTCAAATAGACAGAAGATGCTGGAAAACTGAAGAATGTGCAGGACCTGGAGGATTTTTCAGAAGAACATTGGGCAGTTTAAATGCTCAAGACAAACAAGGGACTCAAGAACAACCATCACAAAAAAAAACAAAAAAAAACAGCCGTGGTCATCCAGGGAATGACACACATTAATGAGAATTAATGGTTCTTTTGAATGGGGGTTATTTGAATAAATTCAGCTACTTTTTTGTCTTGTGGACTATATGTAAACATTTGTATGTAAAATATCTTATTCAGGACAGTACTAAATAACAATTACATGCATTTTGTAAGATCTCTTTTATTTAGTTAAAATTATTCACATTTTCACAGATTCTGCTGGTGGTTCACACACTTTCTCCACTGTAGGTTGGAGGTTGGAGTAAAGCATACTTAAAGGGTTAGTTCACCAAAAATTGAAAATTCTGTCATTCGTTCACACCCGTAAGACCTCCATTCATCTTTGGAACACAAATGAAGATATTTTAGTTGAAATCCGATGGCTCAGAAAGGCCTCCATTGGTGCAATGCACTGTACACTCTCAAGACCCATAAAAGGTACTAAAGACATTACAAAGTCCATCTCATTACAGTGGTTCTACAATAAGTTTATGAAGCGACGAGAATAGTTTTTGTGCACAAAAAAACCCCCTAAATAATGACTTATATAGTGATGACTGATTTCAAAGCACTGCATCATGAAGCTTCAAAGCGTTATGAATCAGCGAGTCGATTCAGCGGTTTGAATCACCAAAGTCACGTGATTTCAGCAGTTTGACACGCGGTCCGAATCATGATTCGACTCACTGATTCATAACGCTTCCAAGCTTCATGATGCGGTGTTTTGAAATCGGTCATCACTATATAAGTCGTTATTTAGTTTTTTTTGCGCACAAAAACTATTCTTGTCGCTTTATAAAGTTATTGTAGAACCACTGTAGTGAGATGGACTTTGTAACAACGTCTTTAAGGGTCTTGAGAGTGTACAGTGCATTGTGCCAATGGAGGCCTTTCTGAACCATCGGATTTCAACTAAAATATCTTCATTTGTGTTCCGAAGATGAACGGAGGTCTTACGGGTGTCGAATGACATGAGGGTAAGTACACTCTAAAAAAAAAAGGTTCTATATGGCACCAAAAATGGTTCTTCGTCGTAATCATAGGGGAACCATTTTTGGTGCTATATAGCACCATATCTTAGCATGTTCTGTATATGGTAGCGGTGCTATATAGCACCATAGTTAGCGGTGCTATATAGCACCTTAGTCAAAGAACCGGTGAAGAACCGCTGAAGAACCACTGAAGCACCAAACTTGGTGCTATATAGCACTTAAAAAGGTTCCCCTATGATTACGAGCCAAGAACCATTTTTGGTGCCATATAGAACCTTTTTTTTTTAGAGTGTAATTAATGACAGAATTTTCATTTTTGGGTGGACTAATACTTTAAGTCCAATTTTAAGTACATTTCTGAGAAGTTTAAACAAATAGACTGAAAGTATACTTTCTTATTTTTAATTATAAGAAGTATACTAATAGCACACTTGAATACACCTATTTTTACTAAGGGTAAAGGGACTTTGGGGGGCTTTAGTGTCTAGCATCACAACAGTAAGAACGTTTTAAACACATCTCAAGATTCCAACATTCTTTTCCATTTTGTTGCGCTCCATTGAGTTGTTTTGGAACACCAGAACACACATGAACGGCCCCTTAGAAGGCAATTGTCTATGTAGGCAGTATAGGGTTTAGAACAATACTTCATAGACTGAACTGTCCTTGACCTGTAACACATCCTGAACGTCTTGCACATAACATCTGGAATCAGAGGTTGAGAAGAAGTTGGCTTCACTAGAGTTTGGATCAGACATATCTCTTGCTCCACAAATCAGAATTTCACACACCAACCATATCGTGCAGATCGTAATCTTTGCCATTTTACAGATCTACACTCACCTAAAGGGTTATTAGGAACACCAGTTCAATTTCTCATTAATGCAATTATCTAATCAACCAATCACATGGCAGTTGCTTCAATGCATTTAGGGGTGTGGTCCTGGTCAAGACAATCTCCTGAACTCCAAACTGAATGTCAGAATGGGAAACAAAGGTGATTTAAGCAATTTTGAGCGTGGCATGGTTGTTGGTGCCAGACGGGACGGTCTGAATATTTCACAATCTGCTCAGTTACTGGAATTTTCACGCACAACCATTTCTAGGGTTTACAAAGAATGGTGTGAAAAGGGAAAAACATCTAGTATGTGGCAGTCCTGTAGGCGAAAATGCCTTGTTGATGCTAGAGGTCAGAGGAGAATGGGCTGATTCAAGCTGATAGAAGAGCAACTTTGACTGAAATAACCACTCATTACAACCAAGGTATGCAGCAAAGCATTTGTGAAGCCACAACACGCACAACCTTGAGGTGGATGGGCTGCAACAGCAGAAGACCCCACCGGGTACCACTCATCGCCATTACAAATAGGAAAAAGAGGCTACAATTTGCACGAGCTCACCAAAATTTCTGTCTCGATTTCTGTTGAGACATTCAAATGGTAGAGTCAGAATTTGGCGTAAACAGAATGAGAACATGGATCCATCATGCCTTGTTACCACTGTGCAGGTTGGTGGTGGTGGTGTAATGGTGTGGGGGATGTTTTCTTGGCACACTTAAGGCCCCTTAGTGCCAATTGGGCATCGTTTAAATGCCACGTCCTACCTGAGCATTGTTTGTGACCATGTCCATCCCTTTATGACCACCATGTACCCATCCTCTGATGGCTACTTCCAGCAGGATAATGCACCATGTCACAAAGCTCGAATCATTTCAAATTGGTTTCTTGAACATGACAATGAGTTCACTGTAATAAAATGGCCCCCACAGTCACCAGATCTCAACCCAATAGAGCATCTTTGGGATGTGGTGGAACGGGAGCTTCGTGCCCTGGATGTGCTTCCCCCAAATCTCCATCAACTGCAAGATGCTATCCTATCAATATGGGCCAACATTTCTAAAGAATGCTTTCAGCACCTTGTTGAATCAATGCCACGTAGAATTAAGGCAGTTCTGAAGGCGAAAGGGGGTCAAACACAGTATTAGCATAGTGTTCCTAATAATCCTTTAAGTGAGTGTATAACTACAAAGCTACAAAACATTCAGGTATAGAAGATTTGTTTGTACACTAAGTGCAGTGAGATTTGATTTGTAGCGACTAAAGTATAGGCAGAATTGGATTTCAGAGTTTGTGGAAAGTATAAGTTAAGGTAAAGCAACGGGGAATAAATGGGGTGTACTGTAGTACTTGCTTAGCAAGATATTTCGAGATAAGAGGTTCGATTAAGAGGAAAAAGGAAACAGTTTGATTGAGATTCAAGAGGGTCAGGAAAGCATTATGAACTGTAAGTGACCCGTCTGTATAAACGCCAGTGAACAGTTTAGATAAAAAGAACATTAAGAGTCAGATTCCTAGATAAAGATCAGGTTTTGACTGAAAACTCAATTACTGATGAAAATCAATACTACAAGACTATACTTTCAACCAATACAAATACCATTAGAACCACTGGATATTTGATTATCATAGTTTTCTGAAGTCTTTAAGGCAATCAAGGTTTATCTTGTGGTAATAGCAGCACAAACTGTCTGAACAAGAATGAAACTGGATTGAATGAATCTGGTTTGGATTTGTCAAAACGACTTGCAATAAAACAGACTTGGCTGCGGGCGAGTGCTTAATGATAACTAATAAAACATTAAGAGTTTCCAAAGAGCCGTATAAAATTTCTCTCCTGACAATTCTGTCTGTTGAGAGACAGTAATTATGACGACTTTGTTTTTATTTTGCCACAGTTGTGAGAGCCAAAGTGACCACACAAATATAGTAAACCCTAAGTCCTTGGATAGTCCTCATTAGAAGCCTGAAACGTGCCAAATAATGTCTCTTCTATAAGCAACAGAAGTCAATGGGAATCTACAAGTGTGTGTGTGCTATTACAGTGAGAATGACGGCCATGTTTGTTTTGTCTTTGTATCAGGTGGCTGACCTATATCCTCTTTCTGTTTATCAATGCCTGGATGCATCGAAGTTTCATTGCCCGGGTGTTTTCCAACTGTTTGTTCAGGACGAACACAAGGAACGTTCAAGGTGTGAATGTTCTTCTTGTCATTATGTTTCCTCCTGTATAAACAGGTCTGGAGAAAATTGCCGTCAGGCCTCTAGTGTGCACTATTGATCTGTTCCCAAGGCAAACAGCACTACTTCTGAAGAGAAATTACATTTAAGTAGTGTATAAATTAAGCCATGCTTGAACTTTTAATATACTTTTTTTGTTGTTGAGTAAATTGACTTTTTTTGTGCCTAGACAGCAACATGTGGATTCAACGCGTACCAAATGCGGGCCAGATCGGGGCCGACACTATGTTGCTGTCTGGGTGGCTTTTATTTTGACTTTACGGAGTCTTCAACAAAAACAAAAAAAAATTCACTCAAAAGCTCACCGAAGATGAAGAGCAATCTTTCCTCTCTAAATATAAGAAACCTCATTAGTCACGGAAAAATATACAGTTTCATTTGTTGCGATTCATGAAACTGACACTCTCTGTGAGAGTTGGAGAAGTGTTAACATCAATATACCTCCTCATTTATCTCCCACATTCCCTGTCTTTTCTCATTTGTCTTTTTTCAAACTGTCCAGAAAGGCTTTTTGCGGTGATGGAAGACATAGACTGACTTCTTTTTTCTTTTGGGTCAGTGACAGCTAGTCATTCGAATTACCCACAAGCTCCGGGTGTAAGGTGTGTTCTGGGTCACCCACATTAGCAGAGTAAAAGAATGAATGGGAAAACCAAAGGCATCTTGTTCATTTATCAGCTTTGGGTTTTCATTCAAATGGTAAATAATGGATGTGTTTGTAGGAATGGATTTCAGAGTAAAGTCACTGTCTTAGGACTTTAAAGAGGTGTACATTAATCTATCTATCTATCTATCTATCTATCTATCTATCTATCTATCTATCTATCTATCTATCTATCTATCTATCTATCTATCTATCTATCTATCTATCTATCTATCTATCTATCTATCTATCTATCTATCTATCTATCTATCTATCTATCTATCTATCATCCTGTCTGTCTATCCATCTGTCTGTCTGTCTGTCTGTCTGTCTATCATCCTGTCTGTCTGTCTGTCTGTCTGTCTGTCTGTCTGTCTGTCTGTCTGTCTGTCTGTCTGTCTGTCTGTCTGTCTGTCTGTCTGTCTGTCTGTCTGTCTATCTATCTACACATGGATTTGAGGGCATCCTCATGTCTTTGTCTTATGAACACACTATACTATGTAAGCCTGGTCTGTAAAATATCCCACCGATGGTAATTCATCTTCCAAGGCGGGTTTAGACGCTCCCTTAATTTTTCATTTGTGCCCTTGCGTTTGTTTTTACAGGCTTTGTGGGACTTTGCAGCAAAGATTAGGAGGTTGTTGTACTTCCTCAAATACGCTGTTGGTGCCAAACTTCAGATCGGTGAACTTTTGCAAACTTTGTGTCAACCACAGTCAGCTAGCACTGAGAAATAACATTAGCTTCAACATGAACCTTAAGATCTTTTTTAAAACCAAGGAATAGTGAGTCTGCTGGAATCATGTGAACAGAACAAAACTTTTTTTATTCATGTAAGATTATCACATGAAGATTCAGGTTTTTTTTCTCGAAATAGCTGTATAAAGATTAAAATGTTTTAATTTTGTGTTCCACAGAAATAGAGCATACATGTTTAAAATGATATGAGGGTGAGGAAATTATGTCAGAGTTTAAATTTTTTGGGTGAACTATTCCTTTAATGCTAAAATGACATAGGACCTAAGATATAGCCTTGAGGGACACAATTTATCAGATGCCTGTAAAGTTGGTTTTAACAACAGAATTTTTTTAATTTTCTTTTGTTTTCTAATAAGAGGAAATGTGTTGTCTATAGAATGATAAACAATTATTTCCCATTCATTATGTGTTGAAGAACCCTGGAGGAAAACATAAACTCTGATGACCAGCACATCCCACTGGAGGTTTTTGTGGTTGTGAGCTACATGTTTTTGAGTTCACTGCCTATTTAGGAAGAGTATGGACTAAATTCCTCTCTCTAGGGGTAAAGTGTGCCTCTACAGACACACAGCGCTGATGAGAGGCCTCCGCTGCGGCACCCAGAGTTGTTTTCTTCATTACGCTCTGGAACATTCTGTACGATGTCATCTCCCTAAAGGGCCATGGGGTGCATGTTTAATTGCTTCAGTCCTGGGCCGGAGGTGTTGAAAGTGTGCTCGCAAACACACGGACACGCACATGGATGTATATGCTGCTACTTAAGTGCAGTTTGTGGGAGATAATCAAGTCAAGTGAGGCAACCCAAATCCTGTCAATGACCCGAACCAAACCGAAGCGCCTGCTGATTTGCTCAAGACACAATATCATTATCTATCATCGTCCTGCAACTTAATCTGCTTTAGAGAGTAGAATGCTTTGGCATTTATCAATTGACTCAAGGTTGCTGTGATCTGGTCTGGAAGTATCATTAGAAAAATTCAGCAGATTGACCATGATGTTTAGGCTTTGGGTGGACGTTTTGTCTTGCATTTTAAAGAACACTTCAACAGGAGACACAACTGGAATCACATGTTGCTCTAAGTGTAGATATAAATGAATAATAAAGGTATTTTTGAAGGTTAGAAAGAAACAGGGAACAGTGACCAACTTCCAGGTTCGTGCTCAAGTAGAAATCAGTTCCAAGTTATCCAACTTTGCAAGTAAGCAAATGCAGATGCGACAGCCTGGTCAGTGCACTGCAGACAGAGAGTGAAAGTCTTAAAAGTATACTTTTATGACTGTATTTAACACTCAACTCTTTCAACGCCATTGACAGAAATTTCCATCAATTGTGGGAAATGCTTCCCTGCCATTGATGGAATTCTATGGCTTTCTGTGTTTTCACTGTTATACGGTAGGGGGCATTATTACACATCTTCTGAAAAAGTACTGAATCTCCTGATAAAACAAGAAGAAGCAGAAACAAGAAATATCACACGTAAGCAGATGCATATGAAAATAATATGATCATCAACATTGAACAGCATTTAAATCAAAACTGCCTAATGTTATGAATGAAATGTCGACCCAGAACAAGCAATAGGACTGTGAAGCTTTGGGGGTGTTGATGGACTCAATCTACTCATCTGTGTTTTGATCATCGTTCTGAATCTGATTTATTAGTATTTGACAAAATCGTTATTTTCTCCGCTTTTTGCTTAAAATGTTGCTTTTTTATGAAATGTTTTTTTTAATGGGTTTTTTGTTTTGTTTTTTTGTTTAAAGGCTCTGTTCTTTTTGATATATTGATTGATGATTCAAATATTCATACAAAAAATATCTGTGGTATTTTCTGTGGTTCATGAAAATTTTGTGAAAATAATAAAAAAATTTGGCGGTGGCTGTATGACAATTTTCTTCAAAAACGCTGATGGGGAAAGAGTTAAGTACACTTTTAAAAAAGGGCACTGTAATAATGCCAAAGTGCATATTAAATAATAGTTTTAATAATCTTTTGTCGTGCTTTAAAGAAGTACACTTATTTTGATGTGTTGACTAAAATAAAGCATATGTAAAGTACTTGATTATTTTAACTGTAATGTTATTCAATATTACATTTAAAGTTCATATATTTTAAGTGTACTAAATTGCAACTCCATAATTGCAAATATGTTTAATACAATTTCCTTTAATTGCAATAAACATGAAATTAAGTGTCTTAAACATTACAGTAAGTTTGCACTTAAGTATATTATTTCCATAATAAGTGCTCATTTTAAAAGTATGCATATAATTAAAAGTAAGTGCTCTTTTTCACAAGGTCTGCTATTAAACCTAGCTTAACAGCTAAACTTTTCTCTAAATATTCAGAAGCTTTATTTCGAGAAACTTCATCGTCTTCACCTTTCCTTCCTCTAATTAGCAGCATTCTTCCCCTTGGCTCTGTTCAGTGTTAATGCCCCGATAGCTTCATTATCCCCTTCCAGAGCAAGGACCCCGAGTCATCTGCTGTGCTTATCTCCTGCACCTTGTTGCCATGGATACAAAGGGGTTACACAGTCAGGGGTCATCACCGTGACGCAGCACTGAGTCAGCTATCAGGAACTACATCCCACAAGTCACATTCCGAGTGTCAAAGAGCTGTATTTTTGGGATGACAGAGACCGTAATAAAAATGTTTTACTGTCTTACTAAGATTTGCCCTCTGAGGGCTATTGTGAAAATAACCCAGCTTAATTTAGTGGTTCTCTTTGAATACACCACTGTGAACCAGTCTTGAAAATTTAAGGAAACATGGACTATGTAATTCCAAATAAATCTTCTTATACAACCAATATGACATTATTTCGTTTATTAGGTCAAACTGCAAGACACAGTTTGTCACGTGATCTCAAAATGGCGGACATCATGAGGGAGCGGCCCATCATACACTCTAAAAAAAAAAGGTTCTATATGGCACCAAAAATGGTTATTCGTCGTAATCATAGAGGAACCACTTTTGGTGCTATATAGCACCATATCTTAACATGTTCTGTACATGGTAGCGGTGCTATATAGCACCATAGTTAGCGGTGCTATATAGCACCTTAGTCAAAGAACCGGTGAAGAACCTCTGAAGAACCGCTGAAGAACCACTGAAGCACCAAAATTGGTGCAATATAGCACTTAAAATGGTTCCCCTATGATTACGAGCCAAGAACCATTTTTGGTGCCATATAGAACCTTTTTTTTTAGAGTGTACGTACATACGCTAGCAGTTTAGTATTAAAGACTCATTTTAATTATATAAATGTATTTTTAGATTACTGAAAAATCTCAGTTTTCCAGTAATCTAAAGTTTTTTTCAGTTTTTTTTTCAGTTTTTTTTGGGGTGAATCTTCATTGTGTGTCCAGTGTTTTGATAATATCTGAGATATTCCTCTCAAAGTGTGCTATCTTCCCAATACACACACTCTGAAGCGCAGCTGTCAAAATGACAGTGGGTGTGAAGCAAAAATTCCTTCCTGTCATGGAGAAATTGAGACATTTAGCCAGTCTCAAATGCCAGGAATGTTTCTTTTGGTTTTAATCCACCCATCTGTCATAAGGAAATCCCCAAAATTTGCAGGAGTTTTACTGGTAAACACCAATGGGAAAGTCACCGGATACTGGAAAAGCAATTGTATGCGTTTCTGCCAGCAAAACTTCATCTTCAGAGGTTAAACAAGCAGTTTAAAAGTGAGGAAGTTGACTCAATTCAAAAATAATGAGACATTTTAAGGTAGTTGAGTTGAAAGTATGATAGCTGCTTTTCAATAAAAACATGAGGAGAGCAGTGCTGGGTAGTAGCTAAACCACACATTACACATTAGCACATTAGCAAATTAGATATTACGCTACTACAGTAGCTACATTTTTTCAGTCATGTAAAAGAAGTACAGCTGGGTTTTTTCAGTATCAAGCTACATTTTCCATCATTAGCATTATGACAAAATGCTAGCATCACACTGTATGCCTATTTGTCAAGCAGCTTTATAGCAGAGCAAAAATTAGGTGATAATCAAACACACTTGTCTAGTTTATTGGTTCAAATCGTATGGTTCATTTTGATTCAAATTAGCAAGGCCTACTATTAGCATTAGCATATTAGGACACATTAGCTACAACTACTGATTGGTGTCAGTACAGTAATTTTACAGCCAGTTTAAAAAACTGATTCACTGATTTATATGCCTGTATGACACAAATAATCATAATAATCATACATGTTTGTTGAGCATCAAATCATCATATTAGAATTATATCTGAAGGATCATGTGACACTGAAGACTGGAGTAATGATGCTCAAAATTCAGTTTTGATCACAGGAATACATTGCATTTCAAAATATATACAAAAAGAAAACAGTTACTTTGCATTTTAATAATATTTCACAATATTACAGCATTTTTTGTATTTTTAATAACATAAATACCCTAGCCTTGGTGAGCAGAAGAGACTTCTTTCAAAAACAATCAAAATGGTACAGTTTCCACACTTTTGATTGGTATAGTGTATATATACTATAACAGAACTAATACAATCTCAGGGCTGTTCTCAGGGCACCAAAACTGTAGGTTCTGGGGGAACAACTCGCAGCAAGAACTTAAAGGTAGCCCTATTCCGCGGGAAAACTGCAGACTTAGCAAAACTGACTATGATTTTTCCACCAAACAAAAGTCTTTTTTTAGCATAATCACTACTAGCTACATTTTCCAGTAGAGTTAAGTTCTTTTTTGTTTTGTTTTGTTTCTTTGTACAATTTGTAGCGTGTATATGATTTTGGAACAAAATGGAACAAGATGCAAACCTGAACCATCATGTCCCTCAAAAGCCTACGCTTCTTTATAAAACCGTCATATTCATCTATTTCAAAAGACTTCTTTGTTAACTTCATCTCATTTCCTGTCTTCTGTAGCGTGGCTTTCAAATCAGACTCTGAGATACCTGCAAGCAAAACAAGTCACTCCTCTCTATAAATGAATAACGTCTGGCTTTTGCGTCTCGCTGCCAACCTTTGGATGTCTGCCGCCCTATGCTCGTAAACAGATGGCGCCCCTGAGATCATCTGCATGTTTGGAGTCTTCTATTAACAGCCCTGGAGATAATGGGAAGCACATTACTGCTAAAGGTACAGCGCTCTGTCCAACGCCACTGTATATAGTACCTTCCTGTGAGGAAGCTGCAGAGTCACGCAGGTTCCGGAAGGTTCTGAGGGGTCAGAAACAGGGCTGTGATGTGCTGATAATGGAAGACAGCTCAGGGGATGCGACTATGTGGCGTGGGTGTCCAGACAGACAGTCGCAGAACAGTCTGATGACATTTCGCTGGGTGGTTGGAAGTTTTACGTCCTTATAAGTGATCATGTTGAAAGGGAGGTTAGTTTATTACAATTCATTAGTTCTATTGGTCTAAATTGAGTTTTGTTGGGTAAAATCTTTGGTAGCATCTTCTACTAGCTATAAGCATCAATCTTCTAGCTATAAGTAACTTTGCAAGTCCATGTCAACTTATTCTACTAACCCAAACTCTAACAACAACTAACCTAAACCCAAACCTAACAGTCTACTAATACTGTAATGAGAGTTAATAGTTGACCTGTAGTTGCAAATTAATTAGATTAGATTAGATTCAACTTTATTGTCATTACACAAGTACAAGTACAAGGCAACGAAATGCAGTTTAGGTCTAACCAGAAGTGCAATAGCAGCAAGTGCAGGATATACAGTGGTTGCGTAAGTGCAGGACATGGATATGTACTGAATATATATAAATATGTATAAATGGAGAGATGGTTATTACTGTAAACAGAACTGAATTTACAGGTGATTATGTACAGTGAATAAATATACAGATGGCTATTACTATAAACAGAATTTACAGGTGAATATGTACTATGAATATAATATACAGATGGCTATTACTATAAACAGAATTTTACAGATAGAGGTATACAATAATATGTTAGGCAAAGATGAGGATTATAGCATTGGATTAAGGTAGTGCAATAAATTATGGACAGAGCTATCCGAAAAAAAGTGTAAAAGTGCAGTGGAAAGTGGTTAGTAGTAATGTGAGTTAGTAGTTGACCTGTAGTAGCAAATTAGTATGTAGTTGATCGGTAGTTGCAAATTAATGTGAGTTAGTTGACCTGTAGTTGCCAATCATTGAGAGTTAAGTGACCTTTAGTTGCAAATTATGAGAGTTAGTAGTTGATCTGTAGTTGCAAATTATGAGAGTTAGTAGTTGATCTGTAGTTGCAAATGAATTTGAGTTAGTTGACCTGTAGTTGCAAATTAATGAGAGATAGTAGTTGATCTGTAGTTACAAATTAATGAGAGATAGTAGTTGATCTGTAGTTGCAAATTAATGAGTTAGTAGTTGACCTGTAGTTGCAAATTAATGAGAGTTAGTAGTTGATCTGTAGTTGCAAATTAATGAGAGTTAGTAGTTGATCTGTAGTTGCAAATTAATGAGTTAATAGTTGATCTGTAGTTGCAAATTAATGAGTTAGTAGTTGACCTATAGTTGCAAATTAATGGGAGTTAGTAGTTGACCTGTAGTTACAAATTAATGAGTTAATAGTTGATCTGTAGTTGCAAATTAATGAGTTAGTAGTTGATCTGTAGTTGCAAATTAATGAGAGATAGTAGTTGATCTGTAGTTGCAAATTAATTTGACTTAGTAGTTGACCTATAGTTGCATATTAATGAGAGTTAGTAGTTGACCTGTAGTTGCAAATTAATGAGTTAGTAGTTGACCTATAGTTGCAAATTAATGAGAGTTAGTAGTTGACCTGTAGTTGCAAATTAATGAGTTAGTAGTTGACCTGTAGTTGCAAATTAATGAGTTAGTAGTTGACCTGTAGTTGCAAATTAATGAGTTAGTAGTTGACCTGTAGTTGCAAATTAATTTGACTTAGTAGTTGACCTATAGTTGCAAATTAATTTGACTTAGTAGTTGACCTATAGTTGCAAATTAATGGGAGTTAGTAGTTGACCTGTAGTTGCAAATTAATGAGAGATAGTAGTTGATCTGTAGTTGCAAATTAATTTGACTTAGTAGTTGACCTATAGTTGCAAATTAATGGGAGTTAGTAGTTGACCTGTAGTTGCAAATTAATGAGTTAGTAGTTGACCTGTAGTTGCAAATTAATGAGTTAGTAGTTGACCTGTAGTTGCAAATTAATGAGTTAGTAGTTGACCTGTAGTTGCAAAATTAATGAGTTAGTAGTTGACCTATAGTTGCAAATTAATGGGAGTTAGTAGTTGACCTGTAGTTGCAAATTAATGAGAGATAGTAGTTGATCTGTAGTTGCAAATTAATGTGACTTAGTAGTTGACCTATAGTTGCAAATTAATGGGAGTTAGTAGTTGACCTGTAGTTGCAAATTAATGAGAGTTAGTAGTTGACCTGTAGTTGCAAATTAATGAGTTAGTAGTTGACCTGTAGTTGCAAATTAATGAGTTAGTAGTTGACCTGTAGTTGTAAATTAATTTGACTTAGTAGTTGACCTATAGTTGCAAATTAATGAGAGTTAGTAGTTGACCTGTAGTTGCAAATTAATGAGTTAGTAGTTGACCTGTAGTTGCAAATTAATGAGAGATAGTAGTTGATCTGTAGTTGCAAATTAATTTGACTTAGTAGTTGACCTATAGTTGCAAATTAATGGGAGTTAGTAGTTGACCTGTAGTTGCAAATTAATGAGTTAGTAGTTGACCTATAGTTGCAAATTAATGGGAGTTAGTAGTTGACCTGTAGTTGCAAATTAATGAGTTAGTAGTTGACCTGTAGTTGCAAATTAATGAGTTAGTAGTTGACCTGTAGTTGCAAATTAATGAGTTAGTAGTTGACCTGTAGTTGCAAAATTAATGAGTTAGTAGTTGACCTATAGTTGCAAATTAATGGGAGTTAGTAGTTGATCTGTAGTTGCAAATTAATGAGTTAGTATTGATCAGTAGTTGCAAATTCATTTGAGTTAGTTAACCTGTAGTTGCAAATGAATGAAAGTTAGTAGTTGACCTGTGAGTTAATTGACATGAACTTGCAATGTTACTTATAGTAAGTTGAATCTCTAATGTATATTTGAATACATATTGCTAAAAATAAATAATTATTTACAGTGTCATCACTGTTCTCATATTATCATTATTATATAAAATGTTTAATGCTATAAGATACATAACAGTGCAATATTATGTTATATAATTAAATACAATTTTAACAGAAACAAACCCCGAAAAACTTGCAAAGAAGAAGACTTGCAAAATACAGTAGGGCAATTAACTCTCTACATTTTCAGGAAGCAGAAGTTAATGGCACTCTTCCCCTGTTGCATTGTGTCTGTTAAAGCTGCCTGACCCTGCTGATGTCCTCAAGGGCAAACGGAAAGAAGGAAAGGCAGCTTGCTCTGTGTCTACTAACACTCTTTCTTAAAGACTTCAGAGAGAAGATTAACCTGAAGCTTTGCAGACTGCCACAACAAGGAGTGTAACTATTAGTGCTGTAGACATGATTTCATCATTTTCTGTCTATTGATTTTCTCTATGAAAGTTAATGTCAAATTTAGTTTTCGAGTGTATGTAAGAGTGTGAGTTCTGACCTGTATGAGTAAGCTGAAGTCGTGGTATATTCTGGTTTCCAGCATTACTGGATCGTATAAGAGGCAACAGCAAGTGGAGCAGAAAGAATAGCAGGGGACTGTATCGCCCAGCCGTCCACAATCCCACAATCCTCATCTCCAGCTTCCTGTTGTCTGACAGTACAGGGTGTCTTCAATGTCACATCACCTTCGTAGAGCTGGAGAAATAACAAGCAGATATGAGCATGTACTTTGAAATTAAAGGTACACTATGTAAACTTTTTTGTTCAAAATGTATATAATGAGCGAGTACATCATAAATCTTATCCTGAATCACTACGGTACACATATAATACATGTTTTTATTCAGACTATTTTAGATAACATAATGTGATATAATATAATATTATAATATATAAATTAAATAAAAATATATGTAAAATTACACGAAAAGCCATTTAACATATAGAATTCTATAGAACTATAGAACATTAGTTTTAAATTTGTATTATTTTTAACTTTCTACAAATGATCTATAATAAATCATAATGGATTATTATTTTGGAGAATAATTGTATATTTTAATCCTTATTAAAAATATAACAGTTATTTACAGTAGTGTCTGATGTCTCTGTTATGTAATACATAATTATATTAAAAAAATTTAAATGATTTTTAAGACACATAACCGTGCAGTATTATATAACATTATTAAATAACATCGTCTTTTAGTGCTGGAGAAATAACCAACCAAATGGACATGAAAGTCGAAATTAAACATAGTAATAATACTGTAAACATGAAACACAATTCACGTCTTATTTTGTTTCTGTAATCTGTTGCTAATTAATATTAAATTATAATATCATATACTATAATATATGTAATATAATATCATTAATATAATATAATATAAACTGAATGTTTTAAATATAAAATATATATATCACTGAATGAAAGCACATTTAACATTTATAGAATTAAATAAATAAACATTAAATAAATATGACATTAAATAAACAATGTGAAAAAAGAAAAGATGTTTCCTAGTTAAATCCCAACATTTTGTTTTTCAAATTCATTCAGAATGAACAGCTTAAACAAAAGACTCCCAAATAGCAAAATAGCATTTTTCCACATCAAACAGATTCTTTTGCCTCAGTATGGAGGAAAAAAAACTCCAGATGGCATTCTTTCACAGTGACATTAACCCTGTAGATCTCATCTCTTCTAAACTGAAAACAGAATGTCCCACATCGGCCCAAGCAACACTAGCACCACCCAATGTGGTTTACAGTCTCCTCAGGTCAAAAAGTGCTTAAACCAGGAGGTGCAACAGATGCTTCTTGAAGATTCTCAGCACCGACTGGAAATCTGAAACCATCCAGAGCGCGTGAGCGGCGTGCCGAGCTCACGACTGCGCGAGAACGAGCCTCGCGTGGAGAAGGAAACCGGAGCATTGTCTCGAGAGAAGTTCCCATGGCTAATCAGCTGCCCTGATCTTTATTTTCTTTCCTTTCAGAGGTCACCCTACATAAACAGATCGCATGCGCAACCTAGAAACACTCGAGCGGCTTCCTCCTGTAAATGCTAACCGCTAACCACTGTCAAAGGACACGCAAGAGTTCAGTCCAGCGGAATGGATTTCATTTTGTCCGTTTCGTACGACGCACGGTATAGAAAGTTCAACAATTGGCGAGCTCATTGAAAGAGCAGCAGTTTTTGTGTTGGCACTCAGGGGAAGCATTTTCCCATCATGAGGGTATTGTATGTTGCGCCACTTAGACTCGCGAGGGGACCCCTGGGGACGGTTTCGACACGGAAAAAGGGCTTGAGCTCAAACATATGCAAAATGAAGATAGGCTTTCTCTATTGCTCCATTCATCACTTCAAAATCTAAGCTCATTACGCTGTTATTCCGACATAATAACCCTATTCAAGTTCCTCGAGTGACGGAAACCAAATGCTGTTCGGTACGCAAAAAGATTTATCGCGAAACGTGAAAATCAGCTATGTTTATCAGACATCAAATAGCCGGAATTCATTTCCCAGTTTAATGGAAGTGTTCAGGTTCAGGATTTACTGTGCTGGCATGAGCGCAGGTGCTCAAGGAGAGATCAGGGACTCTTATTAGCGCCGTTTGTTGACTCAAACCTATTCATCTCCCTGAGAAAGCAAAAGAAAACATATAATTCCTGGCCCAACAACAACTATGTGTGTGCTGTGCAAGGTGGTGATGGTCTGGCAGATACTAATATAGGCATATTTTTCATTAGAACACTTGTGGTATTCTTTATGTCTCGGTTTAGCAGATATGAATTCAGTTGGAAGAGCACGAGAGATTTGAATTATGCTGTATTAAAAAGTCCCTCATGTGGCCTTGTTTTTTATAGAATGAGTGGGATTTGGTTTCAATCATTATTAATGGCTCTTTGGAGACTTAATTATGTGTTGCTACTAGATTCACTAATGTTGCACTCTTACTTTTGACTACTGGCATTAAGTTTGGTCCACTTTGCAACTTATTCTGAGCAAAAAAACTACAGAAACACGGCAAAAATCTGGATGGATGGATTTTGGGTGGATCTGCAGGATGGATTCTGATTGGCTGCCAATGTTTTATAAACCTGACGCACAGATCCATTATACTGTTACACATGCGTTTTCTTTCTCAACTGTTTACGTTCACTTAAAACATAACTGACTGTGTTTATGTGAATACTCACTAAGACCGGCATTTTGACATTATTTTGTGTGTATTTGACTCTTTAGGCGCAATAAGCAGCGTAAAAAAACTCAATTTAGTACTGAGAGGCGGCTTTATGTGTGCGCACTTTAGGTATATGCACAAAATCTGAGGGAATTAGTAAAATTATGCGCAATATGTGCAATCCCACGCCAAAATTCAAGCCCTCTAACACTAACAATATTCATCCGGAGCAAATGAGTGAGTGAGGGGAGGCGGGTTTGTGTGTCAACTCACTGTTAGAGAGATGAGAGAGAGAGAAAGCTGGTATAGTTAAATATTCTGCAGGAAATGAGTATTGGAAGCATTTCAGATATTTCAGTATCGATATGTATCGAAAAATCTTTATTTTTTACAACACTATACATTGCACTTAGTTTATTATTTCAGATGCCTTTTTAAAAGTCTACAATTGAAAAATGTATATTATATAAAAATCAACCCGCCAAAATGGCTAGTAGGAGTGACAGCATTATAAGCCACTGCAGAAATCTGCTGTAGATATAAAGCCTTAATTTTAATGGCTTATAGAGTAAAATAAATCAGAAAGTTGTATTTCATTATGTTTCTACTTATATTGGTCATGTCAAGTTCAATAGTTCAAAAAAAAAAAAAAATTACATTATATACATTTTTAAAAATGTGACAAGGCTGTTTTGAGATCTCTTGAAAGGGACAATCATGGGTAAATATGTATTTTTATTAATTACTGTGACAGGGTTGAAGTACCAGTGGTAAACAAATGGCTTATTCTTAAACTAATACCTCAAAACAAATTAAGTTATTAAATAATAATAATAATAATAACCAGAATTTTGGTAATTTTCAGGAATAGTGCTATTTGTGCAAGAATTGTTAGAAATGAATAATAATAATTATTATTATTAAAGTTATAATTATTTAAAAGACAAAAACAAAACTGAACAGTTATACTCACTGATATCCAGTTTACTTTCTAGTAAGTGCTTGAGTGTTTCAAACTCACTCTGAATGTCTTTTAAATAATCAGTGTGGTGTAGCAATTATTTCATGCTAGTTTAAAGGGGTCCTATTATGCCCCTTTTTACCAGATGTAAAATAAGTCTCTGATGTCCCCAGAGTGTGTATGTGAAGTTCTAGCAAAGCATTTTTTTTTTTTAGCATGTTAAAATTGTTTGAGGGTGAGCAAAAACACGCCATTTTAGTGTGTGTTTCTTTAAATGCAAATGAGCTGCTGCTCCCAGCACCTTTTAGGAAGAGGGTGGAGCTTCAAGAGGTCATGTTAGCAGCTCCGATTACCTCATGCAGATGCAGGCATGCACTGAAAAGGTCAGAAACTGCTCAGCCTTTTGTTCAAACCGGAGTCGGACAATGATGGAGCGACTCACTAAGAAGTGACAACATGTAGAACGTAACAGGACGTTTCTGAATGGTTAGTTGATGAATTTATGATGCTGATGTGGAGTTAACTATCTACAAGTCATTGATTAGCATATTTTGTCATGATAGTCTATAAATCACTCATGTGGGAACTGTAAGATGCCTACAGAAAGAAAAGAAACGTGGTAAATCAGATGAAATCTGCCAGTAGATTGACCTTCTCACTGCAGACAACAGTTTGTCATCAGCCATTTCTATATGAAGAAAGACAACAAACAAACACTAACTGTGGGAAAATCATCAAGCTTTGGGAAGAGGAAGTAGTTGATATTAACTCACTTCCAGGCGACAAAAGCCACACAACTTCAACCAGGAGAGAAATGGCAGCTCACTCCGGATGTAGAGCCTGTTTCCTTGGATCCATGTTTTTCTACAATGGTAAGAATGACGGAAAACTAGAGCCTGTCAGGGTCACGTTCGAAAAATGACCTAATTTACAACCTTGACTGGCAAAGCTTGAAGTGTGACTTCAGACATTGTCCTATACTAATGCTTTTTAGACGATAAAAAAAAATACAGCACTCCAGTCATGGGTCTGGAACAGTTTTCTATCCAGGCCTCACAAGTTAAGCACACTGAGGTTTATCTAGTACAAAAAGCCTCTCAAAGGAAGGTGGAAAAACTGCAAACACCTTAACAGGCAGAAAGGAAAATAATGATCACTGCAGGGCGACACATAGTAAGGGACTTTGTCAAAGTAATGGATGAACACTCTCACTTCCTCTTGGGCTTGTGACCGGACAGAATAGACGGACCGGCAGGGAGTCTTTCACCGCTCTGCACCAACAATCTCTGATCTCATCCGAGAAAAACCCACCACTTCAGACTCTGTCACCTCTCCCTGCATTTACAAGCCACTAGTGGCACCAAACGGAACTGCAATCAGTTTGTTTAAAACATTACAAGATTCACAGAACCAATCTGGGTTTTTTTTTTTCCAAACAATGGTGAATGAGGATTTTTTCTTTTCTTTCTTTGTTTTTTTTATTTTAATTTTAATTTGAACAATTTATTTATTTTTAGATTCTGAGACATACATCAAAATGTGATGAATGCTGTTAATTCAAACATCTGATAAAGAACATTGCTTTGGGTAAATGTCAAATGGACATTTCTGCAATGTATATGTGATACCTAACCTCTAAACCTTAATGGTAAACGTCATTTCAACAAGTACATGTTCCTGGATCAACATCTTTGTTGATCCTGGAACAACATTCCAATCACCAAATCAGTAAATTGGTGACAAATTCAGGACCCACGTTATATCAGATGGCCTTAACTACTATGTACTAACATTTAAATTAATAATTTGATACAATGCACTTATTGTGTACATCATTTTTTTTTTACATTGTACTTACATTAAAAAAATTACTTACATGCAATTCCATCTGTAATTCATTTCTGTAGTTACATTTATAATTACACTGTTGACTCTTCCCTTACACCTAACCCTACCCTTAAACTTACTCATACCACCACACATGTCCCTAACTTTGCCCGTATCCCACCTCAATATCAGCAAAAGTGTTTTGCAATACAATATGAACACAATAAATGTATTGTGCTTATTTTTTGATGAAAGTAAATAGTAGTTAAGGCCATCTAATATAAAGTGGGACCCACATTTGTATGAATTTAACACGTTTTTGTGATACTGTCAAGCTTATATCCTTGTATTTGAGTGTTTATTCAACCATGGCCACTTTCATATTGCATTTTTTTCTGAAAGTCATGAAAATGTCTAGCCTAGAAATCTAGACGCACCCAAGCGGCAGCAAATGTAATTTGCAGCCAGGGTTGCCTTGCAACTCTCCGTTCCCTCGAGAGCTGTAAAAACCAAACTCTAGTCAGGCCAATCACATCGTGTATAGAGTTGGTGGGCTGGCTTAACATAATGACGGCAGAGATTATACGGTCATCATTATGGTGATCAGTGTTTCATTTGGTTGGGCAGTTTGACACTTGGCTTTTTAAGAGTTTATGGTTTTTGATAGTGTTAACAAAACACATTCTGTTCAAATCAAAAGTCATAAGCAAAAACTGTCATGAAGAAAAATGTTTGACTAAACTCATCACTGACTAAAAATATTCATGAATAATATTCACCAACAATACCTTCTTGCCACAGATCAGACATTCTGAATTATGAATTTAAATACATTCTAGGGGTAAAAAAGTTTAGACGCACACAGACATCAATAATCAGCATATGAATCTCAACAATGGTGACATATTTAATACAGCATGCTGGGAGCCATGAGTTTTATACTATGATGGCTTAGTTAGGGTTGGAGCTAAACTCTGCCGGACATCAGCTCTCTAGGACCGAACTTGTACTCTTATTTTTGAGAGTGTAGGTTGGACATTTCATTTTTAGGTCTATGTTTCATATGAATATGAGTAATTTTATATCATGGCAACAGAATATCTATATCAAAATAGTTTTTTTTGCTGAAAAGTCAATGGGAAAAAAAACTTACAAACATACTTTCATGTCAGTTTGTAACTATTTTATGTTTTGCCGAATTTGTGAAAAATTCACAATCTCATTCATACATTTTCGCACAATGTGCTTTTTTTACATTTTGCGCACAAATCAAAATCAAACAACAAATTAATACGAAATCGCTAACTAAAATAAAATAGTTACGTGTAACGTACTGCTCTGAGACAGAAGGTAGAAGATCCAAATGCAGCTTTATTAAAGGGTAATCCACACTCATAGTCAACAAATAAATCTGTATTGGACTGATTACAAATAAAGTAATCAGTCCAATACAGCAAACAAGACAGGCAAACAGGTAATTCACAGAACAGGCAAGAAATCCAAAACCAGAGACATGAAACCAGGGAAAATGCTCAGAAATCCAGTTTACAACAAACAAGACTTCGCAATGAATGACAGAGTGAACATGGTTTATATAGGCTGGGGTAATGGGGTAATGAGGTGATGAGACACAGGTGCAAATAATGAGTTATGATGAGTCCGGGCAAAGGATTATGGGTAATGTAGTTTGTGATGAGTGACAGTCCGGGGTGGAGTACCCTCAGGTGGTAATCAGGGGCACTCTCACTGGTGATTGTGACATTATGTTATATTGCGACATTATGTTATATTGCCATGCAAAACTTAAAACAAAAGAATCAAAACCCTCTGATTGGCTGATCCAATTACAGTAGATTTTGTGCCAAGTTTTTGACATTGCATGGCAGTAAACATTTAAACTGATTTTTATAATTATATTTTTTTAATTATATGCCTAATAACTAGTTCTTTCTCTTATTGACTTGTTAGGGACTCTTTCCAGTTTCTTCACACAAGGTAAACCAATCTAATAGCCATAGAAGCACAGCTCTAATTAAATCTGTTCTACTTAATTACATTGAACTGTATAAAATGGAAGTGAATTTAAAAATGAGCAGCCAAACTCAAATTATACGAAGAGAGATGCAGAAAATTACTTATTCATTGAAAGTCTTAAAGTGAATGGAAAGGGGCCGGTCGGCACATTAAGATCCGCACCGAGCTGTGAAAAGATCTGCTACCCCGTGAGCAAACAACACTGGGCTCAACCAGCCGAAAAACAAGCAACTGCTCTCCCGTTTAACACTCACAAAGACACCAGCTTAACATGGTGGGACACGCACCAAAACGCATTCAAACCAGCCCTATTCTTTCCAAACCGTTGCCATTCAGTTCAAAAACACTGAATTTTTCACAATTCATTAGCCTTTTTATAATGCAAAAATCCACAATTTAGAGAAACAACAGTCTAAAGGTTTCATGTTCCCAGGGAATCATTCACTGTGAGCAAATGTAGCCGTCTTTAGGCCGTTCATCCAGGTGTCCATCATTCCCATGGGTAATGTTGCACTAGTGAGCTTCTGGCCACACAAACACAGCCCATGCCAGCCGATTTTGTAGTAGAGAAAGGATCATTTACATTAAATCCTCTGCCGCACAACATATTAGGAAGACTTTAGGTTTTCAGGAAGGATTACAGTTTCTCTGCAACATGGAACAAATGAGCGACAAATGTGTCGAGCGCTAGAGGGCGAGAAGGTTATCTGAGTATGTTTGGTAGGTGTCATGACGGAGTGAGTATGTGGACCTCCAGCCTTGCTGCAAGCATCTATGCAAAGGCAAAAGTGTTTAATCTACTTCTGTTAAAAGTCATATGCTCTTTTGTATTGACACGCATTAAACTGCTTAATGTAGAATGAAAATTAGAAGTTAGGCAGAAAGTCATCCATTTTGGACCATTTTAATATGAATGTAAACTGGTTATGAACTCAATCTCGATCAAAACCTGGATGAAATCCAGAACCTGAAGAACAAAGTTTGTTTAATGTGTTTTTGTGATATTAACTAGCTTGTTTTTGTGTGGGGTTGGTAAGATTTTTCTAAATGTTTTTGCTATAAGTCTCTTATGTTCACCAAGGCTACATGTATTTGATCAAAAATGCAATAAAAACCTTTTCTACACTGTAAAAAATTGTTTTCATGATTTATCACAACTTTTATCTTTTGTCAGATCAACTTAAAACATTAATGTAGTTCAGATATCAACATAATATTTTGAGTTTCTATTTATTAAACCAATCCCTTTTTTTGTATTGTATTAACTACACTTATTTTAATTCAATGAACTCCACATTTTAAGGTAACTCACTTTTTAAGTTAAACCAACAATATATATTTTACAGTGTAATATAATATATTGTGAAATGTAATTTAGTCCTGTGATCAAAGCTGAATTTTCAGCATCATTACTCCTGTTTTCAGTGTCACATGATCCTTCAGAAATCATTATAATTTGATGATTTGCTGCTCAAGACATTTCTGATTATTATCATCAGTGTTTAAAACAGCTGTTTAATGTTTTTGAGGAAACTGATATTTATTTACTAGATTTTTTGATGAATAGAAAGTTAGAAATATTTCGTAACATTATAAATGCCTTTACTCACTATTGATCAATTTAATACATCCTTCCTTGGTGAATAAAAATATTAAATATACACTGTAAAAAATTATATGATCAATAAGTTATGACAACATTTGTTTTTACATTGCTTTAACTCGTCCAAATAAGTTATACATTTAAGTCAGTTTAATGTAATTTAAGTTGAAATGACATAAACATCTAAGTTGAAGTAATTTCACCCCTAACAATTTATGTATCCTAAATACACACAATTACATAATATTTACACACTTCATAATATTTATTCTGAACCATCTAAGCATGAACCATGTATTCAGACATATCAACAAAACATTTATAATTAAACTATATATTAATTGTAAATATTATATAAAATATAAATAATTATTGATATAATAATATTAAATTAATCAATACAATTTAATAATCATATTAAGTTGTAATGATTAATTAATATTAATATATTAGTAATTAAGCTTATTGATTCTCTTTCGATTTTAAATATTCTATAAGCTTAATTAGCATTTTGCTAATGATTTTTCAGTTTACGCTAGTCAACATTGAGACTTCACTCACTTTTTGAATAATCTTATTGTAGCCCTTTTATTTAAATGTAAGAGTGGGAGGCCAATTGTGAACATTCAGCTGGACAATAACTCCCTCATTCCTCAATAGATGGACCCCCTAGGCAGTTTTGGAAACTCTGGGTTCCTTCATAACCGAATAACCAAGCGAGGCCGTGTAGCATTGTTGCTGTGAAGACTCACCGATTTGCCCTGCATGAGATCGTTCAACCGTACAACTCCCACACCACCACCTCAGTGATCTTGAACATCCCAATCTGCTCCTTGAGTCCAGTTCTGCACTGAAGTCAGCAATCAACACTTCTCCTTCACATACCAGCAGAACTCTGCAATCCTCACCTCCAGATACCTTTGTCTGACAAGGTGGGGTGTAACAAAATGAAGAGAGACAGATGAACTGTCCACTTCAGCTGTTTTCAATCTGACAGGATCCAGGGCTATTGGCCACTTCTGCCTTAAGGAGTGATGTGACGGGGTGCCTGAAAAGGCCAGAAGTTATAATAATATTTAAAATGGTAAAACATCTGCCTCATCTTGTCCAGGGATCTGGGTTTTCAAATATACAGTATTGATGAGTAATATTATATTTACTAGGCATCATTGTTTAATGTTTTGGTGAGTAAATTCCAGCTATTCTTTAAGACTTTGTTTCTTTTAACCATTTACCAGCAAGAAACAATGAGAAGGGGGAAAGAAACACAAGGGTTCCTTCTCAGGATGTGTTTTTAGAGTCTGTATATGAGAGCGTTAGTGAACTATGAAGCAATTCCAAGAGGGTCCTTGATTCAGTGGTCATGTTGTATACATGACCAATGAATCAAGGACCCTCTTGGAATTGCTTCGTTTATTACCTATTATTATCTATATTAATATTACATCAACTACACTTGCATTCCCTGAAAGTACGAAAAATAATAGAACTTAAGAAATTGTTAAATACATGCAAAAATGACAAGACCAATAACAATTCAGTACAAAAATATTGTGATGATGTCATCGCTGCAAACATATTGTTTGAAGGTACTGGGAGATTTTCATACTGTAATCTTACATTTCAGACCTAACATTTACAAAAATAGTTTTTGGCACCTAAACTTGAAATTACCTACAAAATAAAGATTTTTAAATGGAGTATGTTAACTAAAAAAGCACAAACAAAAGCATGGCAAAGGCAAAAGCAAAAGCAAAAGCAAATGAAAGAAAAGAAAAAACAGCTAAACAAAACAAAAAAGGCAAAGCAAAACAAACAAAACAAGTATTTTCATACTATGATGATGTCGTCGCTGATGACATTTTGTATGGAAACATATTGTTTGAAAGTACTGGGAGATTTTCATACTGTAATATACATTTAGTTTACTTACATAAAGTTTACAAAAGTATAACATAGTTTGGGCACCTAAAGTTGAAATTAACTACAAACTAAGATTTTCAAATGGAGTATGTTAAGTAGTTTGAACAAAGCAAAGCAAAAAAACAAAAAACAAAAAAACAAAACAAAACAAAAAACTGCAAAAAAAAAAAAAAAGCAAAGCAAAGCAGCAAAAACAAAAACTAAACTAAAAAAACAAAGCAAAGCAAAACAAAACAAAACAAAAAAGTAAAAGACATGAGTGCCAATATTTAGATTAGGAAAGATTTGTCTAACATTAAAATAAATAAAATAAAATAAATAAAATACATTTGTAGTGTGAGAAAATACAGCAAATTCCTTCTGTGATCTAATTGTAAACTTGTTCCCTCATAAATTTGAGTGTAAAACATAAAATAACATACTGATTTACAACCTACAGCTTGTTTAGCCATTGGACTATTTAATGCCAGCAAACCATGTGAACTAAATCTTCTTATTTCTTGATAATACAGAGCTAAATAATATGTCATATATCAAAATAACTATTATGTCTTTCTGTAGTGTCAAGGGAAATTTACTGTCTAGTTATCCGCTTTCTGTTTCCTATCAGAAGTTTCTGTTTCCTATCAGCATCCAAGAAGCCCATTGGCTCTATGCAGAATGTAAATTGCGCACAACATGGAACAATTTCAGCACGCTTAATCTATGATTGTCTGGCGGAGGCCATTCAGAGCAATTCAATTTGATATCCGAGGCGCCAGATTCCCATTCCCGCACCACAAAGCATCCGTTCTACATTCTGAACTCTGTTATTGTCTGTCGGAAATGCTCCATGCTCATCTGGGAATGAGCAGTCGGAAAAGGGAAAAGCTGGGAAAAAATGTACCATTAGTAATCCGTCAACTCACGTTCTACTACTGGAGGTTTTAAATCAACATGTGCAACTGTAAGTGATCTACTGTCGGGCCCATTAAATCTTACCACATTAAAATAAACAGCCGTTAGTCTGTGTATTTTAAAAGCGGGAGAATAACCAGCATGTGAGATGTGAAATTGAAATGTTTGAAAATACAGTTAGACAAATAACTCTGCTTTGGGGAGGGAATGGGATGAGTGAATCGCCCCAGTTCAAGAATCCTGATGGAATGTTGTGGTATTCATTCCAGACAGCTGATTTTGAGAAGGAGTCAAACGATACATGTTGCACATCCCTCAAAACTACACTCTAAAAAAAAAGGTTCTATATGGCACCAAAAATGGTTCTTGGCTCGTAATCATATAGGGGAACCTTTTTTAGTGCTATATAGCACCAATTTTGGTGCTTCAGTGGTTCTTCAGTGGTTCTTCAGAGGTGCTATATAGCACCTTAGTCAAAGAACAGGTGAAGAACCTCTGAAGAACTGCTGAAGAACCACTGAAGCACCAAAATTGGTGCTATATAGCACTAAAAAGGTTCCCCTATGATTACGAGCCAAGAACCATTTTTGGGCCATATAGAACCTTTTTTTTAGAGTGTAGGAAAACAAGAAGGTTCTGTAATGTTCCCTAGAGAATCTGAATTACAAACCGCAAGCCCTGACCAATACGCCATTGGCGGTTGCAACGGAATAGGAAATTTGAAAGACAATGTGCAGAATTCCACCTCATTTCCTCCTTTCCAAGGATTCCGCAAGCCATTCCTGTTAGTAATTGTGAGGACAACTAAACAGCAGTGTACGACTTCACAGTTCCATGACCTTGGGGTGGAGAACAGCCTCAAGCACACTGACCCCCTCTTCTGCGCTCTTTAAAACACAGCATGAACCTGCCGGCTGAAGGATGGTGACGATTTTCCCATTAGCCGTTTGGTTAAGATCCACGTTGGAGATTTCCTCTCAAGACTTTACTGCAGAAAACCCTCAGGCAATAAAATCATGACTTGCACTTACATTTGGCACTTAGACTCTAGTTTTATTCCAGCTTGATCACATTACAATTTGTAGGTCTTTGTACATTTACACTTTTACATATGCTGAACAGTACAATGTAGAACAGCTTAAAAAAATTATAGATATTGTACATTTGTATAGTTTACATTTTACTCTTATTTTAAAGCCCCTAGACTCACAACTGCCCTAAAAACTACCACTTCTCAACAATATAACACAAATCATATTTGCATATCAATGTAGATACAATGTGTTTTCAGCCTTATAATTATACAGTTATATGCAACAAACTGCGATGAACTGTGTATTCTGACACCTTTCTATCAGAACCAGCGTTAATTTCTCGAGCAATTTGAGCTACAGTAGCTAGTCTGTTTGATCAGACCACAGAGGCCAGCCTTCGCTCCCCACGTGAATCAATGAACCTTGGCCGCCCATGACCCTGTCGTACTGACCACTGCAGACCGGGAACACCCGACAAGAGCTGCAGTTTTGGAGATGCCATGACCACTAGCCACTAGTGTCGTCTAGCCATCACAATTTGGTCCTTGTAAAACTCACTCAAAATCTTTACGCTTGCCCCTTTTTCCTGTTTCTAACACATCAACTTTGAGGACAAAATGTTAATTTGCTGCCTAATATATCCCACCCACTAACAGGTGCCATGATGAAGAGATGATCAGTGTTATTCACTTCACATGTCAGTGGTCATAATGTTATGCCTGAATGGTGTATGTTATGTTTATTGCTAAATGTGCATATATATATAAAAAAAAATCTGTATTTTGAGAGCACAGGGAGATCGACTCGATTACATTGCTTCATGGGAGTAGTTTGGTACATTTTGCCTGTTTAGACTCTGATTGGTGGAAATGATCGTGGGTAATGTAGTTTTTCACCACGGTAATGTAGTTTTTCCACTGTTAAACATGATTATTTTAAAACTAAGTAAAAAATGATGCAGACAAATGGCTTCAACAAATACCAACCCCATAGCTCAAAGTAAGGCTGTTTACTTCCGAAACCCGACTGTTGGACTCTATAATAAGTAATGTAACTGAAACAGTCTTTTTATGTTCAATCAACCTACATATTTGCATATATTTTAATATATTTTTAAAGATTTTATGATGACTTAAAGTTAAAAGTTTTATATTTAATTGTTGCTGTTTCAATTACATCATTTGCAATGCTTAGGATATAATGTGTTCTTTCATTTATATAAGTATATATAGCTGTGTACCTTTTTAAAGATCAAATTAAAGATTGTCATGTTGTGATTCATCTCTGTGATTCGCTAACAATGTCTATGGCGAAACAAACTAGAAAAATGCTTCTGGAACCAATGAAAAGGTGGGCGTTCACGGTTTCACTCTATTAAAGCTCATCTCTTCTCTATATTGGGAGTTTTACAACAAAGGAGTTGTTAAAGGCAACTTGTTAACATTACTGTCTAGACACATTTGGCAGCTTTGTTTTTTGTTTAGTCTGTGATGAGAGAATGCCAGACAACACCTGCTGGACTTAAAACCTGTTTATTTCAGTGTAAAGACACAAATAAAACACACTCATCCCTGCTATGGATCCGCTACAAAGGCTGTTGTGTAATAATGGATATGTGTGTGTAAATAACATGCTTTGAACACAAGTAAACACAAATACCAGAGAGAAATCAAAGCGTTGTTCCTCACAAGTCAGCTGGGATGTAGTTACTGAAAGACGTCTGTGTAAATAAAACATGTAAACTCTTAGTAAATTTGTTATGTATCTAATTTACAGTTAATATTACCGTCCATTAAAGGCAAACTGAGTTGTAAATCAACAAGTCACGGGCCACTTCAAAAGGACAAGAAAGAATAAACAAAAAAAGCTCAGTCTTAACCAGAATTTTCTCAGGAGGCCAAAAAAGGCTCTTAATAATAAAATATATTTATTTAAATATTTTTTTTATTTTTGGGCCTGAATTATTTCCTGGAATTTACACACCTGATCTTTCGATCTAATGTTTGGTGCATAACCCTTAGCTCACATAGTCAATTTCAACAGGAATGTTGGCCCAATTTTTTGTTGAATCTTTCAGTTGATTCAGTTCATCAAAGGTTTGAAGGATTTGTTCACGAATCAGATTGATCTGTTTCTTGACTTCAACTCACTAACTTCATCTCAACTTACTTAAATTTCGGTCTGTTTCTCGCAAACATTTATGATACTTTTATGGTGATTTTTGATTCATTTTGTGGCAGCTTTACACTCTAAAAAAAAAAGGTTCCATATGGCACCAAAAATGGTTCTTCGTCGTAATCATAGAGGACCACTTTTGGTGCTATATAGCATCATATCTTAACATGTTCTGTATATGGTAGCGGTGCTATATAGCACCTTAGTTAGCGGTGCTATATAGCACCTTAGTCAAAGAACCGGTGAAGAACCTCTGAAGAACCACCAAAGCACCAAAATTGGTGCAATATAGCACTTAAAAAGGTTCCCCTATATACGAGCCAAGAACCATTTTTGGTGCCATATAGAACCTTTTTGTTTTAGAGTGTACAATTCTCATAATTGGTTACTACATGAAAAAAATTTAAACCAGCACAATATTAAAATCTCTCAACAGAAGAGAGAAAAATGAAATAGGATTTTTACTTTTACTTTTATTTTTCACTTTTAAATAATTATTTATCTCACCCCATTGGCAGATCATTTTGCTTGTTTTAAAGGGGACATATTTGGGTGTGAGCAAAAACGCACCGTTTCTGTGTGTGTCCCTTTAAATGCAAATGACCTGCTGCTCCCCACCCCCCTTCCAGAAGAGGGCAGATCCTTTAAACAAGCTTTGGATACTCTGTCAACAACAAAACAGGTGAATCTCACTCAGACAAAATGTCAGAAATAACCAGTCGTGGAGTGCAGCCTTACATGTTTGAACTGGAGTCGGACACAGATGAGAGATTCAGGAAGAGGTTGCTACTTTTAGTCTGCATCTGGATGTTTCTAAATGGTTAGTGGATATACGTTTATGTAATGTTAGTTGTTGTGGAGTTACGTTGATTCACTCATCGCGTGGGAACGTAACATGTCTGTCACCTGACTATACAATGCATAAAAAATGTGCGTTTATGAATTACGCAGACGGTGAGCGTTTTCGGGATAAAACTAAAGACATAGCTCTAGTCTTTGCGAATACAGTCAGAGAGGATGATAACTTTAGCCATATTAGCCGTACAACATTCTAAAAAACTCATTCAGAATGGACATTTGCAAACATTCACAAAGTATGAAGTACAACGCATAGGTATTGACCCTCGTTGGTGAAGCAGTCATGCGTAAAATGATTTGCGCAAATATATAACATTTTACCAACATTCTTCTGTGTCCTTAGTGGCTCGGATGCTGGGAGAATCAATTGATGGAGAATCGTATGTTCGTTTGGTACATCCAACAACAGAACATTTGTAATGTTTTTGCCTCAGACATTGTAATACTCTAGCTTGCTGATACAGTGAGTAAACAGAAATGGCGATCTCTGCTTCTCACTGAGGGGTGTGTCTATGCTAAAAGGGCAGATAATCAACAGTCATGGGCGGGGTTTACCTACTCTTATGTAGGAGTAGGGGGAAATATGAAGCAGAGTGTTATGAGAGATGGATAATGATTGATGGGGATTCTGAAAAAAAGTATTGGGTGGATTTTTACCATTATAGGTTGGTTGTCTGTGTTCAAACACCTTCTAAAAGTGAATTTTGCATAAGGCGCTCTGCTGTAAACACCCTGCAGTGGGCCCTTGAGAGCGTTTTGGCAGCGCAGCGGGGTTATTTTTCAGTTGAGACTCCTTGCTTGTTATGAAGTGTTGCAAGCATGTCATTTCACAGATAGTTTGTTTCTGTATTGATTCTATATAAAAATGCCAATACAATGTAAAGTATTTGCTCTGGGTCTTGTCTTAAATTATTTTGTTTCGTTATTATGCTGTTGTTTTCATCTGTTGACGTTGCACAAACAGAATGTGGCGATTGGTCAGTGTTGTATTTGTCCCGCCCCTCCTCCACTGTGATTGGACGGCTGGGTGAAAAGTGACAGTGATGAGAGCTGCGTTTTACTCAAAGTTGAACATTCTTCAACTCTCGGCGACCGGTAAGAAACGCAGAGCATTCAGAGCTTGAGCGTGAAAAACTCGCTCAGTGCCTCGTTGCGCTCATGACGTTCAAAAAACCCCATTGAAAACAATTTAATTCGCCAGCCAGCCGCATGAAAAAATGCTTTGGTGGCCTAATTTTTATTCTTGGTTTAAGATTTTTTATTTAGACTGGAAACAAGACAAAAATACTAAATAAGAAAAAAATGTTTTGTAGTGTACAGGTTTAGATCAATATGAGGGGGGAGTAAAGACTGTTTTCTCTAATGCATGCCGACTTTATATTGTCATTAATGTCATTAATCATTCAAAGTCCTCTTTAATTTTCTCATCATTTTGTCATTATTAACAATTATCTTGAAAAGTTCAGCATTTGTCTGACCACACTGACAATGTCAACAAACTCCTGCTCAGCAGATGATACAGACTCATCTTGTGTTTTCCTCCCCGGTGGTCCAAGTGACCTCATTCCAGGCATTGGATGTCACACCACCCATAAAACAGGCTGTCATGTTTCCCTGTGGAGCAACCTCAAGTACTGACATTCGTACTGCACACTGGAGCCTCCAGCTGTCAGTGGAGCCAGTTTGTTTAAAATGGCATGCTTATTTTGTCTTTCGCCTCTTCCTTTTGCTTGAGGCTTTTGTATGCTGTATTTGGAACGCATTACTGTTACGCTGAGAGAAGAGAGAGGACCTTTTCCCTTTGAGTATTTTTTCTTTGATGGGTTTGTATTCGCAGAACAGTCCCAATACAAAACATAGCTTTCATTTGAGGAGGGTTCATTTATACACCACTGGAAAACATCTGCCACTTTTTCTATATTGGCCTTTCTGCACCACTAGCGTCATCCAACACAACGTAAAAATAAATTCAATTTAGTTTACATTTATTTGTATAGCATCTCGTTTCAAAGCAGCTTTACAGAGAATGCAGAAAGATGTTTATTATTATAGTTTTTTTATTTATTTGTATTATTATTATTGATTAATTAATATTATTTAATATTTAAGCTTATCACCGCACAGACCAGCAGCAGGAGTCAGATTTCATTCATCAGAGAGTGAGGAGCTGACAGACCTGATGATCGCGGAAGATTTGGTTTCAAAGCGAAATGTAAAAGCACCTATTTAAGTGAGTTTGTCATTGTACTGTTTTGTTGTGGTGTTTTTCATTAAGAATAATAGGCTAATGAACCCACAATTCAACCAACCCGCCCCTAAATTGGCGCTAATTAAAAAACGAAACTAAAATGAGCACGACCACCCAGCATTCATTCATGGCCGCATTGTCGTTCATTCGTCCACAGTGCGTGTCCAGTCTGGCACGTTTTCAGTTCATGCCTATGGAAGCTTAACTTAACTGCTCTGACCGCTCCGTTATCAATGCCAGAGCGGCCATGCTCATTTTACATTCTGTGAGTGAGAGCACCCCTATGGGCGGGTTGAAAACATGAGGAACTAGCTCCTACTACTGGCTGTAGTCTTTAGCCTCTGGCCAAAAAAGCCTCCAATGAGGCAAAATGACGATATTTGGAGGCTTTTTTCCAGACATAAAATACATAAATCTCTCATCTCAGGGGGATATGAGGGGGGAAGCACGATCATTCGAATATACTACCGGGTTTCTGATACAAAGCTTAATGCTAATCGCTGAAGTACCTTTAGTACATTTGTTGACATGTCACAATGACAATCGAATCCAGTCCATGAGTCTCTTTTATCAAGATTTAGTTATTAATTCATAGTAATATTTCATAAAGCTTACAGAATATTTAAAATGAATAATTATTAATTCATATATAGTTCAATAATTTTTTTTTTTATGGATGTGTCTGAAGAAGTGTCTCTTTTATTAAGTTTTATTAAAGGGATAGTCCACCCAAAAATGAAAATTAGCCCATAATTTACTCACCCTCAAGTCATCCTAGGTGTATATGACATTCTTCTTTCAGACGAATAAAATCATAAAGTTATATTACAAAAGTCCAGGCTAATCCAAGCATTAGAAGTGGATTAATAGTTGCTCTGTTTTTGAAGTCCATAAAAAGTGCATCTGCCCATCAAATAACATGCTCCACGCGGCTCTGGGGTGTTAATAAAGGCCTTCTGAAGCGAATCGATGCGTTTGTGTAAGAAAAATATCCATATTTAAAACTTTATCAAGTAAACTTTTGGCCGACCGCCTTCCCTGTTCAATTTATGGAGACAAGCACAACAAACACAAGCGCGTCGATTCGCTTCAGAAGGCCTTTATTGACACCCCGGAGCGGCGTGGAGCACATTATTTGACGGTCAGATGCACTTTTTATGGACTTCAAAAACAGAGCAACTATGAATCAAATTCTAATGCTTGGATTAGCCTGGACTTTTGTAATATAACTCTGATTTTATTCGTCTGAAAAAAGAATGTCATATACACCAAGGATGACTTGGGGGTGAGTAAATTATGGGCTAATTTTCATTTTTGGGTGAACTATCCCTTTTATAATATTATTATATTAATAATTAAGCTTAAATAATATTTCAAATTTATAATAATTCATTAATATATAGTTTAATTATAATTTTTGTGTTGTTGATGTGTGAAGACATGGTTCAATGCTTCTCTTTTATTACGTTTTATTATTTGACATCAATTAATAATCAGGCTTATAGAATTGTTCATATTAATAATAATCAATTAAAATGTAGTTTATTTATTATTATTTTGTTGACGTATCTGAAAGAGACAGTTCATTATTACTAATATATTAATATGAATGAATCAAATGTTTTATTGATTAATTCATATTGTTATTTTAATAATTACGCTTATAGAGAATAAAATGCATAATAATTAATATTTTGTTTAATGAATATTAATTATTTTGTTTAAGTCGAATGAGCCACTCGAACAAATTCCTGTTTATGAACGAATCATTCAGACTGGTTTAGTGAACAGATTCAATTGATTCATTGAAATTATCCAATTCTAAAGATCTGAAGTCACCTTTATTTATATAGCGCTTTTTACAATGCAGATTGTTTCAAAGCAGCTTCACAATGGTAACAGGAAAATAACACAACAGAATTTAATAGAAAGTAATATAGTTAAATATTTAGTGAAAAGATCCATTCATTGACTTGTCTGGATGCTTAAACACAGAGTCACTTTTCCAGGAAATCAACCTACAAAGTCTCTGCTAAAATAAAATAAATAAATAAAATAAAATAAAATAAAATAAAATACCCCAGATTTCCCATCAAAATCAGTGCATATAAAAATAGGAGTCTGCAGATCCATCTGGGCATGATTATGAGCTACTCCAGTGGAATTAAGGAAAGTATTTCCAGAGAGACTCTTTTGTACATTAACATGTTCCCAGGGCATTTGAGGGGACTTATATTTACAGCAGCAATAGACCAGAATTAGAGGGCTGTTCTTGTTGTTGTCTGTAAATGCTGTTCATTAGGAAAGTTTGGGGACTCTGTTTTGCCTCACATGACAGAACCTGAGAGGACATCAATTAAAGCCAATTACAGATAGCTTCGAATTCCCTCTGCTAAGCCTTTGAGAGCAATTTGCAGGTCCTGGAGATGAAACAGAACGGGTCAAGCGTCATAATAAAACAGAAGAGTGCATCTCTACAACATGTGGCCCTCAACGGGAGTTAGCTTAGCGATAACTTTAGAAGATGATTTACACAAATACGCCTAATCCAAAACAGATAGTGAGCGGGATACTAAATTACGAGTACAGCTTTTATTCTTTTAACTAAAACTGTTAGATCCTCGTACCTTTAAATTCACGGACCACATCACAGTTATAAAAGAAACAAGGCCTGTAGGATACTACAAAAAAAGAAGCTAAATCACGAATGATAGCAACCCTCATGATTTTTTTGTTTTGTTTATCTCTGCAGAAGCGCAGTCCTCTATAATCTTCACTTGATTTATCTTTGGCTCTTTGGCCTTGAAGAATTCCAGTGCTGTTCGTTTGAAAGGATGAGAAAACAGAGCGAGAGCCCCATACCGGGAGGTAAGGATCCCCGCGGAGCTCTTTGACATGCCGGGACCTCAGGGGTCATCCCGCCAGAGGGGGTGCTAGTGTCTCTGCTCCGGGTGGAGCGCTATGTGACGGCCTGGAACGCAGGGTTCTGGGGTTTAGACAGGCATGTCAGGATATGGCAAATCAGATATATGCGTCCAAGACACCTTAGTCTCTGAGGTCTAGTAAAAATTTGTATTGTGATATTAGGGTGTAAGGTTAAGTGTGGGATCTGCACCGCTAGTAGCAACAAACAGAACTGTAATCTGAGCAACATGGTGTAATAACTTCAGCCAACGTAGGCTCATTGGGAAAAAAAGTGACTCTACCTACATTTGTGCAAAACTCCAAAAACATACCTGTACATACAATTCACTGCAGTTTCCATCTGAAATCACCACTAGAGGCAGTAAAACACAATCAAATTTTATTCATTTTTACACAAATTATGATTACAGGACTAGATTATCCTTACAAAGAAGAAGTTTATTCTAGTGTGTTATTAATTATACTTTTTAAAAACTAAAAATAGAAATTATACTTTATATATCAGTCTTTTAATGGATAATGCATAATTTTGTATGTATAATTAAGTATTCTAAGTATACTTGGCTTGTAGTTGTGTTTACTCGTTTGATTGAGTAGCCTATTAAATACTTTTTTCACATAGTTTTACATGCTAGTTGCGTCCCAAATCACGCACTATACACTATGCACTTATGCAATATGTACTTAGACACTATGCACTTAAAGGAGATGTATGTAGGACTGTGGCCAAAACTGGTACTGCAATCACTTTCAAATTACTGTAGTGCGGTGTATCCCTCTACCCCTCCCCCCTGACTCGAGGTTGCCAGATAGGCTGCAGGATCCAGCGGGAACGTAGGCTGCTACACGGAGCTTTCAATGGCAAGTGACGAGTCGTACACAGTAAGTTTTTTTTCTTTCCTTTTATTATGTTTATGCTTCAAGAGCGATGTTTTGTGAAGTAATTATGAATCGCAAAAATTTACTAATGGCGATTAGCCAAATATAATCGTAAATATGAACGCTCCTATGTGACAGTACATTCCCACATGAAAAATACTATAGTATATTATATTAAAATTACAGCAAAATTAATCTAGTAAATACTATAGTGTTTTTGAACCATACTGTAGTAAAGATGCTACAGTATATTGTAGTAACGTTATATTATAGTATATACTACACTTTGTTAATTTACTGTAGTATATTTACTATAGGACGGTTCAAAAACACTAGAGTAATTTTACTATAATGTACTATAGTATTTTTTTCATGTGGGTTGTTAGAACAGTAAGTTAGCTGTTAGTCTAACTTGTAACGGTAGAAGCACAAGCCTAAGTCACTATGTGCAACAGATTTCAAAGATGCAGCTATTCATTTAGCTGAAGCTATAAGTGATAATCTTACTGGGGGTTGAGGTGCTGGGGCCATAATAGCTGAAGAGACAAGCGTTTTTGTCATAAGTAGGCTAACAAATAACAAACATTGCCACAGCAAGTATAACGCGGGACAAATTACGCCATGTCAGCGTTCAATATCACCAATGGCTATCACATGGTTGATTTCAGTCCCATCAGAAACGATTGAGAGTAACTAAATAACATTTGCAATGGTCATACAGGTCAACTTGCAGCATGTTTTATCCACTATATATACGATGAAAGAATGAGGAATAATTTTTACCGAGGTAACGTTAGCTACTGTCTCAAATACGTTTTCACATTGCCATAATAGGCGTGCTAATGTTGTTTTCATCAGCGTCTCAGCATAATGACAGAGAAACGGGCTCTGATAATGCATTACTAATGTTAGCAATGACGACTCGCCATTTTTATTTACCAAACAATTCCTTAACGTTACCTTTTCAATTCAATGACCCACCTCCTCCATCTGCGCTAACCTAACGTTACTTTGCATGAACATGCACAACTTTGTTCGACTGTCGTGAATATTTGAAATGTCCATTTACATTAAGTACAAGTTAGCCAAACATAGATGAACCTTACCTGTCCAGGAGAAAATTAGCAACGTTGGCGTCAGTCTTCAAATTCTTCTCCGTTTTCAGCCGTCTCCATCTTTCAAAGGCATCTCCTATACAAATCCTTGTTTTATTTCGGACACTGTCACGACGTTTTTCTGATTCATATCGAGGTCATTTAGGTTTCGTAAAGTTAGACATTGTTTATCCAAAAAGTTTGTAGCTGCAGCTGTGGTAACTAGCAGAGCTGGCAACCCGAATGCAGAAACACTACTGACTTCGTGATTGGTAGATAGGTGGAGGGCGGCGCTTCAGGCATGACACAACATGTCAACATCAACATCAGTTGAGGGCTGCAACTTCAATTTTAAAATGACAATATCTTGGCCGGACAACTGTTGTCAGTGATATAAGTATTTGAAATTAACATGATTTCTTAATGTCTATTGACATATTAGGGCCATTTTATGATGAATTGAAATACATTTCTTACATACAGTTCCTTTAAATACTATTATACTCATCCATGTAGTGTATGAAAGATTATTTTGTCAGTCTAATGCCCCTTCCCTTAATTAAAGCATGGATGGACTCGATCTACTCCATCTGTGTTTTGGTCATCCTTCTGAATCCCATCCGGACGTAGTCTTTGACAAAAAAAAAATTCTCTCAGCTTCTTGTTAAAAATGTTGCTAGGCACGGCAAGGCAAGTTTATTTATATAGCACATTTCATACACAATTCAAAGTGCTTTACAGAGAATTTGAATTAAAATATTCATAAGAGAACAAAATAGAAACAATAAAAAAATATATATTGTAATCCCTAACTGCCTGATTCTCTAAATTCAGGGATCCCCTATCTGAGGTGGAAGAGATAGAGCAAAGAGAGAGCAAAGAGCCCCCTGAACCCATCTCACAGCCTCCTGAGACTTTTAACTCAGACAAACAGATAACGGATCCAGAGAGACGTGCCCCTGTAGAGGTGGTGACTGCACCAATGGCCACTGGGCCCCTCTGTATAAGGCATGTATCTTGCGCTGTCTGCTACGCGTTAGCTGTTGCCCCCGTAGTAAGGTGACATGCAATCAGCAACTGCTTATACCCATATGCTTTTCCAATAAAAACACTTAGTATAATTAATCCCCACCTCTATCGAAATGAAGCTCTCCCACTCCCCATACCCAATATCTTCCAGTCAGACAGCCCTAACCAAAAAAGCCCAACCTAAATCACCTAGCATTCAATAACCTGAATGCTAGTTAACTAAAAAAAGTGCTACAAGTATTTGACTAGTGAACTACAAGTATCTTAACCTATAACTTATAAGTTCACTTAGCATAGTTGCAGTAAGTGACATCGTGTCTTGATCGCTTATGATCGTACTGTCCAAATATGTAAATCACTCAACTTTGTCGATGTTGGGACGATTGATCGAGAGTAGCCGATTGATCGCTGTAGGACGATTGATCGCTGCTGTCGCTATGATATTTGTCTTGGACGCACTAATTCTAAGCTCCACTAGTCCAGCTTCACTATCCAGATGCTGAGTTAGGTCCTGTAGACTTCTCTGCGTTTGACCAAGTAGAGCAATGTTGTCTGTGAAATCCAGATCGGCGAGAAGGTGATAATTCGCCCGGGGGATCCTTAACCCCTCACCCTGGCCTACGGCCCGTCGCATAACAAAATTGACCACCAGCAGGAACAGGAAGGGGTAGAAGACACACCCCTGCTGGAAAAAGTTTTTTTTCGTAAGGATAATCTAGTCCTGTAATAATGATTTGTGTGAAAAGGAAGAAACATTGCTGTTGTTTTACTGCCTCTAGTGTTCATTTGAGCTGGAAACTACGATATTCGCAGAATTCCCCGCAGGCACTGTTGGTGGAAAACGTTCAGTCAGCATTCTGTTCAGTCGCGGAGGCGTATGTGGCGTATTCTGTAACGTACAGAGAACGTATAATGAGCAAAGAAGTATACCGCCACACCTCGACCCTTAGTTGACATGTTTGCTGAACGATGGTTCCAATTCGCCGGGCATCTGCTCCGTCTCCCACAAACCCGACTTCCAAAAGCGGAGATGACATGGACGCCTGGACAAGAAAACGGAAACAAAAAACACTTGATGCAACATGTTCATCAAAGACCTGGCCGCTGTGGGAATATCGTGGGACGAAGTCAGGCGTGTGTCCTCTCCCTCATCCTGTTCCTGCTGTGGTCGATATTGTTATGCGACGGGCCATCGGCCAAGGTGAGGAGTTAGGGATCCCCTGGGCGAATGATTGCCATTTCGTCGATCTGGACTTCACAGACAACATTGCACTACTTGGTCAAATGCAGAGTCTATAGGACCTAACTCGAGGTGTGGCGGTATCCTTCTTCGTTGATTATTCGATCTCTGTACGATATTTGCAGAATTCGCCACAGGCAGTGTTGGTGGAAAACATTCAGCCGCCATCGGTTTCCACGTCTCGGCGGCGTATGCAGCTAATTCTGCGAATATCGTACAGAAATCATAACCAACGAAGAAGTATACCGGCACACTTAGTGGACCTGGTTGACGAACAATGGTTCCAAATCGCCGGACATCTGCTCCATTTCCCACAAACCCAACTTCCAAAAGCTGCAATGACGTGGACTCCTGGACAAGACTGGAATAGGATGCCAAAACGGAAACAAAAAACACTTGATGCAACATGTTCATTAAAGACCTGGCCGCTGTGGGAATATCATAGTACGAAGTTAGGCGTGTGTCCTCTCCCTCTTCCTGTTCCTGCCGTGGTCGATTTTGTTATGCGGCGGGCTGTCGGCCAAGGTGAGGGGTTAGGGATCCCTTGGGCGAATGATTGCCATTTCGCCGATCTGGACTTCACAGACAACATTGCTCTACTTGGTCAAATGCAGAGTCTACAGGACCTAACTCGAGGTGTGGTGATATCCTTCTTCGTTGGTTTTACAATCTCTGTACGATATTTGCAGAATTCGCCACAGGCAATGTTGGTGGAAAGCGTTCAGTCGCCATTGGTTTCCACATGCGTATGCGGCTAATTCTGTGAATATCGTACAGAAATCATAACCAATGAAGAAGTATACCACCACACTTAGTGGACCTGGTTGACAAACAACGGTTCCAAATCGCCGGGCATCTGCTCCATCTCCCACAAACCCGACTTCCAAAAGCTGCAATGACATGAACTCATGGACAAGACCGGAATAGGATGCCAAAACAGAAGCCTGGCCGTCTGAAAAAATCACATTCATCAAAGATCTGAACGCTGTGGGACGAAGCTGAAGTCGCCGTGCTAGACCGAGATCGCTTGTTGTGCAATGCTAGGCACAAGAGGAACTAAGTCTAAAGCCGCGTTTCCACCGCAGAAACTTTCCCCAGGAACTAGGAACTTTGGGGTGGTACTCTGTGTGTTTCGACCGCAGGAACCAGGGTCTAAATGAAGTTCCGGTTAAATATTTCCCCCTCCAAACGGCCCTGCTCCCGAGGTAGTACTCTTTCAAAGTTCAGGAACATTCGGGGGTGGGACTTGGGCGCATTTTTAAAAGTCTTGCGAGGTTCTCTGCGTTCAGTAAATATCGGTCTTGCAATGAAAGTCAACCGGGTCCAAGAGTCTTAAATGCGGAAAAAGACTAGAGTCTTCATTGTGCTAGATTTGTACATTTTCTGAAGAAAATGTCTTGCCTGTGCAAAAGTGAACACCATGATGCTACATTCTACATTACGTTGATTAGCTCCCTTTTAATAGCATTATATTGCCACTCTGAATGCATTGCTACACCTTTCTTGAGTCTTTTTGTGTTACTAAAACTATAAAACATTGCAACAAATGTAACACATGCAAACAAATGTAATTATTGTTTCCTATTGTGAGCTTTTTATTGTAGAGCTCCATTCTAATTCTGGAAGAATAAACAGCTGCAGTTTACAATGAAATCAGTCCGAAACAATGAAAGACAAATATGATTCATGACACATTATGAATCTCAGTTGGTATTACAATGATAACCATGCTTGTTTTGGGTCTCTGAACCATAACACTGCAGAATTTAGCTTGGCTGAAGAATTCAGTTTGGCTGAATGATGACGAAGTTACTATTATTTGTCGAAACAGCTGGTTGGGTGTTTAGACAGAGCTTCCCTACGCCCTGGCCCACACGGAGCCACTTCCAGCCTCATTATGACCTTCCTGGGGTTGGCGCCAGACAGCAGGTTTGAACAGATGCATTGTGGGAAGGAAGTACCATGCTTGCCAAAGCATTGTTATTGTTGAGCTGATAGAGAGAAGGGCCAATTAATTAAGATAATAGAGAGGCATTACAATGGGTTATTGAGTAATTTACTCGGGATGTTGTTTGCTGTCTCGCCAACACACGCACATTCAGAGCGATTCCTTTACGGACACCAGAGTACAATGACCGCTGATCTGCATCTCTGGCTGACTTCCTAAAATACACCTGCACAGGTTACCAGGATGGATGGAATGTCTGTCTATCCATCTGTCTCTCTCTCTCTCTCTCTCTCTCTCTCTCTCTCTCTCTCTCTCTCTCTCTCTCTCTGTCTGTCCATCCATCCATCCATCCATCCATCCATCCATCCATCCGAAAGTCTACCCATCTCTCTCTCTCTCTCTCTCTCTCTCTCTCTCTCTCTCTCTCTCTCTCTCTCTCTCTATCTCTCTCTCTCTCTATCTATCTGTCTGTCCATCGGTCTCTCTTTCTCCGTCCGTCCATCCTTCCATCTATCAATCCCTCTACCGTATATTTCTCTGTCTGTCTGTCCATCCATCCATCCAACCGTCCAACCGTCCGTCCGTCTCTCCGTCCATCCATCCGTCCATCCATCCATCCATCCATCCATCCAACCGTCCATCTGTCTGTCCATCCATCCATCGTCTATCTCTCTCTCTCTCTCTCTCTCTCTCTCTCTCTCTCTCTCTCTCTGTCCGTCCATCCATCCATCCATCCTACCATCACTCCGTCTGTCCGTCTTCCCATCCCTCTCTTTCTCTCCGTCTGTCCATCCGTCCGTTCTTCCATCTATCCGTCATCCATCTATACATCCGTCCATTCGTCCATCCTTCCGTCCGTCTGTCCATCCATCCATCATCCATCCAACCGTCCGTCTGTCCATCCATCCATCATCTCTCTCTCTCTCTCTCTCTCTCTCTCTGTCCATCCATCCATCCATCCATCCATCCATCTATCCGTCCATTCCATCTACCCATCCCTCTCTCTCTCTCTCTCTCTCTCTCTCTCTCTCTCTCTCTCTCTCTCTCTCTCTCTCTCTCTCTCTCTCTCTCTGTCTGTCCATCCATCTGTTTGTTCTACCGTCCATCCATCCATCCATCCATCCATATCTCTCTCTCTATCTGTCTGTCCGTCCATCCATCCGTCTATCTATCTATCCGTCTGTCTGTCTGTCCATCCATCTGTCCATCTATCTATCTGTCCATCTGTCTGTCTATCTCTCTGTCCATCCATCTGTCTCTCTCTCTCTCTCTCTCTCTCTCTCTCTCTCTCTCTCTCTCTCTCTCTCTCTCTCTCTCTCTCTCTCTCTCTCTCTTCAGTATCTTCTGTTCTGTCCAGTTTTCCTCCAGTTCTCAACCCAACTGCGTGGTTTCGGTGTATAGTAATCCTCTTGCTTTTATCTTCAGTTTGATATACGTTTCATTAGGCTTGCCTTACTCCAGAGGTAAAAAAATTGTAAAGTTTTCAAGAGCTCATGTGGATCATGACCTGCCAGTTGGTTGCCGTGACAACTCTCTCTCTCTCTCTCTCTCTCTCTCTCTCTCTCTCTCTCTCTCTCTCTCTCTGTATGTCCGTCCATCCATCCATCACACATTAACACAAAGTTTTAACTGCAACAAACGCAAACTCCTCTTTTTCAAATGGATGAGAGCAAATTAGCTTTTTCTATGGGAAAAGGATATCTTTTAGATAACCAAGTTATTTTTTCCCCACATATTTCCACATTTTTCCACAGAATTATTCACAGTGGTTCTACTGTAAGTTTTATTAAGACATGAATGAATGATAGTGGCACTGGTGACTTTCTCGTTGGGTGGTCTGTGTCCTCTACTATTATTTCCATAACTTTTCTTACATTACATACTAAATTTGGATGTAAAAGGACAAATAATGAATCGGTCAAAAGTTTGAACTTGTTTATCCATTCTATATCCAATGCTAGCCAAATGTAAAATAGGATTAAACATTTTTATGTAGTTAAGTAGTGTAATTTCAAAGGGTTAATTAAGGTTACATTTTTGCTGAACTCTCGTCCCTTTGGTAAACTATGATTATTAGAATCAATATTAAAAGAACTATCAGCAACATGGCAGCAAATCAAATTGGGGATAAAAGATCTTGAAAATGAATTGATATATAAGAACCGGCAGATTGCCAACAGAAGAGTATAAGAGAGAAAAATAGACATTAACCAGATACAGATGCTCGGATAATCCGGAACAGATCTGAAATTATGTATCTGTCCAAGATTGGGACATTCCCAAGGATCTGTAGATATGCATAGCAAGTACAAAGGACATTGATATATCAGATTTTCCAGAGCCAAAATGTGAAATGATTCATTACAAGGGATAAAAAGGTGAACAACTTCTCCCTAAACTCCATAAAATGTCATCTGATATCCTTAACACAAACTTCAGCCGGTCAGATGGGTATCACAACAAACCAGAATCCACAAACACTTTGATTCCTTTGATTCCCACTTTGATTTTTTGCCGAGTTAACCACAGTGGAAACCAAAGTGGAAGAAATGTTTCTAACAAAAAAACCTATTATAGGCCTATTACAGGCATTAGTAACTTACTAAACTGCAAATTAAGAATGAAATAAAAAATTAAGGAATATTTCAGGTTAAACAGAAGCTCTGCAGATATTTTTTAATTAATAATAAAATAATTTATATAAAAACATTTGCACTCAATTTGTAAAAAAAACAAGCATATTCTTAAATAAAAATTAGTGTAATTTGTAAAAAAAAAAATTGTTAATTAATGTTATAAAACTCTTATTAATAAAGTTGTTTAATAAATAAGCGCACTAAATTTGTATAAAATATATTGCTAGTTAAATTAAAAAGTATTGTTAAATAAATGAAAACAAATGAAAAACAGCTGAAAATATTTTTAACATTTTTAAATAAAATTTGTAAAAGCAAACAAAATATATTTAAATAAAAAATATATTAATTCAATTATTTAATATAATAAAGAAATTCAATCAACTTATAAAAAAATGTTTAGTTATATCAACATTATTTCAATAAAATAAATAGAAATAGGCTACTTTGAAATAATTGCACATGCATATATTAACATTAAAACATATATGTATTGTTAGTTAAATTAAAAAAGAATCTCCAAAATCTCTATATTTTAGTAAAATAAATAATAGCACTCAATTTTAAAAAAATGTCTGCATATAGCTATAGTTCAATTATAAAACAATCATTTTAAAAACTAAAAATCAAAAAAAAAAAAAAAGATTTAATAAAATACATAATTTCAATTAGTTTATAAAAAAAGGTTAGTTATTTAATGAAAGTTTGTGGCTTTGGGGCAAGCAGATAAGTAAGCAGCTAGCAAGTGTCCAGCATTTATAGTCCTTCAATACTTTTTTAAAACGCTTTGTATGATTATGTCACATTTTTGGATGTTACAAAATACTGAATAATGTGTAAAATATAGTAATAATAAAGAATGAGTGGGTTTATTTTGACTGGTAAATCAAAGCACAATTAGAGCCAAAGTGTGCTGAAAGTAACTTCAAGTACTGACTGAACAATCATAATGTACGACAGTTCACACAGAGCTGAGCTATTGTTACCAGCAGAACAAAGCTCACTCCAGATAAAACAACAAAAGCTGCGGCCAGTGGAGCTGCAGTGCTGGCCGGCACAGATAAGGGCCTCGCAGTCACCGCCTGGCTTTTCTCATGTGGCTCTACGTGAGGACTCCTCCCAAAACCAGATCACAGTCAATCTGTCAGCTTCTCCTCTCTCTTTCAAGTGTGCGGAGTGGGTGTGAAACAGAAACCCCTCTGACAAGACCTTCCAGACACAATCACAACACATCCTAATAATGCAACCCGTCAGTCTTCAAATCAAAGGGAATCTAAGGAAGGGCTTCACAAAACTTGTATATGTTCTATACGTTCACTTGCCGATCTGGTATTATAAGACTTCACAACTTTCTGGAATACTCAATTCTGATTGGTCGTCCATGGATTGCTGTTTTTCCTCATATTTCATTATTTATGTCAATTTTATATAACCCATCAAAATAAGTTAAGCATTTTTATAAGTTATGCAAGATTCAACACATTTTTTTAAGCTAATTTAAGTTGAAATGACTCAAACATCCAAGTTGATTGTACTAAGGTAGCAACTTTTTTTTTTTTTTTACAGTGTATAGGAGGAAATGTACAGCATGTGCAAGGACGGAAACAAACAAATCAGAGTAACACAATATGTACACCGTGCAGCAAACAGGAAAAGGAAAGAATCAGGGGACAATGAACATCACTGACGTCCAAACATTTAAATGCGTTCAATGCACATCCTGTCCTGTCCAGGTTGTGTAAGGCTACACTGTATATACTGTAAAAACAAGGTATTTGATATAAGACTGTTTTAAGGTGTTAAGGGCAATTCCACACAAAAATGTCACATCCATAACGCCAACTAAATACCATTGTGTTGGTGTTATGGATTTGACAGTTTTCCGCGGAATTGCCCTTAAATGGTTAACCCTCAAGCTCTGTTTGATCGGCTCAGACAGCAATAGCAGGTTGACACTTCTTATGAAATTATTTTACATTTCTGTTAAAGGGACAGTTCACCCAAAAATGAAAATTCTGTCATAATTTACTCACCCTCAAGTTGTTCCAAACCTGTATGAATTGTGTTCTTTTGCTGAACACACACACACACACACACACACACACACACACACACACACACACACACACACACACACACACACACACACACACACACAAATATATTTTGAAGAATCTGGGTAACCAAAGTTTTCCATAGTATTTTTTCCATAAATGGATCCCCATCAACTGTTTGGTTACCCATATTATTCAAAATATCTTTTGTGTTCAGCAGAAGAAAGACATTCATACAGGTGCATGGAACAACTTGAGGGTGAGTAAATGATGACAGAATTTTCATTTTTGGGTGAACTGTCCCTTTAATAGCACGTTTCAAAAGTCCATTAATAATTAACATCTTCAGCTTAGAAACTTGGGGTCTCGTAAACTCCCAGGTAAAACATTAACGCAATATACCAACAAACCTGACTAAAAAAAATCCACATTACTTGTTAAATTATGTAAACAAGCGAATAAAATGATCAAACTTGCAACCTTCACTTAAAAAAATATGGCAGAAGTACCCCGGTATTGCCAATGTAGCTACCATAGTAAAACATGGTATCATTTGAAGAACTCTCAATAATTATGTAGCTAAATAATATGAATATGGTAAATTGGTAATATAGCCTATCAAAGTATATTGATATTATCATCTTACACCATCACTATACTGTAACATGGTTATTTAAAGTTGAAGGAATAGACAAAAACAATATTTAAAAGCCTACCGAGTGTTGTTTCCCCCGTTCTTGACGCTTTTATTCCACTTTCTAGTGTAATGTCAGTGATGTGAGTCGCGTGAAGATGCGCAGTGAGTCTCGCGCGTGTTGTCCGCACCTCCTTCACTATAAACAAAAGTGGCGCATGGAGCCACTCCTCTTACAGTACGCGAGCCTCTCCAAATCTGTCATATCCGTCCAGTGTGCTAATGATAGTGTTACTTATGCAGGTGCAGTATTGTTTATCCGTCAACAGGTCACTACAACTTCCGAAGAACAGTAGAGAGTCTTCGTTTGATGGGAACATTCGGTGTCCCACTAAAAGCCATTTATATACTATGGAAGCGCCGGGGCTAGTTGTCACATATCCCAGTACCCTGTCTATATAAGTATTTTCTCTATCAAAGGTTTCTATAGTGACAACTTAGCCTATCCCACCCACCCACCCACACACCCACACACACACACACACACACTTTTTTTAGATTCCATCAAATTGAATAATGCAGACATATCATTATGAATTAAGAATTTTAAATGAGTAAAATTCCCTCTTAATAAGGGAATTGACCATTTAGTTTATGTGATTTGCATTCATAAAAAAAGTTTAAATACATGAATGCGAATCACAAACTAAATAGTCCATTCCCTTGTTCCATTAAGATTTATACAAAATATTTTATTAAAAGTAGTGCTGTCAAATCGATTAATCGTGATTTATCGGATCCTAAATTTACATAATATGTACTGTGTATAATTATGTATATAAATACACACACTTGTATACATTTAAGAAATATTTGCATGTATATATATTTTATACATGATTATACAGCAAATACACACATATGTAAACAACTTTTATTTTGCATCCAATTAATCACGATTAATCAATTTGATAGCACTAATTAAAAGCTCTATTTTTTATTCATTTAAAATACAAATATACATATTCATACTGGGAAATATATATTTTTTCCGCTACCAAAATCTGCCTATACAAGAACTGCCTTTTGTCCCTGAGAAATATAATGGCATTTATAAGCCCTTTCAAAAAATAATCACAAAATATTACTATATCAACACGTCACATTTTTCACATCAATCAACAATATCACATCAAAGCAAATCTGTAAACATGTAGCAAATTCCTTGCACTTTTTATGGCAAAAAATGAAATAACAATAATTGTACTCAAAAATAATTTTAATATAGCCTATAATATATTGGATAAAACAGTAGGTTAAAAATGTGCTGAGAGAGCTGAGAAAACAAAGAGATGTGACCTTCATTAGGCCACTAAGCATGTAATAATCTTTCAGTTAATCAATATATTAAAATATAAATAGGCTAGTTTATATAAAGGCTACTGTATATTGTGTATATATTTACATGCTATGAAAAATGTCGCCTATGAATTATGATACAAAACAGAGTTACTACAAAATGCTACAGGAAGTGGGGTATTTTGCAGTGTGAACCTTGTTTTCTCTCCCAAAAACAAAGTAATCGTAGTCTTTCCCACTGTAGGCGTAATAGACATGAGTGAGAGGAACCAGCTCGATCGTTTGACGCTGGAAGAGAATGAGAGAATGTTACTGTACATGGAATATTACATTTGTGTATCATCTGAAACATTTGAGATATTAACTTGCTATCACATGTAAAACAATCAAGGGTTAAACTCAATTTTATAGGCCTACATAGGTTTTAAACTTTGGAGTTGTTCAAGGCAGTGCCTCCACCTAGAGGCCAAATGTGTAGTTGCATTCTCCCAACCATCGCAAATGCAATTCACAAGACAGACACGCGATTTATAGGCCATTGTTTAAATGTTTTGATTATTACGTTCATTTATAATAACATATTGTCATATGCAGGCCAACCCATGATTGTTTGTGCTCACCTGCTGCAGGATGCGGCTCACAGCAGAGTATTGTAGCAGGTGGTTCTCAATCATTCTTTTTGAGGCATCGCAGATATCCTGGTCAGGGAAGCCCTCTATCGGATAAACCTGCAAACATGCATTGCGTAGTGTAAGATATACATTTTGGAAACGCTGTTATGTTGATTGATTGATTGATTGATTGATAGATTGATAGATTGATAGATTGATAGATTGATAGATAGATATATAGATAGATAGATAGATAGATAGATAGATAGATAGATAGATAGATAGATAGATAGATAGATAGATAGATAGATCAAACATGATACAAGCAATTTTTTTTAAACATGTTGTTAACTTATATCCTCATATGTCCATAAGCCTACTTTCTAAATGATTTACATTTTATTTTGCTTGAAAATGATTTTAACAAGATATTTGGAAATATGTAAACACAAATACCGGTCTAGTGACGTAAATTGCACGTGTCCGTTCCGATGTATTACCATAGCGTAGGCTATTACAGTATTACCGTACTTACATTTTTGCTTTTAGTATGAATATGTTAGCCTTACTGTTATCTATAAGCTAGTGTGCTCCAAAGAACAATGACAAGATTTGCATTTAGAAGATAAGCATTCAAAACTGTGGGTGCGTCTCAATCAGCTCCTGCCCTGGTAAGGACAGTAAGGACGCTGGCTCTACACATTGGGACGCGATGACTATTTCCGGCGACATGTTAACGCCCTCATTGTTTATGAACAACAGCAGAGCTGCTATCTTTCTGACATTACTTGTAATGTTATTTTAAGTACATTATGATAACACTTGTTACATATACATGCAACATTTCATCTGTAAATAAATTATAAATGTTAGCTAGATTGTGTTCATTACCTGTATGTATATGCTGAAATATAATAACATAATGGTTGTTGTGGCAAGCAGTCGAGGCAGAGGGACCGTGATAATGGGGCGAGGCCGGTGGCGTGAGTGATAATGAGCGCCAGCATGCACGCCGAGGGCCGGCCCTAGCAATTTGGCGTCCCTAAAAGTGGGTGCCCACTACCTACAGTTTCACCTAACCACCCCCAACCTCTTCCAATGTACACATTCTACACTGACACCTTATTGTAATCTTACTATATATTTATCTTTCAATATATAATATGAATATATCTTTACTTATGCAAACTTTTACAGATGACAATGTTGGAGATGTTAACGATTGCTTTTAGATAAATGTATCAACATTTAGTGAATTAATGCTTTAATAAAACAAAAACATGCCAATGGTTTATTAAAATTACAATAGAGAGTAGTATACTAATAATAATTATAATAATAGAGATAAATACTGTTCTGAGCAGGCATGTTTTAGTCATGTTTTTATGTTTAAAGCCAATACAAAAATCTGAATGGCTGTTTGAAAACGTAAATACTGGTTGCCTTCTTTTCCTCTCTGTTACGAGCAGAAACAAAAAGTTACGCGCTGCTTTGTGTATAGGGGTAACCGCCGTATTCTGCTGCTCCATAAGCACCACCTCCTGCCAGAGAGTGAACTTGCATTTTTATTCAGCCCGTCTGCTGCTTGTACAGATGATCAATGCGAATACCAGATTGAATTTACACGCAGCAAACACACAGTATTGTAGAATTGCACTGGTAGATGGAAAATAAGCTAATATGCATTCTAAAAATCTAAACAATTTGGATATTAAGGTATTGAATATTCCAATCTAATATGACCTCTGACCTGTAAAGTTGCCAGAATAATAATCATATGCCGTTTGTTAATTGGCCAGAGGAGAACTGGCACCCCGACTGAGCCTGGTTTCTCCCAAGGTTTATTTTTCTCCATTATGCCACCTGATGGAGTTTTGGTTCCTTCACCTTTGTCTTGGCTTGCTCAGTTGGGGACACTAAATTTCAACTAAATATCCAAATAAATTGAATTACTAAACTAAATTAAATACATCAACTAAATTAATTATCTGCCCACATTGTCACTGTATGATAATTGAAATGAGCTAGATGACATCAGTTTTCTCCAGAGCAGAGGTGGACAAAGTACAATGGAGTAACTCCATTACTTGAGTAAAAGTAAAAGTACTACTGGACAAATATTACTCCGTTACAAGTGAAAGTTGTAAAAACAGATTTTAACTTAAGTAAAAGTACCGAAGTACTTGGATTTAAAAGTAATTAAGTATCAAAAGTAAATGTCCTTTTTTATGTTAATGCATTTTTGTTGTATAAATGCACAGTGCCATCATGGTGGTTTAAGCCGACATGCTCGCAAAGACTACCTTCAACTCATTTCAATACTTGTTTAAAAGTTACAAAGCTCTTTAAGGGTGAATGCATGGATCCAATACACTGATACACATCCAATATTCTCCCAAATGTTTATGCTCACTTAAGATATAATCAACTTTACGTGAATACTCTGCAAAACATTTTGACATCATTTTGTGTGTATTTGTCTGTTCGAATGCGGAAAAAAAAAAGTTTTAAAGAAGAAAAAAAATCATCCACTGATTTCACAACACCTACATAAATGACTTTTGACTTTGAGGACCTTGATAGAAATGTAGTGAAGTGAAAAGTACGATATTTGTCTTTCAAATGTAGTGAAGTTAAAGTCATAAGTTTCCTGAAAAAATATACTCAAGTAAAGTACAAATACTCAAAAAGTGTACTTAAGTACAGTACTCAAGTGGGATCCCCTGGGCGAATGATTGCCATTTCGCCAATCTGGACTTCACAGACAACATTGCTCTACTTTGTCAAACACAGAGTCTACAGGACCTAACTCGAGGTGTGGTGGTATCCTTCTTCGTTGGTTATACGATATTTGCAGAATTCGCCACAGGCAGTGTTGGTGGAAAACGTTCAGTCGCAATCGGTTTCCACATGTGTATGCAGCTAATTCTGCGAATATCGTACAGAAATCATAACCAACGAAGAAGTATACCACTACACTTAGTGGACCTGGTTGACGAACAACAGTTCCAATTCACCGGGCATCTGCTCCATTTCCCACAAACCCGACTTCCAAAAGCGGCAATGACGTGGACTCCTGGACAAGACCGGAATAGGATGCCAAAACAGAAGCCTGGCCGTCTGAAAAACTCTTGGCGCATCACATTCATCAAAGATCTGAACACTGTGTGACGAAGCTGAAGTTGCCGTGCTAGACCGAGATTGTGCAATGCTAGGCGCAGGAGGAACTAAGTCTAAAGCAGCGTTTCCACCGCAGGAACTTTCCCCAGGAACTAGGAACTTTGGGGCGGTACTCGGTGTGTTTTGACCGCAGGAACCGGGGTTTGAATGAAGTTCCAGGTAAATATTTCCCCCTCCGAACGGCCCTGCTCCCGAGTACTTTTTCAAAGTTCAGGAACTTTCGGGGGTGGGACTTGGGCGCTGAACATGCTGATTGGTTGAGCTCACGCAGCATTTTATTTCAGAAATATCAGTCTTGCTCTTTCTGTCCGATGGCACGCGTTCGTCTCAGCAATCGCACGGTTCATTTCCGTAATAGCTGATAATAACATACGTTGTCTTATTTTAAATATAGCTTTACAAGCTTTCAGAATATGCTTTAGTATCGGTGCTCGTCTCTTTTCCGCCGTTTTGTTAATGACCTCTTTAGTAAACCAATACATAACCAGCAAAAGCAGCGCTGCTTGCATCTCCTCCATACTATTGTTGCATTACTATTGTTATTGTTGCAGACAGTGTCGCGCAAAAGTGATTACTGTCTGTCGGTGACTGGGAGGAACGTTGCACGCAGTCCCACGTCTCTGGACTAATTTGCCTTATCTTCACGGTACTTTAGACCGCAGTGGAAACGTAGACAGTAGCAGGTCTGGGGGGAAAAAAGTTCCTAGTACAAATTTTTCCAGGTAATTTCGGTGGAAACGGGGCTTTACTGTCCACCTCTGCTCCAGAGCGGCTGTACAGCCAAATCAAATTCTGTTGCATTATTTTCCTGTTTAACACTGTGAAGCTGCTTTGAAACAATCTGCATTGTAAAAAGCGCTATATAAATAAAGTTGACTTGACTTGACTATCTAGAACTATTAACGTATTTTGAAGTGCCCACGATAACAATGCCATGCACGACACTGATACCGTCCGTGGCACATCGTCTTCAAAGCGCTCGTGAATGCAGAATTAAACCAATAAGACATGATGCAGCTACCGCCATTTTAACAATATCTTTTTAAAATGTAAGACTCTTGTTCACTTTTTTCCCTATTTTCCTCTTCTCTGCACCAGATTGATAGTGTCGCCGCCTCTTCATTTTCAAACATTAACGCACATGACTGGCACAAGCAAACTTTATCAAACGTATTACCACGCATTACTGTCTTATCGCCAAGGGGGTCCTATGCAACCGCTTATATCGCTTATTAAGTAGGGCCGGCACTGTGCACCCCGCATCGGTCTCATGTCTCACAGAGGAGCTCGGATGCATAAAATGAGGAGCGATGACAGTGGACGACGAGAGTAGCCTAGAAATCTAGACGCACCCTAATGGCAGCAAATCTTATTTTGGTAGACCTGCGAGCTGGAATAACCAAACTCTGGTCAGGCCAATCACATCGTGTATAGAGTCGGTGGGCGGGCTTAACATAATGACGGCACGCCACGGCAGAGTTGCGACGGTTCCGCATGCTACTCGTAAACAAAGAAGCTGGCGAACGGCAGTCTTTCGAATCGGCTTTGGCCGCGACTCTGGAAGACTTTGAGTTAAGCTTTTCTTTGAGAAAAGAACAAAGAATGGCACTGAAGTCATTCTTAAGAAAGGAAGATGTGCCTTTTGCCGACCGGATACGGCGAAAGTTTAATCCATCAACTAGCTCCACTTCACATTGCTCTCTGGTTGGTTGTAGCGCTATCCAATTGCGTGCAGAGGGAATTTGAAAGACAACCGTTTTTCCCGCCCCTCGGATTGAGCCCGGTCAATGGTGAGTTCCCAAACCCAACATCTTGATGTAGGTCTGGCTTGTCAGGCTACGACGAGAGAGGACCAGGCCTGGATTTTACATTGTATTTTGTTTATGTGTTATTATGAGTGTGCACGGCAGTCGTCCGTGAGGAGACTTACTTTCTGTTTGTCTTTATTTTGATATATTAAAGTGTTAAACGTTCGCCGGTTCCCGCCTCCTTCTTCCTTCATACGAACTGTGTTACAGTTGTATTTTATAAAACATATATCGCGTCGTTATGTGTAGTGAGTTGGCTCAGGATTTAATTTCTGTGCTTCCAAACTTCCGTTAAAGACACAATATGTAATTTTTCGCTGCTAGAGGTTGCTTATTCAAAACAAAGGTGACGCACCTTGATGACGCATTGATTTAGCTGAGCTTCCACTTCCGCTCATATGTGGGGTAAAGCAGCGCTGTTTTATCATATTAGAAACGCTCTGCAGCTACTATGGAGACACTTGTTGCACACTGCAGTGAGCTTGATCGATATTAGGCATGGTAAAACATGGTACTTATGGTAAATCAAGAAAACAAGATTTAAACAATAAGACTAACTTTGTTGAGCTAGACTGGGTAAACCCAGCCTGATCTGCCGGCGATTTGATTTCGCCATGCAACTCAGTCTGGAAACCTGTACATTCATTTCTACTGCTTCTGTTACACTTTTGCGGGAACCAATCACAGACTGGCTTATCCACCTGGCGCGCTATTGGTGGGTTTAACACGATGACGGATAGAGAAGCCATGGGTCGTTGCCCGTTGATCACGTCTCTTGTGGTCTGATTGGTTGAAGGACCATCCAATTGCGTATAGAGTCATTTAATTTAGGCTCTATCACGCCTCTTGGTTCAATAGGAATTACATAGCAGACTCCCCAGACCAATGTTCAATCTTAAATTGAGCTTGGTCTGGTGATAGCCATACAAGTGTTGAGCTATATAACAATGATTAATTTTCTGTCTATGAATGTTTCCAAACAGTTGCTCACCTGTCTAATAAAATACATATTAAAGCGTCTTTGGTGTGTCCATGGTTTCTACAAAATAAAACCGGAGATCGAGGGTAACACGGGTATGATGTCATTGACAGGCGACGCATGGTCCTGGTTAAAATTGCTTATTTCTCTGGACTGAAAAATCCTTGGAAACATTTGGGATAATGCAAGTACACAAGTCAACAAAATATATAACATTGTTTAGTGGTTTTTGGATATTAATTCAAAAATCTTACATATTGTGCCATTAACGGAACATAGTAAGCATAAATGCAACCTGGAGTTCACAGTGCATTGTGGGACTTGGAGAGGGGGTCAACAGAGCTTAGATTATTCACTGAGCGTGACGTCGTCTCGGATGGGGACGATAACTGCATGAGTGAGTTCAGATGCTAATTTCCTTTATTTTCTCAGAGAGTCCTCGTTCCCCAATCAGACATTCTGACATTTGCTAGTTTTCTCCAGTCTTACAGTTTAAGTGCCCTGGAAGGATTCTGCAGTTGAGACAGCCCTTAAAATCGTCATCTCACGCCAATATGAATCAACGATTTTGATGACATCATGCTGCAGCTTCTTACCAGATTTTCTGTCCAATCAAATGCTCTCTAGAATCTGCAGCGTCCCGCCCCCTAAATTATAAATGAACGCTGAAGATGTGGCTAAAATCAGTCACTTGTTCACACATTTACTATTTTCTACATGGTGAATGACACAGTGCACTATATAGGGGATAGGGAACGATTCATACAGTGTAAATATGTTTCATTGGGGCGAATTAAGTCTGGATTTACGTTAGTGTCACGTGAACCGCCACAGTCCAGAGACACGATAGCACAGAGCGGATCATATGTGCTAGTCATCGCAGACCAGAAAACATATCGACCCATTTGAATTCTGCACAGAATGCTGTATTTTAAAGCGATATGGAGGACATTAGGAGGAGCAACGGTTAGAGAAGGAAACTACAGGTTTACCGAACTCAATGGCTCTGGCCGAGCTGTCATATAAATGAAACGCTATTGGCTGTTTTAAAAAGGGGAGGAGCTTTTCAATATGTCCTACCCAAGCGGCAACCTCCCGCAGTTTCTCTTGAAGCCATTACGGAAGTGACTTAAACTGCAATTCATCAACTGGCCGCTAGGGACAGGTTCCAGAAGGGAGCAGAATCTCATTGAGCCCCATGTTAAAATGCCCAACTTTACAGCAGAATAAAACATGTTTACAGCCTGGTACAAATTGTGGTTTTGGTCTATACAGCTAATTTTGCCTTTCATGACAACTGTGAGGGGGTGAATTTTTTTAATAACTCATTCGTTTACATTATATAAAGCCTTAAAGTTCTGCATAATTAAGGGCGTGGCCACTTTTAGTGACAGGTGGATAAGCCATTTATCTGCTGTCTGTTAGTCATCACGTCACCTCAGCTCTGCCCACGTCCCACCACTTTGCCCATTTTCTATTATCCGGGAGTGACGCGTGATGACGCGCTTCCAAGATGGCAATGGCCAGCTCGTCCATACTTTACGCTTCAAAACTGCTCTTCAGAATCCTATGGGTGACGTCACGGACACTACGTCCATATTTTTTACAGTCTATGGTCCTACTCGGTCTTCATATTTCACAAGTAATGTTATATTTCTCACGGATGGCGGTCGAACCGTATTACAACATCAAGTCTCAAAACACGGAAAGTCATGAACCTTGAGGATTCCTAGAGCCTTGAGGTCTGAGAACACGAGGGTTAACTACATATCTGACTAAACATTGTTGAAATATCTGCACCAGAATGAATGACTCAATTTATACCAGAAGATTTTCATCTACAAAGAACGCTTCCCCAGACACCTTCTCAAACTTCTTCAGTGGGAATTCGGGCAACCGGTCGGGTATGAACTCAAACACCTGGTTCTTCCTGTGAAAAAAGTTGAAAGTTGATTGGTTATACACAGATAACCACATATAATTAAAAATTTAACAGGGGGGAGTATTGTGTAAACTAAAACAGGAACTAAGATCATAAAAAAACTAGTGACAGTCTGATGCATTTACCACAGATTGTGTAACAGTTCACATAAAGCTTACTTCACACACAACACAAAAGAATTACCATGTAACAGTGAGCTGTATGAAATGCACAAGGTTTCTGTAGCCGTTACACGTGAGACAGACTTTGTCACCCTTTCCATGACAACACAGACACCTGAAAGAAGGGATTAAGATTTTTTTTAACACAAGGAAATTAAACACATTATAGAGTATGAATGTCGATCAGTTGACCTTTTTCTTCCCCTTCCGTGGCAGGTTGTGCACCGCCGGTTGCGACTGTGACCAGTGCCGTGACAGAACATACAGCGAGTCTGGATTAGTTTGGGAGAAAACAGTCAGTAGAATAAAACATTGGCAGATGTATGATAATGATAATCAAACATCCACGTACCAGTCCTCGTCCGCGACAGTGTGTACACCTCACTTTGCCGTTACCATGACAACGGTGGCAAGGCTGCAATGACAATGGACTAATGCAATCCAACAGGCATCAAAACACGAATAAAAGTCTAATGACTTATGGTGATATATTTAGAATAGGATGCACATGAGGTAAAATACTCTTTATTTTGAACTGGCTTTGATGGTAAATTACCTTTATATGCATATCGATTATTTAAAGTGCCCCTTTAATGCTATTTTAAAGGTTCCTAATTTTGTATATAAGGGCTCCTACAATAGGTTTACATGCATCCAAGCTCAAAAAACACTTTAATTTTCTAATAATATACATTGCAACATCGCCTCATTTCTCACAGTGACTGAAATGGTTCAATAAAGGATTCAGTCTCTAACCCCTCCTTTCTGAGTCTGGCTCAGTCTGTTGTGATTGATCTACTTTACTCTGATTGGTCAGATGGCTCTGTCTGTTGTGATTGGTCTGCTCTGCTCTGATTGGTCAGGTGGCTCAGTCTGTTGTGATTGGTCTACTCTGCTTGGTCAGATGGCTCTGTCTGTTGTGATTGATCTACTTTGCTCTGATTGGTCAGATGGTCAGATGGCTCTGTCTGTTGTGATTGATCTACTTTGCTCTGATTGGTCAGATGGCCCATTCTGTTGTGATTGGTCTACTCTGCTTGGTCAGATGGCTCTGTCTGTTGTGATTGGTCTACTCTGCTTGGTCAGATGGCTCTGTCTGTTGTGATTGGTCTACTCTGCTTGGTCAGATGGCTCTGTCTGTTGTGATTGGTCTGCTCTGCTCTGATTGGTCAGATGGCTCAGTCTGTTGTGATTGGTCTACTCTGCTTGGTCAGATGGCTCTGTCTGTTGTGATTGGTCTACTCTGCTCTGATTGGTCAGATGGCTCAGTCTGTTGTGATTGGTCTACTCTGCTCTGATTGGTCAGATGGCTCAGTCTGTTGTGATTGGTCTACTCTGCTCAGATTGGTCAGATGGCTCAGTCTGTTGTGATTGGTCTACTCTGCTCAGATTGGTCAGATGGCTCAGTCTGTTGTGATTGGTCTACTCTGCTCAGATTGGTCAGATGGCTCAGTCTGTTGTGATTGGTCTACTCTGCTCTGATTGGTCAGATGGCTCAGTCTGTTGTGATTGGTCTACTCTGCTCTGATTGGTCAGATGGCTCAGTCTGTTGTGATTGGTCTACTCTGCTCAGATTGGTCAGATGGCTCAGTCTATTGTGATTGGTCTACTCTGCTCTGATTGCTCAGATGGCTCAGTCTGTTGTGATTGGTCTACTCTGCTCTGATTGGTCAGATGGCTCAGTCTGTTGTGATTGGTCTACTCTGCTCAGATTGGTCAGATGGCTCAGTCTGTTGTGATTGGTCTACTCTGCTCTGATTGGTCAGATGGCCCAGTCTGTTGTGATTTGTCTACTCTTCTCTGATTGGTCAGACGGCCCAGTCTGTTGTGATTGGTCTACTCTGCTCTGATTGGTCTACTCTGCTCTGATTGGTCAGATGGCTCAGTCTGTTGTGATTGGTCTACTCTGCTCTGATTGGTCAGATGGCTCAGTCTGTTGTGATTGGTCTACTCTGGTCTAATTGGTCAGATGGCCCAGTCTGTTGTGATTGGTCTACTCTTCTCTGATTGGTCAGATGGCCCAGTCTGTTGTGATTGGTCTACTCTGCTCAGATTGGTCAGATGGCCCAGTCTGTTGTGATTTGTCTACTCTTCTCTGATTGGTCAGACGGCCCAGTCTGTTGTGATTGGTCTACTCTTCTCAGATTGCCCAGTCTGTTGTGATTGGTCTACTCTGCTCAGATTGCCCAGTCTGTTGTGATTGGTCTACTCTGCTCTTATTGGTCAGACGATGAAGACCATAGGCTGCCATTATGCAAATTTGTCAAACTCTACATAGGTTCGAAACAGGAAGTAAGGCTGGAATTACTGACCATTCGTTTCAGGCATTTCAGAATTGGTTCTTTCTTTTGGGACCCGATATCTCAATTTATCGTGCACTTTGATCTTTGAAACTTTGCTGACCTTTTACATTCCCAAACAGCTACATTACACATACCTGAAAAAGCATAACAGGGGCACTTTAAAGGCATACCTTTATGAATGAAGAGTGTGGGACCCTGACTTTCTGAATGGCGTCAGTAAATTTGATTGGGTAAGACACCTGGATGTGCCACGGTAGAGGACTCACTCCATTCTGAGGCCCATCCACACACTGACCTGAGAAAAATATATTAATTTGATACAGACATTTTTATGATTTGTTTAATTGTATTTGTGTCATCAGGCACCTGTGTGCGGCTCCAATCCCCATGCACTTGATCTGGACTCTGTAAATGTTTCCAGGCGGTACTGAAAATACAAGGGAAAAACGGCACAATCATATAACTATAATTATATCTAATAATAATATATGAATCATTCCCGATCAAAACTGGATAATATTGGATAATAATATTGTGGAGAGATTTACACGGTAAACTGTAAAAGGCTTTAGCTCTTTGAATATCAGATTTTTGGCAGGTTTGCTGCTGTATGTCCACTTTTTCCCCACAAACTGGAGCAGAGCGTCTCTCGCTACATCCTCTGAGACAGTGGGCACCCTGTCAGTATGCAAATAAATACATAGATCTATATGCAATGAGCAATATACAAAATAATAATGTTATGGCAAATTCTGTATGTGTGTTTTTGTATTTATATCATCCTACAAAAAATGACATTGCATATTGAAAAGACATACTGTACGTACATGACATTCGGAACTGAGGCATTCCTGTCATTTTCAGGCTTAGGGACAAAGTCCGGTGGAGGAGGGCAGATTTGATCTGTACAGTCTACAATCAAGTACACAAACAAAAGTAAAAGTTGAATATCAAATCAAAAACAAAATGATGACAAGCATTCAAGACATGACTGTGATATTAGGTAATATACAATATGCAGTATTTATAAGTTAAAGATTAACCAATACCAATAATTTTTTTTAAAGAATCTGATATGCAAAAGCAATTTTTTATAATTTCAGCACCATAAAAAATATGATAATAATACAACAATATATTTTTGAATATATATATTATATATATATATATATATATATATATATATATATATATATATATATATATATATATATTATTATTATTATTATAGTATCGTATGAATAATGTACAATAGTGTTATTTTAGTATGGTATATTATAGTGCTTTAGTGTATATAATAGTTTATTATAATAATAATAATGTCATAATTATAATAATAATGATAGTGTCTTGATAATAATAATAATACTACTACTAATTATTATTATTACTATCAAGAGGCTAATATAATAATAATAATAGTAGTAAGTATTATTATGCCATAATGGTGCATTATTATAATAGTAATATCTTAATAACAGTAGTAATACAAATATGTTTATTATTATTGTTGTTATTGTGTCTTAACGTGTATTATAGTACATTATTATAAGTGCCTCAAAAAAGTAATTATTATTATTATTATTAATAATCATTTATTATTATACTGCCTTATTGTACATATTTGTGTATAATGATACAATGTTATTACATTTAAATAATGTCTTAATAATAATAAATTATTATCATTATACTGACTTATTGTATATATTAGTGTATAATAACAATACAAATGTTGTTATTACATTTTAATAATGTCTTAATAAATTATTATTATAGTGCATAATTGTATATATTAGTGTATAATAATAATATTAACAGTAGTAGTAATAATAATAACAACAATGTTTGTATTATAATACAATCTTAATAATAATACAAATACTTAGAATTATAATTATTACTGTGCTGAGTATATATAATCATATGTTGTGCTGAGTATATATAATCATATGTATGTATGTATGTATGTATGTATGTATGTATGTATGTATGTATGTATGTATGTATGTATGTATGTATGTATGTATGTATATATATATATATATATATTATAAAATAGTATCTTAAAAATAATAATATTAATAATAAATGTTATTATAAGTATGGTGATCAAATTTATGTTCTCCTTTGTTTTGGGTTGTTATTGAACTGTAGATATCAGTCTATCTGTAATAAATAAGTGATACACATGAAGCTCGTTCACCTCCGCCGTTGTGTTCTTCGTAGCCTGTTACACTGTCCAGCCAGCCTGGGGGAAGAGCAGACGGACCCTCCTCAGGAAGGCTGGGGTCAAAGTTGTCTGCCGCAAGACAGAGAGACTGCATGACATATCTGATTTATCCAAGAGCAACATGTTCCAGTATCAACATCCTTTGTTGGACCTGGAACAACATTCCTATCAAACAGTAACTTTCCATTGAAGTCCCTGATCATCATCCTTGTTGATCCTGGAGCATCATCAGGGATCCTGGAACATTTACTGTATCAACCAATTACAAGAAAATAAAAATACTCCTACCTATGACTAGGCATTCTATTGACATTCACAATAGTGGTTTAACTTGTTCTTCCTTATCCTTTTTCTGTTTTACACTTTTGTCTTTCTGTATTTTTGTTCACAGAACATACATGTTATATTATGTTGCATTGCTAGGCAACAGAATATAAACACATTTCTTAGCAATCAGTAGTTGGCAGCTGTACATTAAGTCATTAGGGTTCTTTCCCTCAGCAGTGCTTGTCTGAATGTATCAGTGCATTGAGTTATATATACTTCACACAAACATCTTGTTACATTCGCGAACAATGCCACTAACAAGTGGATATAAATATCAGCTGGAGTGGGTTTCCTTCAACAGAGATCGTGCTTCAGATTTAGCATGAAGAATGGGCGAAATGAGGCCTTTATGCCAGAGAAACAATGCCCTCAAAATATAGCAGTGAATGATGGGAGGAGCAGGTTAAATGCTAATTTAGCAAAGCACATTCATCAAAATTTTATAACTATGAAAAAAATACTGATATTGTGTAAAGAATAAGGATTAGTGACGTTTGACATGGCAGGAATTGTTTAAGGTTGTAAATATAAAATATTTTAGAGCTGTCAAAGTTACTCAAAATACAGGTGAAGGGAATAACACTGATTATCTCTTCATCAGGGCACCTGTTAGTGGGTGGGATATATTAGACAGCAGCAAGTGAAAATTTTGTCCTGGAAAAATGGGCAAGCATTGGGCAAACCATGTTAACAGATTAGAGCATTCACACCGCACGCAGAGGCGGCGCGGCGGAGCGTAGCAGGAGCAGAGCAGAAGCAGCAGTGCCCCGATCGTTTCGGCGCCGAGTCTATTTTTGCCGCACTGCTCATGCTGAATTAAAGCCACAGTGGATTGTTCTTGATCAAAACTGACCTGATTAACATGGAAAATAACAAATTTCACCATGAAATCATGTAGTGAAGTGTCACATGTGTTTCACGATCACCATATGACATCCAGCGCTGTGAAAAAATAAAATAAAATACACGAAAACACAACACTGCCAGAAGTTTTTGCCCAAACTTCAAAAGCCTGTTTAAATGATTAAAACTAAAGCATATCTTCACTTTAATATTATATTTATCATGTGAACTACTTATATACAACATGTTATATGCATGTATGTATGAGACAGAGGGGAACACGGTCGCATTTGAAGCAGATATATGCTGCCCATCATAAATCAAAGCACGTGACAGACGGGGTTCGGAGGAGAAGACCGGAAAATGTGACATAATGGACAATATTCGTCTGTATTTGCAATATATACGAGCCGCGGTTCAGCTGCGCGAGACAAACGCTGCCAGCTCCCGCTCTCCATATGCACCGCTCCTGCCCTGACAACGCACTGCTTGCGCGTGCGGTGTGAAGCCGGCGTAAGGATTTGAGCAAGTTTGACAAGGGCAAATTTGTAATGGCTAGATGACTGAGTCAGAGCATTTCCAAAACTGCAGCTCTTGTGGGGTGTTCCCAGTCTGCAGTGGTCAGTATCTATCAAAAGTGTTCCAAGGAAGGAACAGTGGTGAACCTGCGACAGGGTCATGGGCGGCCAAGGCTCATTGATGCACAATGGGGAGCGAAGGCTGGCCCGTGTGGTCCGATCAAACAGACGAGATACTGTAGCTCAAATTGCTCAAGAGGTTAATGCTGGTTCTGACAGAAAAGTGTCAGAATACACAGGGCATCGCAGTTGTTGCGTATGGGGCTGCATAGCTGCAGACCAGTCAGGGTGCCCATGCTGACCCCTGTCCACCACCAAAAACGCCAACAGTGGGCACGTGAGCATTAGTGATGTGTCGTTCATGAACGATTCATTCATTTTGAACAAATCTTTAATATGACTCGAGAACAACGAGTTGTCTCAGAGAGCGATTCGTTAATTTTGTGTTGACTGTGCATGCGCAACATCCCATATGCTCTGTACAGGAAACAGAATTGATTAGTTCACCAGTCTCGAGTCATTCGTTCATCAAGTCCCAGCCCATTGGCAAGGTTATGCAGTCACCGGAAAGAGAAAAGATTAGTTAATCTCTCGAGTCTTCTCGTTCAAATCGTTCGTTCAAGTCCCCATAGGCTGAATGCAGAAACAGTTCATCTCTCGAGTCTCGTTCTTTTGTCACGTGACGTGACAGCTGTGTTGGATACAGAAATTAGTTAATACCTTTACAGTCTATGGTTAATTCACAATTCCTTACAAACAAGTGAGTAGTTTTTATGTTTGTTTAGTTCAGTTTTTTTTAGCTAGTTTAATTGATTTTCCTATGAAGCCTGGACACATTGGGTTATTCAGAATGGATAGGCATAACAAATGATTATTGCACATATTTTCTGATGATTTTATAATAATAAATATATTACAACATGCAGTCAATAATATGTTGCGAGACACTGAACAGGAAAGCGGTCACGTGAAAAAAGAACGAACGACTTGAACGAGAAGACTCGGGAGATTAACTAATCTTTTCCGTTTCCGGTGACTGCATATTGTATATGGATCTGGGACTTGATGAACGAATGACTCAAACCCTAAGACTCGACACTAATCGAGACTACTCGAGAACTAATCAATTCTGTTTCCGGACGCATGTATTACATGAGGCTGTCATGGCCCAGATCAGACATGATGACGGAACTAGCGGCTCATACCCGAAGAGAGGTGAACTAAACTTTCCAGGGAACAGACGTGTTTAAGGCCCAATCCCAATTCTGTTTTATACCCCTTCGCCTTCCCCTACCCCTACACCTACCTGTTCCCCTTGCCCCTTGAAACAGAGTGCCAAGGCGCAGGGGTGAAAATATTCCCCTAAGAAATGGGACACCACTACTACCATTACACGTCATCATACCCCGTTTTATTTATTATAATGTCCTGTGACATTTAACCAGTATGAACAGCAATGAAGTGAGTAGGCTATATCTAACAGAAATCAGGCGCGAGCACGTTTAACAAATTACTCACTCCCAACAGAGTTTTGCGCTGTATTTGGACTTAATAAAATGGCGCTCGTTTTCAGTTCAAAACATATGAGCCAGAGTTTCCTAAGATGATACAGAATTATACAGAAAATACTGGTGAAGCCGCTTTTCCATTGGACCAAACTGTTCTCTTTGTTTATTAACCGTTCCATTCCGTGCTGATCCGAGCCGGCCGGTACGGATATGGTTTCGTTATCTACTGTGGTGCTGCGATAATGTTCATATTTAAATACGTGTTATATGTAAAGTCAGTCGTTGCCTTGGTAACGCGAGAGTTTACAGACGATATGTGATGTAAATATCGACTGCGTTGTGAAGGATGACCAGATATATATTTTTAAACTATTATTAATATGTGTTCAAATCACCCAAATAGTGCGTTTAGCAAGCTACGGAGAAACGGCAGCCAGGTGACACGCAAGTGATCGATCCCGAGTGGCAACACACACACATTCTAGCAGCACGGTAGTCGGTGGAGGGAAACTCATCATACCCCTTCGTTCGAAGTGTGGTCCTGAAAAATCTTCGTTTGAAGGGCTATCTGGCCCTTCCCCTTACCCCTACCACTCCAGCTAAAAAAGAATCGAGACACCCCTACCCCTTCACGTGAACGCGCAAAACGAAGGGGAAGGGAAAAGAGAAGGGCTAAGGGGTAGAAATGGGATTGGGCCTAAATGTGAAGTGACCAAGGAAAGCACGATTTGGATCAGGAGGTGAGGTGAACTAACAGACTGCATACATACATAGACAGCATTTTAAGCAATTAATTAATAATTTATTTCTCAAAGTTTGGCCATGGCTGCATTAGCTTATATTTTATTCCAAAAGTACTAAATGTGTTGAAAAATATTGCATGTAACGTTTTAATTAGATTCTGCTGAAATGAACGAAATGACTTGAAAAAGATTTGTTCATTTTGCTGAACGAGGTTTAAAGATCCGAGTCAGTAAAATGATCCGAACTTCCCATCACTAGTGAACATCAGAACTGGACCACGGAGCAATGGAAGAAGGTGGCCTGGTCTGATGAATCGTGTCAACTGGCACACTTGATGTGTACTCATGAAAGGGACAATAACCTTAAACCCCTGAGAACTTTTTCTTACATAGTCTGATGCCTAATAATATCAATGCAAAAATAAAATGCATTGATAACAGAAATAATACATGTAAACAATTGCTTCAGTCTGAATTCAGTTGGTCATGGTGCCTTTAAGAAGCTGGTGTGTGATTAATTGTGCTCATATTGACAGACATGTGCTGCTGCTTTGTGAAGCAGAGATCTATTTAGCAAACCGGATATGTTTATGTTTAAGATAACATTTACAGTTAACAGTTTCCGATTGCTCTCAGACTGCATTTTTGCGCTTGCGATACATGAAAGCACTTTGGTGTTGGGTGTCATAAGTGAAGTTCAAAAAAGGTCTAGATAACAAAGGCAGTATTATATCAGTAAACAGGTCCTGTCTACTTTTAGTATTATTGCATAAAATTACTACTTAAAGAGCTCCCATTTAAGCCCACCGCCAACTATAGTAGCCGCAGTGTATAGTTGTAAAATATTTTTCTAGATGTTATCCATGTTTTATGTCTCAATGGCATGCAAGCAAACAAACAAACAAATAAAGGATTTCAAGAAGGAAAAAAAGGTATCATTTTCCTTCCTGTCACATGAGACTGCCAACTTCCTACCCCTACTTCCAGGAAGCAAGGCGAAGGCAAACCCTCCCAAAGAAAGGTAATTTTCATGTAACTACTAAGTATTTTTTATTGACATACAGTGAGGAAAATAAGTATTTGAACACCCTGCTATTTTGCAAGTTCTCCCATTTGGAAATCATGGAGGGGTCTGAAATTGTCATCTAAGGTGCATGTCCACTGTGAGAGACATCTAAAAAAATCGTTAGGTCGTTAGCTGCATAGACACCTGTCCACTCTATACAATCAGTAAGAATCCAACTACTAACATGGCCAAGACCAAAGAGCTGTCCAAAGACACTAGAGACAAAATTGTACACCTCCACAAGGCTGGAAAGGGCTACAGGGAAATTGCCAAGCAGCTTGGTGAAAAAAGGTCCACTGTTGAGCAATCATTAGAAAATGGAAGAAGCTAAACATGACTGCCAATCTCCCTCGGACTGGTGCTCCATGCAAGATCTCACCTGATGGGGTCTCAATGATCCTAAGAAAGGTGAGAAATCAGCCCAGAACTACACGGGAGGAGCCGGTCAATGACCTGAAAAGAGCTGGGACCACCGTTTCCAAGGTTACTGTTGGTAATACACTAAGATGTCATGGTTTGAAATCATGCATGGCACGGAAGGTTCCCCTGCTTAAACCAGCACATGTCAATCCCGTCTTAAGTTTGCCAATGACCATTTGGATGATCCAGGAGTCATGGGAGAAAGTCATGTGGTCAGATGAGACCAAAATAGAACTTTTTGATCATAATTCCACTAAACGTGTTTGGAGGAAGAAGAATGATGAGTACCATCCCATAACCGTTGGTTATGTTTGAGCATAAACAACATCTGCAAAGTTACAACGTTCAAAGTTTAAAGCAAAGGGAGATATTTGCTTTTAAAGAAATCAATTTCTAAGGACTACAGCAAACGGCCGCTAGGGACTACTACACATTCCTCCAGGGTTGCTGACATCACCAGCCCCAATATTTACATAAACCCCTCCCCCAACAATATGAAATAGGGGGGGCGAGGCCATTTTGTATCGCAGCAGGGAAGCGTTGTTGTGGTATAGTTAGTAGGCTGGAGTGTTGTTGCCAATGCTGACGAAACGCTGTTATTTTCATCCGGATTGCAGGTCCACTTTGTTCAGCCTTCCTAGGGACGGGGGTGCGTTGCAGTGCGTTTAACATACAACGTTATATGCATGTGTGTATGAGACAGAGGGGAACACGGTCGCATTTGCAGCAGATATATGCTGCCCATCATAAATCAAAGCACGAGACAGACAGGGGTCGGAGGAGAAGACCGGAAAATGTGACATAATGGACAATATTCGTATTTGCAATACACGAGCCGCGGTTCAGCTGCTTGATTTGGATACTATAGTAAAGCCAATGTTTAGTGTTCGTTCTTGCGACAGATATTTGGCAAATCGTTCTAAAAATACAAATGTAACGGTGCCATTCAGTAGCGATCCCTATAGATCCCGCATGTGGCGGGGAATTAACACCATCACGGACTATAAAGGGAACACAAACTCCACCGTGAACACCGCTGCCTCTCTCCCGGACGAGCTCAACACCTTCTATGCTCGCTTTGAGGGAACTAACACCGCCCTCGCGGAGAGAGAGCTTGTGGCTGAAGAGATACAGAGGTTAGTTCTGTAGCGTCTGGATCAATCAGACACACACATATTATTCATTTATATAATGAATAATCCAGCAAACTCACTCTCCCAAATAAGGCCTGTGAAACCTTCCCCAAATGAAGCTACATGCGGCAGGATGCGGCGTCTTGTTACAGGACACACACTGAGGGCCCTATTTTAACGATCTGAAACGCAAGTGTCAAAGCGCAAAGCGCAAGTAACTTTGTGGGCGGGTCTCGGCGCTGTTGCTATTTTCCCGGCGGGATAAATGGCTCTTGCGCCCCGGCGCAAATCTAAAATGGGTTGGTCTGAAGTAGCTTCATTATTCATAGGTGTGGTTTGGGCGTAACGTGAATAAACCAATCAGAGCGTCATCCAACATTCCCTTTAAAAGCAGGTGCGCAAGTTCCATTATGGATTGCTATTATTATGGCGTATTTACCAGGCGCACGCCAGGAGCGGTTCACAGCCGAGGAGACTGATGTTCTTGTAAGAGCAGTGAAAGACAGAGAAGTTGTGTTGTAAGGGGATGGGAGAAACCCACCCAAAATAGCGTCGGTTAAATAAATAATTTGCCTGAATAATTTGTAAGCTAGATTTATGCCTATTTTTTCACATCTTCGTGGCACACCACAATGATTTCCGTCATCTAATGTGTTAATATTTTTTTAGTGTAACAATTTATGATTTGCAAAAATAACTGTTGCATCTGTGTAGATTACATGAGCAAAGTGTATGCGCGTTGTGCATGCTATGGTCAAGCACGCGCCCTTAAAATAGCATAATGAGCAACGCGCCACTGACTTTAGACTAGGTTTTTTCTGGTCAGTGGCGCAATTGTTTAATGGAACAGCAAAATAGCACCAGGGATTGTTTGCGCCGGAACACGCCTCCTTTTTTGCGCTGAACCGCCCAGGGAGCGCAAGTTCATTCACTAGTTTAGCGACGTGCTTCTGTGGAGGGAAAAGCGCGCTTTGCGCGGGTGCAAAATAGGAATGACACATGCGTCGGTGTACAAAGTTAATTGCGCTGGGTGCAAGATAGGGCCCTGAGACTGGGTTTTACGACGGAAAAGAATGTCCTGAGAGGTGTGACTCTCATTTAAACTCTTGCAGAGTTAGAGGAATAAAAACCCTGTTAATCCTATATATATATATATATATATATATATATATATATATATATATATATAGTCTATATATAACCACTTGATAAATGTGTAAACATGTATCTAATTTTCCCATCTCATGATTTTCCCTTTTATGTGGCGTTTGTATTCTTGTAAACTCAATTGGGTTAATGTTTCAGACTTTGCATATTATGCTTAACCAACATTATATGTGCGGCATGTTTGGTCTCTAAAAAAGCCAATCTTCGTCACGATTTGTTAATTTACATTACATGTTGCTAACTTTGTGATGCATTAGTATTATAAGAATCTTAAAGGTTCTTTTCTTAAACACCCAATGAAAGTACATATTCAAATGCCCTGCTAGAACACAAAGGGTCGTAAAATTTCCCTCCAAAGGGAAATCTTCTCATTGGCTCTTGCACCTCCAGGGGGGGTGCCATCTTCACACTTTAAAGTCACTGATCAGCTTTTAGCGTGGGCTTTTTCTTTTTCTGAAATGCTGACGTGAAGATGATGCTAAACTAGAAGCCTCTAAGGACCCACCAAAGCTTGTGCCAGGCTGCGGCCTTGTCTTTCCATTCACCAAAGATACACTGACTACCACTGGTTCTCTCTCATCAAGACCACATCAGCAAGGATCAACTGGAGCCTCAACAAATTGCATCAGGACAGTTTAATTCAAATGGGCGAGACATGCAAGTATCAAACTTAGTCTCATTATTTGATACATTATGTATCCTTACCCCTTTTAAAGAAGGGCATTTTAGAACTAAACTGATGGTTTGCTCAAGGCTGTTGATCTGCTGAATTTCAGACAATGCTGTAACTTCTTGCTTTCCTGTATTCTGCTTCAGCTCTTTTTCCCTTGGTAAACTGTATGCATGTATGTGTGTGTATGTTAGAGTAGTTTAAGTGTTTAGACTAGTTAATAAAATCTTGTTCATGTTACACATAAAGTTGTCCGTGTCTCAAGCTCATAACTGGAGTCACTAATCATTTAGATCTTGGTTACTGCTCTTAGTAGTATCGTAAATTAAGAAAGACATTTCCCATGCCCCGGAAATGTACATTTCTTAGAGTTAATAAACAATTGATCCTGAGTGTTCATGGGACAAATAGGTTCATTGATTGTAAAATTAATTATATTAACTAATCCAAATATTCATAATAAATTATAACCAGTTATTATTTATTATTAATATTTCATATAGAGCTAATTTGCTACAGTTCACTCTCCGTATCTGTAGCGGATGTAACCCGATCCTTCCGGCGGGTGAACGTCCGTAAAGCCGCAGGTCCAGACGGCATTCCGGGCCGCGTGATCAGAGCGTGCGTGCACCAACTGGCTAGAGTTTTCACGGACATCTTTAACCTGTCCCTCTCCCTGTCTGTGGTCCCCACATGCTTCAAAACGTCCACCATTGTTCCTGTACCTAAGCAGTCAAAAACCACCTGCTTAAACGACTGGCGTCCTGTTGCTCTGACCCCCATCATCAGCAAATGCTTTGAGAGACTAGTCAGAAACCACATCTGTTCTGTTCTCCCTCCCTCACTGGACCCACTGCAGTTTGCATACCGCACAAACCGCTCCACTGATGATGCCATTTCATCAACAATACACACTGCTCTCTCCCACCTGGAAAAGAGGTCAACGTCAGCAAGACCAAGGAGCTGGTGGTCGACTTCAGGAGGAATGAGAGAGAACACCGCCCCATCACCATCAATGGAGCACCGGTGGAGAGAGTCAGCAGCTTCAAGTTCCTCTGTGTCCACATCACAGAGGAACTCTCATGGTCCGTCCACACTGAGGCCGTTGTGAAGAAGGCTCATCAGCGCCTTTTCTTCCTGCGACGGCTGAGGAGGTTTGGAATGAACCGCCACATCCTCACACGCTTCTACACCAGCACTATAGAGAGCCTGCTAACTGGCTGCATCACCACCTGGTACGGCAACAGTACCGCCCGCAGCCGCAAAGCCCTGCAAAGGGTAGTTGAGAGCTGCATCATCGGAGGTGAGCTTCCCTTCCTCCAGGACATTTATGCCAGGCGGTGTGTGAAAAGAGCTCAGAGGATCATCAGAGACTCTAGCCACCCGAACCATGGGCTGCTCTCACTGCTGCCATCAGGCAGACGGTACCGCAGCATTAGAACACGCACCAGCCGACTCCAGAACAGCTTCTTCCCACAAGCAATTAGACTACTTAACTCTTGATCCATCAGTATCATAACACACACTGGACAGAATATCACTCAGCACAAACCACTGGAGATACACACACATTATATACACATTTATTTATCATATAGCATCTATTGTACATCGGATTTCTATTTGTGAACATATTGTATACTGTACATTGTATATTATTACTATAGCTTAATGTATACTGTTATTGTTTAATGTATGTTTAGTGTATATTGTTTAAAGTATATGTATATTGTAAGTATGTGTATATTGTTTAAAGCTGTGAGAACTACACTCACATTGTGTAAATGATTTATTGTTTATTGTAGTGTATACTGTGCTGTGAATAATTGTGTGCGCATCAGATGTGTAATCTGTTGTTGCTTAAATGTTGTACATGTCATGTCATGACTACTATGTTTGCTCGGACTGCACCTAAGAATTTCACCTACTGTTGCACTTGTGCATATGGTAGAGTGACAATAAAGTGATTTGAAAATTGTCTGGGTCTGATTCGGGCTCAAATTGGTATGGTTTTATTGATGCCATTGTATTACCCAAAGCACAGGCTAGTAGCCTGAGGCTACCGGTAAAGGTAAGGGGCGTGACGTTTCCGACAAACGTGCACTAGGCGGTTAGCGAATCACAACACACTGGGCCAGCTAACCAATCTGAGCCCATTGCGTATTTTTGAGGGACTGGCTTCATACAATCCGGAAACCATCAGACCGTTTTTACAAGGAGGGACAGAGCAGTGTAGAATAAAGGTAAAATATATGAAAAATAATGCAATTTTTGAAAAACGAAGCATGAACACGTTACAGTGCACCCCACAAACACAATCAAGCCTTCGAAAGAATGTGTTTTACCACCCCTTTAACTTTTTGATACACAATGCCCTGTTGGGACAACTTAATGGCTGCCCTTTGTTCTGCACTATGTTCCACCACTTTAAGACAAATGTATTTGTTGTTTGGAGTTTACATCAATGTTCTTCGAATTTTATACATAATACATTTGTTTATGAATAAAGATTGATCTGTTGAAAGCAGTCATTTTGAGTTAGATGCCAAATGTACTCCCCAAATATGACATTGAAGGGGTGCATACAACATATATGCCCACCGGCAACTATAGTAGCCGCACATTCAAATATACGATTTTCAAGAAAAAAGAAAAAAAACCTGGGGAAAATAAATGCAGAACATGTTCACATAGGACACTATTAACATGACTATATGCATGAAACCATTCAGTAAAATTTGGGCACAAATGGGTTAGTTTAGACTTGAACCAGATTTAGGACAAAGTGTATAGATAAACTTGTGTAAAAAGAAGTGCACTTGAATGTGCACTACTTAAAATCTGAAAAATATATTTTTTTTAAATTGCTGTTAAAAGAAAAGGCTACTTAAGTGTACTTAAATAGTGCACTTTCATGTTAACACACTAAAAGGGGCACTTCAGCACTGGGAAGATGAATGTGTATTTAAACTGTGTCATTTATATAGTAGAAATGTGAAATTATTTTTGAATTTGGTGCCTTCTAGACATGAGAAATGTCTCATGTGGATGAAAGACAACAACTCCCAGAATGCACTTGCTTCGCTGCCCTACGAGGCCACTCCCAAAGCCACGGCTATTGGTTATCACTTGCCCACCGCGGCACCACCCCAATGTCGTTTTGATATTCATAATTTTATTACCATTTCGTTCAGTTAGAGAATAGACACTACAATTAAAAACTGAATGTGTTTTTTCAAAAAAGTGTGAGTGAGCCGAACGAAAGTCACGTCACAGACGCAGCAGGAGTCAGATTTCATTCACATGAGAGAAGAGCTGAGCAGAGCTGAGGTAAGCGCGGCTGTCATTCTCGGAGCGTGTCCAGTCTGGCACGTTATCAGATCGCATATATGACATTGTATATGACATTCTTCTTTCAGATGATTAAAATCTGAGTTAAATTAAAAATGTTCCGGCTAATCCAAGCATTATAATAGCAGTAATAGTTGCTTTGTTTTTGAAGTCCATATTAAATGCACCTGTCCGTCAAATAACATGCTCCACACGGCTCTGGAGGGTTAATAAAGGCCTTCTGAAGCGAATCGATGCATTTATGTAAGAAAAATATCCATATTTAAAACTTTATCAAGTAGAGTTCCAGCCGATCGCCTTCCGTGGAAATGTGTTGAAAGTTCCTTCTCGCAATTAAAAATGTGTACGTGATGTCTGACGAGTGTACCTGGTCGCGTTAATCTTTCGATCGGCAGAGGCACTTTCAACACTTTTTCCATAAATTGAATACGGAAGACGGTCAGCCGAAACTTTACTTTATAAAGTTTTAAATATTGTTATTTTTCTTACACAAACGCATCGATTCGCTTCAGAAGGCCTTTATTAACACCCCGGAGCCGTGTGGAGCATGTTATTCAACGGACAGGTGCATTTTTTATGGACTTCAAAAACAGAGCAACTATTACTGCTATTATAATACTTGGATTAGCCAGGACTTTTTTAATATGACTCATATTTTATTAGTCTGAAAGAAGAATGTAATTTACACGTAGGATGACTTGAGGGTGAGTAAATCATGGGCTAATTTTCATTTTTGGGTGAACTATCCCTTTAAGTGACTTCAAAAAGCATCTTAAAGGGTTAGTTCACCCAAAAATGAAAATTATGTCATTAATTACTCACCCTCGTGTCGTTGGACACCCGTAAGACCTCCGTTCATCTTCGGAACACAAATGAAGATATTTTTGTTGAAAGCTGAGGCTGAGAAAGGCCTCAGATAGGCCTCCATAGGGATTCAGTTCTTTTGCACTCACAAGACCCATAAAAGGCACTAAACACGTCATTACAAAGTCCATCTCACTACAGTGGCTCTACAATAATTGTACAAAGCGACGACTAGTTTTTGTGCGCAAAAAAAAATCAAAATAACGACTTTATTCAACACAAACTTTGGCCTCTGCTGTGAACTCCATGACGCATGCGCGAGAATATTACGTAGCGCCGGCGTTCGGGAATCCATGAAATGTGCACTTTAGTTCCATTTTGAGCAGTACGCCGAGACCTAAAGCACGATCAATGTAGAATTAAACAGCTTAGATACGGCGCGTCTTCCTCTGCTTGTAAACAAATCTCCTCCTCGCTTCTGGGTTATGTGTCCGAACGCCGGATCTGCGTCATTTTCTCACGCATGCGTCGTGGTGCTTCGTGAGTCCACGGCAGATGCCAAAGTTTGTGTTGAATAAAGTCGTTATTTTGATTTTTTTTTTTGCGCACAAAAACTAGTCGTCACTTTGTACAATTATTGTAGAGCCACTGTAGTGAGATGGACTTTGTAATGACGTTTTTAGTGCCTTTTATGGGTCTTGTTCCCCGGAGTTTGTACGTTTGTGTACGTTGTTTTCACAAGAATAGTGAGTCAAACCTCAAACTGTGACTATGGGATGTTAAGAGATGTTACTTAACATTCCTCCCATTTAACAGCATACAGTTAGCCTGACATCGTCATACTCAATTATAGTCAGAATTTGAGTCTGATACTGCTCCGTTGGGCTGTGATTATGGGGTGTGTTTCAATCGAACCAGGAAAGACCTCAATTGGATAGACCTACAACCAATCAGAGCAACGGAGCGACGCATAACATTAGTTGTCAAATGTCAACAGAACTCAACTGCACTGTGTTGCCAAGTCCGCGGGTTAAAGCGACCCCAATTATGTGATATACAGACCCAGGATTGCGAATTTTAGCAGGCAGCCCTGCCAAAATAACACATATTTTACCCTCCAATTCCCCGGAGATCCCCCCCCCGGAAAGCTATTGAGGTTGTTTTTGGCTAGTTTTGAGAAACGTTAGCAATTGGGCGGGTTTTGTTGTAAAAACTTGGCAACCCTGTCTGCAGGCACGCTGGAATAAGAAACGTTAGAAGAAAAAGATGAGTGTAAACGATCTTTGCCGGTGTTTTAAAAAAAGAATTTAAGGATACACAGAGTACTTACCAACACGATCATCATTTCTGAGAGAAATAGTGAAGGTCAATGCATATACGAACAAGTTCTCCGTTTAGGATTAGAACAAATTCAACCCAAGCGCCTTTGATGACGTGGATGATTACGTTACTGTTTATCATCTGTCCATCATCATCTAAAGCCCACCCTGACAATTTCATTGATCCGAACAGTTTCTGTTCGGGCATAATTACTCCTCGACGGATCAAGTCGAGTTCCCTCAGAATTCCCTCTGAAAATTCCTTACTTCTTAAAAAAAAAAAAGTGAAACACTTTGTTTTAGCCCATTATTTATAAGTAGAAAAGGAAGTTCCTCATTGAATCACATTTAAATGTCAGTTAAAACTGTAAAAATAGAATGATTATTTATAATAAAATAAAAGATGATTAAATGTCATGACACAAAATGAATACACTCTAAAAAAAAAAAAAAGGTTCTATATGGCACCAAAAAAGGTTCTTGGCTCGTAATCATAGGGGAACCTTTTTTAGTGCTATATAGCACCAATTTTGGTGCTTCAGTGGTTCTTCAGCAGTTCTTCAGAGGTTCTTCACCGGTTCTTTGACTAAGGTGCTATATAGCACCTCTGAAGAACCGCTGAAGAACCACTGAAGCACCAAAATTGGTGCTATATAGCACTAAAAAAGGTTCCCCTATGATTACGAGCCAAGAACCTTTTTTGGTGCCATATAGAACCTTTTTTTTTTAGAGTGTAAGATCTAATTAGCATTCTGCATTTGGTCACACAAGCCCAATAAGCAAATTAATGTCATTCAACACATGAACTGCAAAAGGTCAGATTTCCTTCCTTCCAGTGAAGTAGGGTTATGTTATGACATCCACTTTAGATCATTCTCAAATCATTCTAGACCACATAAATCAGCAGGTTTTGCACATATAAAGTGAAATAAAAAGTTAAACCTTGTACTCAAACTTGCACTTAGGCAAGTAGACTACACTAAAAGGCACTGAAATCTAACATGATTTAACAAATCTTACATGATTCTCAACGTGACTGTTGGTAACTTATAATGATGTTTGAAGCTTTGGTTAAAGTTTTGTTCAAACTTCATTTTGTTGCAAAACGTTGTGCAAAAGGAAACCACAATCTTTCCAAATGCTTGTGCAAATGTGGTAAAATATAGCAAAAAGGCGTTTATAGACCACCGTTTCTAAAATCAAGTCATTATTACTGTTAATTTCATTAAATCACTTTAAATGTCGTATGCATGGAGTTTTGAGTAAATGCATTCTCCTTATTTTATATTTTAAACTTTTTCTTGAAAACCATTACCGTTTTGGCTAGATGCTACAGGTGTGAACCATTTCTTGCAAGCTATTCAGAGCAGACAATGCAAATATTACAGTAAATATGTAGGCCTAAGTAAAACTCCAAGAAAAACAAATCAGCCGGAAGACAGTTAGATGCACGTCTACCCACCTATATCTTCGTCTTTTTCGTCCATCACGCACAAAATGCTGATGCGGTCTGTTTCACAATGATCCTGGTTACAACAGTGCTCTATATTTATTTACTGAGATCCTTTGTTCGGTTTTGAACTCTGAAAAATGTACATGGTTATAACGGGGGTTGGAGCCAGCTACAAATGGGTGGGACAGCAGCAAGTGGGTGGAGCTTTAGCCGCAAGTGGGCTGTACAAGTGTTCACTGCATGCAGTTCAATTCGAATGAGCTGATATAGTGTCCTTACAAATAATAAAAAGGACAAAAAATAATAAATTAAACACTTTTGCAATCAATTCTGAGTGACTTGTACATGATTTATTCATTGAAAAAATAATTTATCCACCCTGAGATTTAAATTTAATATATGCAATTTAAATAAATATATGTGTAACAAGTTCAGAAGAACATTAGTTTGCTATTTAAAAAATTATGCAGTAAAGACGGATGGTAACTTTTTTCATGTATTTACACATGCACTTCACTGAATCCAATTGCATCATATTTTAATATGTTTATTTACTTGATACTGTAGAATATGTAGCTAATATTCAGATATGCTTGAGTAAAGCCTATATTACAACCTAATGAATTTAAAACACCATCACTTTAAGTAGGCCTATGATAAAAGGTGTAAAGACGTGACTTCATTGTTGACAGTGAGTGGTATTGGACTCACACAATAATAACAAAGCTGTACGAAATTAAACCATGATGAGGAACATAATAATTAATCGTTTCTTTTCATTACTGTCTCTACTTCCTGCCATACTAATTCACCTTCCTCGGCAATGATCGCTTGGGGATTTCCGCATAAGCTCCTCCCACTTGCGGCGTAAGCTCCTCCCACTTATACATTTGTGAAATCCCTCCTACTTGCGGCATAAGCTCCTCCCACTTGCGGAGTAAGCTCCTCCCACCTGCAGGTCTCCGGGCTGCAGCGATACATACACGGAGAGCAGGAATGAAGACACGCCCACACTAAAGTTCTGGCAGCCTGGTTTATTGAAGCGCGCGCTACATCTCACGGGAGTTACAGAATCCTTAAAGACACAGTTTACTCAAAAATAAAGTTATGACATTTTCTCACACTCTCATGACGTTGAAAACCAGTATGACTCCCGGGAAACACAACATGCGATGTTCGGCAGAATAAACGCGTCAGTCGGCATTCGCTTGTATAAAAATGAAAGCGGATGGAGACATCTCTTTTTGTGTTTCGCGGAAGAAAGAAAGTCGTACGGATCAGGATCAACATACGTGTGAATACAGTTTAAATGGCTTTCTGGGTAAATTATCACTTTAAGACTGTATCAGCTTGTAGTGTACAGACTGCACATGATAGGCCTACACAAAAATAAGCGATTAAGTATATAAAATATTAATAACTACATATAACATTTTTTTATCAATACACTTTCATAATGGCCTCAGTGTAACAACTATCAAAATATGCGTTTCAAATTCTATTAAAATGACATTTTTAGCAAAAGTAAAGATATGACAAGCAACAATTTAGCCTACTGTAGCATAATATGTTACACCAAAATCAAAGATAAAAATAAAATTAAGCCTATTTTTAGTGTGATAAAAAAAGTGTCCAGATATTATATTTTTCATTATTGTGCAATGTAAATGACCAATGAACGGAAGCTTCTTTCTGCCAAAGAACACAACAAATGAAAAGGTAATTGTGACCTTTTTAACTCACAAAATGACTTTTGTTCTCTCAATTGCGAGTTTACATGTATATCTCAAAATTCTGCCTTTTTTCCCCTCAGAATTGTGAGTATATATCTTACAATTCATACTTTTTTTACAGAACCGTGAGTTTTTATTTCACAATTCTGACTTTATAACTCGTAATTCCAAGTTCAGATCTCACAATTATGAGGGAAAAAGTCAGAATTGTGAGATATAAACTCGGAATTGAGAGAGAAAAAAAAGTCAGAATTGCACGTTTTTAAAGTCCGAATTGCAAATTCCCAATTTTTTAAGATATAAACTTGTGTATATATAAATGCCTGATTTTATAATCATTCATATGAAGATGATATTATAGCGCTTTTAACATCTGAAAGTAGCCTATACGGCATGTTTAGAGGATGGAGCAACAACAGCATTTTGCAGGGTAATCCTTGGTGTAAACTTTGTGTTCCATTCCATATACAAAATAAATGTAGGTTTTTTCATTCCAGGTGTAATGCACTCGTGTGATGGGAATTAGCTCAATGGTCTGCCTCTGGAAAATAAAGAAAACACAAAGTTAGAGCTTATGCCTTGTCTCTGACTTTCTCTATCAAATGCATTTTAATGTCCAGTTATCTAAAGAAGAGCCGTGGTTTGGGTTTCTCCGTTTCTGTTTTAATATATGTGAATCTTCAGACTGCTTGACAGTATGACAAACAACTTGCTATTAACTGCAAGCTCGTATCTGGTTTCTATAGGGATTCCTTGGGAGTGAGCCAACAGGAAGAGGTCATTTCATTAATTCCCAGAAGAGTGGAGGCTGGGATTGTGGCCTTAAAGAGACAGATGTATTTTGGTGTTTCATAAGAAGCATTGGTTTGTTTTATCAGATGAATTTTACTCAACCTGTTGCAGAATACGGCAAGTGGTGGAGAACTGAGCCTGGTGTTCCCTCACGGCACTTTCAGACGCTACATTCACAGAGCTGTCCGGGAAACCCACAACTGGATAAACCTGCAGAGATGGGTCGAAACTTTAGTGGCAAAGACAAACAAAGTTATGTAGTAAAGTAACTGTCATATTCGATTCGATTTGAAGAACCCTAAATGTTTTAAACGGGTCAAATCATGTATTTTTTTAGCATTTTTTCCCACTAAAATTTCATATTATACAAAACATTTAGATATTATATTTATATTATACACTGTAAAAAGTGACTTAACTTAAAAAAGTAAAGAAACCTATTTCCATAAAATTAAGTAGGTCTAATAAACTTCATGAAGTACTTAATTTTAAGGCAACATGTTTGTCAACTTTTTACAGTGTATTTTATATTACACTTATTTTCAGTGTTGCAAAGTTACTTTTAAAAGCAAAACCTTATTACCGGTATATTGCAATATTGCATTACTCCCTAAAAGAGTAATTAATTACGTTACTATATACACTATATATAACATACACCTTCATTTTCTTTTAAAAATACATTTATATATTATTATATTCTGACCACTTAGTATATTTCATGAACCCTAGAGCTATAAGCATATGGGTAGCAATATTCAATTTGAAATATAATATACCAAATGGCAATGTATTTCTGTATTTAACTTTACATTTTCCATACCAAATGTGCAACGCTTGGAGATAAATGATGATTTAAATTCAACGATATAATTTTATGGCTGTCAAACGATTAATCACGATTAATCGCATCCAAAATAAAAGTTTGTGTTTACATAATATACGTGTGTGTACTGTGTATAACTATTATATATATTAGTGGTGGGCATAGATACATTTTTTTAATCTCGATTAAAATGGCTCATTTGAATTCTGCCGAAGGCATTCAGAATATGTGTGCTCGTAAGTGATCGTTTTGTCTTTTTGTAGTTTGAATAATAAATAACTTCTGTCCCTTTAAGACCTGATGCACGCATATCCAAACACTGTTCCTGTGAGTTGGTTACGACTGTGTTTACGTTAAAACTCACCAAAATGGGTATTGAGACATTTTTGAGTGTATTTGACCATTAATAAGCTGGAAAAAGGAGCTCATTTTTGCACTTGTATGTCAGAGGCGGCTTTATTACGGTATGTGCGTGTGCGCTTCAGATGCGAGCGTGAAATCTGCGGGAATTAGTAGAATTAACGTTATGAGCAACCCCGCGCAAAATTCAGACCGGCCACACCAATACTAACAAAAGTCCAGCAGAACACGCGTTCGCAATGTTCAGAGGATTATACGGACTGAATGAGAGGAGGCGGGTGCGTGTCGCTCGCTGTCGGTCGGAGAGGAGAGCACAGCTGATATCGATACAGTAGAAAATTAGTATTGTATCGTTTCAGATATTTCAGTATCGATACATAGCGAAATATGGATTTTTTTGACAACACTAGTAGGCATTCACACAGGTTCGAAGACTCGTTCATTTGCTATTTCCTACACTAGTTTTAACATATAATTTAAACATATATGTTAAATGTTACTTTTGTGTTACAACATACCCTATATATAACATACACCTTCATTTTCTTTTAAAAATACATTTATATATTATTATATTCTGACCACTTAGTATATTTCCTGAACCCTAGAGCTACGTATGTATGGAAGCATATGGTTAGCAATATTCAATTTGAAATATAATATGCCAAATGGCAATGTATTTCTGTATTTAACTTTACATTTTCCATACCAAATGTGCAACGCTTGGAGCTAAATGATAATTTAAATTAAATTATATAATTTTAGAGCTATCAAATGATTAATCAATTGGAAGCTGAACTCCCTCCAGATCTTGCCATCCCTCCCTTCTTTTTACACCACGCATCACTGAAATCTAACCCTCCGACCCAACCCCCATGAAAAAAGAAAATCCAACATCCCCACCTTCCACACCTCCTCCCCTAGTAGGCTACAACGGTAACACAAATTATAGATCCATGAGACCAAAGATCGCCCATTAGATCTACACAAGACAAATTATATCTCATGTTTAACCACTACAGAGACATCAGAGCCAGCGACAGACGTCAGAAGGACTAGCCGAGGAAAGGCTGCTCTCGGCGGGGTTAACGAGCGCTGATCGCCCGCTGATCGACTGGATCTCCCAACTCCGAAAACGGCAGATAAAATATTCAAATAGGCGCTGCTATTTTGAACCAAACGCTGCCAGGTTTTTTTTTTTTACTAAAAGAGCATTCTTGTCAACTTTTTCTTGTCAAAAAAGACGTCAAGTGTGAACACAGCCTAAATAACAAAGGCATCATAAGCACCATGCCATTTTTGCTCACCATCGGAGCCATATCAGTTAGAAGTTTCTCTCCAGTAATTTGTTCAAGACGTTCAACAGGGAATCCCGAACGCTTGTCAATCAGAGCCACGTGAACGTTGTTCTTCCTGAAAAGATAAAAGTATGGAGAAAAAAATCATGAATAAGTGAAAAAGTACATTAGCTTGTTTGTACTGATTTGTGGTGCTAATGGCATGTCTTCTCACCATATAATTTTAAGTTTGATGAAGCAGAGGAGCTTTCCATGCCCTATGCATGTTTTGCAGGTAATTGAACCAACTCCTCCACAGGAATGACACCTGGAATACAGATCAATAATTAATTAATTAATTAATTAATAATTAAAACAACACTTATTTAACAAATATTATATTTGTATAATCAACTGGGGGGCCTATTCATCATAGTGGGTGGGCCTATGCTTCGCTGGTTTATACCTTCGTTTTTGCTTTTCGTCAGCTGTTTTCAAAGTGTTTTTATTCAGTTTTTGCCATAATTGACAAAGAAACACAATATGCTCTCGTGTCGTGGCGACATCATTTGGTCAACATGTGAACGTGACGTCTGTCTGGAACTCACTGAGGTCTGAAGTAGGCAGTGTTGAGGTAACGCATTACAAGTAACACGAGTTATGTAATCAGATTACTTTTTTCAAGTAACAAGTAAAGTAACGCATTACTTTTAAATTTACAACAAAATATATTACTTGTTACTTGAGTAACGCAAGTTACTTTGTTTTCCCATTTATTGACTGATTCATGCTTTTTATTCATTCGCAAACCAGCAATTATTAAATACACCAATCAGGCATAACATATATTGTGTTGGTCTCCCTTTTGCTGCCAAAACAGCCCTGACCCGTCGAGGCAGAGACTCCACTAGACCCCTGAAGGTGTGCTGTGGTATCTGGCAACAAGAGGTTAGCAGTAGATCCTTTAAGTCCTGTAAGTTGCGAGGTGGGACCTCCATGGATCGGACTTGTTTGTCCAGCACATCCCACAGATGCTCGATTGGATTGAGATCTGGGGAATTTGGAGGCCAAGTCAACCCCTCAAACTCGTTGTTGTGCTCCTCAAACCATTCCTGAACCATTTTTGCTTTGTGACAGGGCGCATTATCCTGCTGAAAGAGGCCACAGCCACCAGGGAATACCGTTTCCATGAAAGGGTGTACATGGTCTGCAACAATACTTAGGTAGGTGGTACATGTCAAAGTAACATCCACATGGATGGCAGGACCCAAGGATTCCCAGCAGAACATTGCCCAAATCATCACATTGCCTCCGCCGGCTTGCCTTCTTCCCATAGTGCACTCTGGTGCCATGTGTTCCCCAGGTAAACGTGATTCATCAGACCAGGCCATCTTCTTCCAGTGCTCTGTGGACCAGTTCTGATGCTCACGTGCCCACTGTTGGCGCTTTCAGCGGTGGACACGGGTCAGCATGGGCACCCTGACTGGTCTGCGGCTATGCAACCCCATACACAACAAACTGCAACGCACTCTGCAATGCAGCATATTCTGACACCTTTCTATCAGAACCAGCATTAACTTCTTGAGCAATTTGAGCTACAGTAGCTCGTCTGTTTGCTCGGACCACGTGCATCCCCACGTGCATCATTGAGCCTTGGCCGCCCATGACCCTGTCGCCAGTTCACCACTGTTCCTTCCTTGGACCACTTTTGATAGATACTGACCAATACAGACCGGGAACACCCCACAAGAGCTGCAGTTTTGGAGCTGCTCTGACCCAGTCGTCTAGCCATCACAATTTGGCCCTGTCAAACTCTCTCAAATCCTTATGCTTGCCCATTTTTCCTGCTTCTAACACATCTACTTTGAGGACAAAATGTTCACTTGCTGCCTAATATATCCCACTAACAGGTGCCCCGATGAAGAGATAATCAGTCATATTATTATGCCTGATCGGTGTATGTTAAATAACACAAATGTACTTTATGTATTTAATTTTACTTTATTTACTAATGTCTATGATGATCCAATTCAACCATACAAATTAGCAAAAATGACTGTAGTTAAACCACATTTGTGTTATTAAAAAACAAACGAGCAAGGTCAGCCCATGTGAAAAAATGTATGCAAAAGTAACGTAACACATTACTTTCCATAAAAAGTAATTAAGTAATGCAATTAATTAGTAATGCAATATTGTAACTTATTACTTTCCCCAACACTGGAAGTGGGACATTTAATTTGGGATATCCCCACGTCCAACCTCGTCTTGAACGCAGTGTTATACTTCCTGTTTTGTTCAGTTCTTTGTCCATTCTCGTCTAAGTTAAGTGGTTGTGTTACGTTTGTCTCCAGCGAGTTTTTAGTTTGTGGATTTAAATAAAGACTATTTCGATTTTCTGTTCATTCGTTGTGAGCTTTGAATGTGAACAGTTCTTAAATTCACTTTTTTTTACTTAGTGTGAAAAACATTTTAAAAATCTAAAGAACATTTTTCCACTATAAAGAACCTTTTGTGGACTGGAAAGATTCCATAAATGTTAAAGATTATTTATGGAACCATACATGCCAATAAAGAACCATTATTTGTAGGAGTGTTGTATTTGTATTTAAACTTTGCACAAAAAAGGAGCAAAGACAAAATTTCTAAGACATATCAAATGGAATAAATAAAACTTAAATGAAATAAATCGAGCTTTACAGTGTTTTCCCTATTTAAAAAACAGAGGGTTGACTCCATACCTAACCATGCCAGAGCCCTGACACACCCTACAGCGGTGGCGTTCACTGGACTGAGTCCAACCTCTGCCACTACAGGCTGCACATCGAGTCTGTAATAATAGAAATATTATAATGAATAATAGAGAGAAAATACAGAATCGAATATTAAAAAGCGACATGTGATCGTCATACTTACCCTGCCTGAATTTACGCAACTTCCGCATGCAGATCTTCCGAGATTCAGGCATGAATGACAACCCTGAATTTTAAATTTAATATAAAAAATGAATCAAGATGAATTGTTCATTTATTGTGATGAATGGAAGACTGAAATGTTACTTTGATTGTAGACGTGTGAGGAACGCGGACGGCTTTCTCGCAGTCTTTAAAGAGGGAAGGGATGGGCACAGGAATACTCCACGGACCGGGGGCTACTCCAAATCCATCCACCACCTGACCTGATCAATGAATGAAGTGACAATTAGTATATATATATATATATATATATATACAGTAGTTGAGAATGAAAATGTGACTCTACTCACCATTATATGGTTCACTGTCCCACTCTGTGGTTCTAGACTCTGTAAAAGTCTCCAATCGGTACTATAAGGACAGACAGACATTCAGCATGTGTGAGCATGGCACCTTATATATAGTCTGATGTGATGCTTTTGAATGTTGATGCTGACCCGATATGTGTTGAGGGACTGCAGGTCTGTGAACACCATCTCTTTGGCTGGTTTAGAGCCGTAACAGCATTTGCTGGTGACATATTTTGTAAAGGCCTCCTGTGCCAGTTCTTCACCGATTGCAGGAATGCTGAGGACATGACATGTGAACTTTAGCTGGGTTTGCAACTTCTGACCATTCATTTACCAGACATTTGACTTCCGCAATTGAACCACAACGTGATTACAACCGGGCCAGCCAACCAACCAACCAACAACCCCCCTCCCCAACACGGAAAGGCCATTTTAACCAAGCCACCCCACCCCACGCCTACACCTCTGCATGCTAAAGTGAATTAATTAATACATAGATAGTTGGTTACCCACATTCTTCAAAATTATTTTGTTTTCAGCAGCACAAAGAAACTCATTCAGGTTTAACAACTTTAGGGTGTGTAAATAATGACAAAATTGTAATTTTGGGGGGAACTATCCCTTTTTATGTAGCCTTACACTTGACATACAGGAATTTTTTTTTTATTTAATAGTTACTAATTTGCTCCCTTGTTTTAAAGGTGCAGTATGTGAATTTTAGCGGCATTTAGTGGTGTATTGCAATCACGCACTGCTCAACCCTCCCTTTCGAAGCACAGAGAAGCTACAGTGGCCGACACAGGACAAAGATGTTGTCGTTCGGAGACAGCAGAGAGTGACTAGTGCTATGTAGAGAAGTTTGTCCGTTTAAGGCTACTGTAGAATGACGGCGCAAAAATGGCGATTTCACTGTAAGGGGACCCGCGGTGTATGTAGATAGAAATGGCTCATTCTAAGGTAATAAAAACGGTACATTATGTAAGGTCTTTATAAACAATGAAAACATTTATATTTATTAAAACATTTAGTTATTTATATTATATTGAATTTCTGTCAATAGATCGTCATAAATACTACACACTGCACCTTTAAGTAAATCTCAATATAATAATTTGTTCCCTTGTTTTACTGAATCGTGGTCACGTTTTACAGTAGTTAATTCAAAACAAGGGAACTAATTATTTTGCTGTGGGCACAATTTTGTAAAACAAGGGAAATAATTATATTGTGCGCACAATTTACTTAAACATAGGGAACAAATTATTATACTGTGTGCACAATTTAGTAAAATGAGGGCATGATTTATTATATTGTGCGCACAATTTACTTAAAACGAGGGAACAAATTTTATTGTGTGCACCATTTACTTAAAACAGGGAACAAATTATTATATTGTGTGCACAATTTAGTAAAACAAGCAAACAAATTATTATATTGTGCGCACAATTTAGTAAAACAAGCAAACAAATTATTATATTGTGCGCACAATTTAGTTAAACGAGGGAATGATTTATTATATTGTTCGCGCAATTCACTTTAAAAAATGGAATGAATTATATTGTGTGCATAATTTACTTAAAAATAGGGAACTAATTATTATATTGTGCACACAATTTACTAAAAATAGGGAACAAATTATTATATTGTGTGCACAATGTAGTAAAACGAGGGAACTAATTATATTGTGTGCACAATTTAGTAAAATAAGGAAATGATTATATTGTATGCACAGTTTACTTCAAAATAGGGAACAAACTATACCGTGTGCACAATTTAGTAAAACGAGGGAACACATTTTATTGAGCGCACAATTTACTTAAAAATAGGGAACAAATTATTAAACTGTGTGCACAATTTAGTAAAATAAGGAAATTATTATATTGTGCGCACAGTTTACTTAAAAATAGGGAACAAACTATACCGTGCGCACAATTTAGTAAAACGAGGAAACAAATTATTATATTGTGTGCACACTTTAGTAAAATGAAGGTACAAATTATTATATTGTGTGCGCAATTTAGTAAAACAAGGGAACAATTTATATTGTGTACACAATTTACTTAAAACTGGGGAACGATTTATTATACAGTGCACACAATTTACTTAAAACAAGGGAATTAATTATTATATTGTGTGCATGATTTACTATTTTTTTCCTGCAAGTCATGTGCAGGGGCTCCGTACATTTAACTGAAATAAAATAAAATAAAATACAAAAAAAAAAAAACATGAACGCCAAGGCAACATTTCTCATTTTCGTTTTAAGTTGAAGTACTAAGATAAATAAAACAAAAAATAAATATAAATATAAATATGACAATACACACAGCAAAACTACAAAAACTTTAACTAAAATTATAATAAAAACAGAAAATATATATATTAAATCTTTATAAATGTTTTTTATTAAATGATGCATTTGTTAACCCTTAAATGCATACCTCGGGTCTTTAGCGAAACGAGACGTCATTCACTACCCTCCTCCTCATTCATTTTTTAAAGTTAGACATCAACCTTCTTAGTATTCCTCAATCAATCCATTTTAAACAATATAACAAGAAAAATTTAATTTAATTTGAATAGTTTAATAATAAATTGAATAATAGTTTAATAATAAAATTATAATTGAATGCCTGTTTTTCCACTAGTTTTTTGTCAAAATTGTATAGGGTCGCTAACGACCCGAGGTGTGTAAGATTGTACACATTTTTTTATCTGCACAATAATAAATAAATCTATAATGACGAGATGAGTGCAATTCACCTTTATTCCACAAGGTGGCAATGATACACAATGAGTGACATTTCACTCATATTTAGCCTACCTCAGACAAAAAACGAAACAATAATATATAATCTGTAAAACTTGAAATGGCTCAGCAATTTACTGCAGAGACAGTACTGAACGCAATCAAATATTAGTATCACTGTCACTTGATGATGCATCTGGTGAAGGAAGCTGCCAGTGATCAAAATATTTATTTTGAAGATGTTGAAAATGAGTTTTGAGGATATGCGTGAGATCGCGAATATGAGGAAAATGCTGAATGTACTGGGAAATGAGTTCTGACGAGGACAGTGATGATGGTATAAAACATCTGCTCAAACTGAACCCTTCCAAGCTCCAAAAGGTAACGAAATATGTTTTATTTTATTCTTCTGTAATTGTTACTCATATATCAGGAGTTTTATATATTATCGCGTCAGGTATAGATCTATCCATTTTAGATATAGATTAGATCCAGGTCGCTAAAGACCCGAATATGTAAGAATGTTTGGCAAAACAGTCATGCATTTAAGGGTTAAATTAGCAATATTAATTTATTTACTTTTCATTATCCTTACATTGATTTGTATAATTTATACATTAATGTATTTAATTATTATTATTATTTTTATTTCTATGTTTGTTTCCTATTCTAATACGATCAGGAAATGTTTAGCTGATTCTAGTTTCTTCTTTCTGTTACCTGGTTATGCTGCATTTATGTTGCACTACTAGTTATGTTGCAGAATACATAACCAACCATGGCTGTAGTGTTCTAACAATGTCGAAGGAACAAGGTGGAGTTAAATAAATAAATAAATCGAGAATTGCCTCATTCATGAATTCATGCCATGACAAGAAAACCAGTCAGTCAAGGCAGGAACACTTTCCACTTACTGGGGCATTTTAAGCACTAATGCACCAATATAGAATGTGCTGTAGATTTATAATTGATGCTCAGCTCAATCTATGTATTTTATCATTCCAGTGATTTAAACTGATATCATTTTATTGTGTAAGTGCTGGGGTTCTTACTCAAAGCGTCTTTCTGGAACATTGGATGGGGCTTGAGGCTGTACCGATCCAAAATCTGACGGTGGAATAACTGTGGATGTAACAACAAATCACTGTCATGTTCACTATCAGCATTTTGCTCTCTGTTTCAAATGAAGCTGCTGAAATTGTTCTCACCATTAGGCCCCAAACTTTCATATCCAGGAACAACAGGCATCAAGTCTGCAGGAGGAGCCGTCGCCCCATCGTTCGGACATGTTTAATGTACATCACAAATTTATTTCACTTATACTGTCTTCTTTAAACGTGCTATTAAGCGGTTGGGAAATAGCAGAATGGTAAACAGGAAACATGCTTTGCCAATGCTATGCTGAATGAAGCTTTTGTTGAAGTGAAACTGGGGGGATTTAAGGTTTTTATACATTTTCGGTTAAAATATTATGTAATGTGGTCATGTGGTTATGTGGGTTACACTTTATTTTAGTTGTCCTTGATAGAGTGTAATAGAGTGTATACTTACTATACGGTTAGGGTTAGGATTAAAGTTTGGTTTAGAGTTATTTTAAGCATGTAATTTTGCATAGTTTAATGTAAACTGCATTGCACTGTGTTCTGACACCTTTCTATCAGAACCAGCATCACGTGAACCACGTTACCACGTGCATCAATGAGCCTTGGTCACCGGTCTACCACTGTTCCGTCCTTGGATCGGTTTTGATAGATACTGACCACTGCAGACTGGGAACACCCCACAAGAGCTGCAGTTTTGGAGATGCTCTGCCCAGTCGTCTAGCCATCACAATTTGGCCCTTGTCAAACTCGCTCAAATCCTTATGCTTGACCATTTTTCCTGCTTCTAACACATCAACTTGGAGGACAAAATGTTCACTTGCTGCCTAATATGTTCCACCCACTAACAGGTGCCGTGATGAAGAGATAATCAGCGTTATTCACTTCACCTTTCAGTGGTCATAATGTTATGCCTGATCGTGTATGTTACATGTAGTACCTATAGTAGCCTACAAATTATGCATAATTAGGCATATAATTAACCCTATAGTAAGTAGCCTACATGTAGTTACTTAATATTACTCAGTACTTAAATTAATAATTACAGGGTAACAAAATAAAGTGTAACCGTGTTACCTAAATGTGTTACTATAGACTATAAAACGTATCATGTAAGAAGGTTGTTTAAGGATATTTGAGTACATCTTTTGGAAATAATTTCTGATTACCTGCATTAGATCCAGCAGGACATGATGGGCCAGTGTATGCTTCATCCTGGTCACTGTCATAAAACCAAAACAATGTTTTAGCCTACTACCACTAAACCGCAAAGTACAGGTCGACAGCAAAGAAAGAAAGAAAGAAAGAAAGAAAGAAAGAAAGAAAGAAAGAAAGAAAGAAAGAAAGAAAGAAAGAAAGAAAGAAAGAAAGAAAGAAAGAAAAAGAACACAAATGCCTTTGCACGTAGTTCGTGCAAATAAAACCAAAACAATGTTTTAGCCTACTAACGTTACCACTAAACCGCAAAGTACAGGTCGACAGCAAAGAAAGAAAGAAAGAAAGAAAGAAAGAAAGAAAGAAAGAAAGAAAGAAAGAAAGAAAGAAAGAAAGAAAGAAAGAAAGAAAGAAAGAAAGAAAGAAAGAAAGAAAGAAAGAAAGAAAGAAAGAAGTTCGTCATAATCGCTATTTCCGAGATTCACGAGACAACACTTTTACACGATTGCGTTTATGGTAATTCTCTGATAAAAGCAGCATTTATGTTTTCCTAACAGGCTTCTCTTCATAATTCCGATAAGTTTGTCGACCATACCTCAGCAGATGCGTCCTGTCCATCCTTCCTTCAGCTCGAGCGAATGGCGAACTTTAACTTTCGTTTTGTGAGAAGCGAGAGTCACGGAAGAGAGAGTCAAAGCAGTGTAACCTGAGATCAGTTCAGAGCCAATTTCAAGTTGAGAATTTCAGAGAACATTTGACATGGCAAACATCAATATTCAACTCACTAAACAGGCTAAACTTTGTAAAGGAATAAATATTAATTGAATATTTGTTTATTCAATAAGCATCAATAATTGTACGTCGACAACAGATAGGCCACACAGTGTTGGCTATCTTGCATTTTGAGTATGAGGAGATGCTTTGTGTATGTCTCGCTATAGAGAGAATGACCTGTCTTTCAGCTTTAGAATCTGGTACAGAATATTGTGGCAAATTAAACAACATCTTAAGAGACAAACCTCTCAAATTTGTCTCTATAAATGGTTTATTTTCTTGCAAGAAATGAGTCAACAGTAATTCAAAGAGTGGCTGCAGAGTGTGAGCTGCCCCCACCATGATCCTTCTCGTTTTATATCTTTTGTTGGCCTTTCAGGTCAAAGCTACCCTTTTGGAATTTTCCACACATGGTACAAAAGTTTGAAAACACCCCCGTATATTATAGGCTACTCTTTTACACCTTGAACCCCTTAAATTTAGGTGTATGGTGACCTCTTGGGTCATGTGAAGACGTCGGCATGTCAAATATTAATTCAGTCGCTCCTCTTCCCTAATTCAAAGCCTGACACACATATATTTTCTCTAGGCCCAAATTCCTCTAACACATTTGACCAGTTGCTGTCCTTCTAAGCAGTTCTAAATAACACAATGTTCCATAAGCATTATATGAACACAGAAAAACTCATGCACATTGATTAAATGAATCTTCTCCTACAAGAACAAACAATTCAACAACAAATATTATGGCTTCAAATATTTATTTAAATATTTTAATAGCATGTGACAGACTATTGTGCAATGATGGACATTCAAAACATGACCTCGTTACATTACATTTTAAATCCAGCGAGATACAAATTTTGTTTGCCATTTTATTGCAGTTTTTGGTTTCACTTTATTTATTTTTTGTCCCTTTAACACATTCTGTTGTTGACTATCAGTGTTGGTAAGGTTACTGTATAACAGGTTACAGATTACAAGTTACTCTTTTTAAAATGTAACAAGTAGTGTAACTCTTTCAAATACTTTATTAAAGTAATGTCACTGATTACATTTTTGGATTACTTTTCTAAATTTCTAGAATGTTTTTATGTAACAATATGTAAGATTTTTGGATTACAATATCCAAAAACCTGTTGACTTGTGTACTTACATTATCCCAAAATTTTCCAAGAATGTTTAAATACAGAGAAATAAGCAATTTTAACCAGGACACAGATTGTGTCCATGTGTCGCTTATCAATGACATGATACTCGCATTATCCTCACTTTCGTTTTATTTTGTAGAAACCATGGAAACACCAAAGACGCTTTAATATATTATGTGTTTTATTAGAGAAGGTGAGCAACTGTTTGGATACATTCATCGACAGAAAACGAATCATTGTTTTAAAGCTCAACACAGTTAGTTTAAATCTTTTTTTCTTGATTTACCGCGAGTACCATGTTTTACCATGCCTAATATTGTGCTCGTCTGCGGCATAATAAAAGCTCCACTGCCGTCGAGCCGTATGTCGCACTCGTCTCTCATTAGCAATCGCTTCAGCGGCCTCGTTCAGCTCCAACAGCACTCGACCTTGCTCTGCTTTATACTAAAGTAATGTTAATAATCTCATCCATGAACGTGATAAGTCCCAGTCCCGGATTCTTTTCCACTGGCTGTAGAAGTGAAGACGACATCTCCCATGAATCCACACCACTAAATCTTGGCGTCATCGCGCTATGCCTTTGTTTTGAATAGGTGACCTCTAGCGGCAAAAAACTACATGGTGTGCCTTTAATAATTTTCAAACAACCTCTAAAAAACAGATATTGTAATATTGTGTTATATTTAAGAGAAAAGATCATTATACTGGAGTGAAAAACATGATTTTTCTTCTTACTGATATAAAAAGAAAATCTGCATAGCATACTATTCTTTTTACCACTATGTGTGTTTGAAGGGAATAGATTCTAGTTTCATACTCATGGCAACCCAAACGCAGTGTATAGCTGTCAAAACATGCATGGTATTGTTTTTTGCTGTTGTTCCCTTTCAGTCGGTCATGTTCGACGTACATTGGACGTCACCGACGAATTGGGATAACTTCTGGGAGCCCCTTTCAGCTTCGAGCTATATAGAACCGGCCAATGAACAATTGGCATGCAAGATTTGCATCTCGCGCTCCGCCCCGCGGGTATAAACAGGAAGCGAGAGCGAATGCACGCTGTCATTCACTTCGGAGCCGAACGGCGTATGAAGAGGACTGCTCATCATTGAGTTCAAGCTGCTATCAGCAATTTCAAGTTCAGAGATACCGGAGATCGAGAGAAGCTACAATGTTGGAGAGACGGCACACATCAGCGGGATTGTGTGACTCAGCTGCTGCTTCAGTGCAGAGAAAACTGCTGTTTTCACAGCAACCTTGTTGGTCTGGTGGGCGTTTTCCCTGTTTGAGTACAGGCACGGGCTGCACTAAACCCCGTGCGCTTTCGCGTTTCCCCCTGAGTGCTTCAGCACAGAGAGCGTTTCCTCACAAAAAGAGTACACGGGTGACGCTGCGTCTTTTTCAAGATGTCATTCCACCCGTGCATTTCTGGATGCGGTCGTTCCCTGGCGCCTGCTGACGGTCACAATCACTGTCTCACGTGTTTGGGCAAACAGCACGCTGAGGTGACGTTTGTGGATAGTTCATGTTCCCACTGCAGGAACATGACTATCTCGGAACTAAGATCGAGACTCACCTACCTTCGGGAAGGCGGAGTCCCCTAACCCATCCCGCAATCTAGTTCTATTCCTAACCAGAATAGACCTACTTCTTCGGATGGCCAGGGTGATCTGAGGATTACGTTTAGGGCACACCCGCCAAGTCAATCTCTGCAGGCCCCTATTCCCTCAGTTCCGCAACCGGTAGAGCTCCCGAGAGAAACCGCTGGTCCCTCCCACGGGTGGCCAGCGGTGACTTTCGGAGCTCCGGCAGATGAGCAGATGTCGATCGCTGCATCGGAGGGGGAGTTTCAGTCCTCGGAGGATGAAGGTTCGGCTGTACTGCCTCCCTCTGGGAGAGTGGCAATGGCCGCACCGGACCCCAAGATGGCTGCTATGCTTTCCCGGGCTGCCAAAAGGGTCGGGCTTGTGTTGAACCCTCCACCATGTTTCCGAACCCTCTAGGTTGGATGATTGGTTCCTTGGGGAGGGCCGCGCTTGTTCTCAACATCCCGCCCCGACACCATTCTTCCCGGAGGTGCATGAGGAGCTCACAAGGTCGTGGACGGCACCTTTTTCTGCCAGAAACCAGCCGAGTGACTCCTCCCCCCTCACTACCCTCGACGGAGGACCAGCCAAGGGGTACGCGGGAATCCCGCCAGTGGAGCGCGCTGTCGCAATGTAACTGTGTCCGGCGACTGCCTCTAACTGGCGCGGTGACCCGCGACTCCCGTCCCGAGCCTGTAAGTTCTCCTCCAGTCTGACTGGGAAGGCTTACAAGGCTTGCGGACAGGCTGCGTCTGCTTTGCATGCCATGGCGTTGCTTCAGGTGCATCAGGCCCAAGCACTCATGGATGTGCACAAGGGTAGGCCTGACCCAGAGCTCCTCCAGGAGCTCCGGACGGCGACGGACCTCGCCCTCCGTGCGACGAAAGTCACCACCCATTCCATTGTTCAGGCGAGGTCCACGATTGTGGTCCAGGAGCGTCATCTCTGGCTCAATCTGGCCAACATGAGGGAGACCGACAAGTATTGGTTCTTGGACTCCCCCATTTCGTCGGCCGGGTTGTTCGGCGACGCAGTCGAGAGCTTTGCCCAGCATTTCTCGGCCGCCCAGAAGCAGACGGAGGCCATCAAACATCAAACCGGCGGCCCGCTGCTGCCTCCACCCAGCCGCTGGTGGCTACGCCTCCGACTGCTCGTCGCCGAGGACGTCCGCCCGCCGCCGCCTCCACCCCCGCCGCCTCCACCCCCGCCAAGGCACCGCAGCAGCCTAACACCAGCTGACGGCGTGGGGCCGGCCGTGGGAAGGATGTCCAGCTCAGGCCGCTGCCAAGCCAGGTGGCAAGCGCCGTCGGGAGAGACCCTGAGACGGGCCGCCCAGAGATGGAGGAAACTGCTCTCCAGGAGATGGCTGCAGCACCACTCCTTCCCCCGGAGAAGGGCCGGGGGAGAATCTTTTGTTCCAATTTGATTTCTGTACCCAAAACTTCAATAAAAGAGCAGTTTCCAATATCTCTGGGTGCCAAGAGAGCGCGCTTGGCGGTGGTCGACGCTCCCATGCCTCGCCACCCTCAAGTGCCTCCTCCTTCACCACGCACTCAAGCGGCCTCCCCACACTCGCACGTCCCCTCCGCGGATGCAGGTAAGTGTTGCACAGCACACTCAGATCCCGCTTCGGGCCGCTCCCATGCCGTCTGAGCCGGATCCCTGCATTCCGCCTCGCTGCCCCGCTGCGGGTACGTCTGTGGTGCCGTTGATCCCCCTTGCTCGGAGTCTGGGAGCCTGGCTAGCACTTCCCAGCCCGTCTTGGTGGCTCCTCCGTACCATCAGACTCGGCTATGCGATTCAGTTCGCCCGGCGTCCCCCCAAGTTCAGGGGCGTTCACTTCACGACAGTAGTGGAGGCGAACGCCCCCGTGCTCCGGGCGGAGATTGCAGTCCTCCTGGCGAAGGACGCGATAGAGCCGGTCCCTCCAGCCGATATGAGGTCCGGGTTCTACAGCCCGTACTTCATTGTACCCAAGAAAGGCGGCGGGTTACGGCCGATCTTGGATCTGCGATTCTTGAACCGGTCCCTTCACAGGCTGCCGTTCAGAATGCTAACGCAGAAACGCATCTTCAGGTGCATCCGTCCCCAAGTTTGGTTTGCAGCGATCGACCTGAAGGACGCGTACTTTCATGTCTCGATTCTCCCGGGCATATCAGTACCGTATCTTACCCTTCGGCCTGTCCCTGTCGCCCCGCGTCTTTACGAAGGTTGCGGAGGCGGCCATTGCTCCCATGAGAGAGCATGGTGTTTGCATTCTCAACTACCTCAACGACTGGCTGATCCTTGCCCAGTCGCGAGAGCAGTTGTGCAAACACAGGGACATGGTGCTCAGTCACCACAGCCAGTTGGGACTTCGGGTCAACTGGGAGAAGAGCAAACTCTGTCCCACACAGAAGATCTCTTTTCTCGGTATGGAGATAGACTCGGTCGCCATGACAGCGCGCCTCACCGAGGAGCGCGTCCAGTCAGTGTTGAACTTCCTGAATTTGTTCAGAGGCAGGACAGCGGCACCACTGAAATACTTTCAGAGGCTCCTGGGGCATATGGCAGCCGCAGTAGCGCCGTTGGGATTGCTTCATATGAGACCGCTTCACCGCTGGCTACACGACCGAGTCCCGAGATGGGCGTGGCATAGCGGTTTCCTCCGCGTCTAAGTGACTCCGAGGTGCCGTCAAACCTTCAGCCCGTGGTCGGACCCTTCGTTTCTACGGGCGGGAGTTCCCCTAGAAAAAGTGTCCAGGCATTCTGTTGGCTCCATGGATGCCTCATCCACGTGCTGGGGTGCCACGTACAACGGTCTTGCAGTTTCGGGTCTGTGGACGGGGCCTCAACTGCAATGGCATATCAATTGCCTCGAGTTGTTAGCAGTTCGTCTTGCACTCAGCTGCTTCAAAGTTCCGCTCAGAGGCAAGCACGTTCTGGTCCGTACGGACAACACGGCGGCCGTTGCGTACATCAAAAAACAGGGTGGTCTATGCTCCAGTCGCATGTCGCAACTCGCCCGCCATCTACTCTTATGGAGTCAGAAGCATCTGAGGTCGCTTCGTGCCATTCACATTCCGGGCCTGCTCAATCGTGCAGCCGACGAGCTCTCATGACAGCCAGTGCTCCCGGGAGAGTGGCGACTCCATTCCCAGGCGGTCCAGCTGATATGGAGTCGTTTCGGGGCCGCACAGGTAGACCTGTTTGCCTCCCCAGAGACGACCCATTGCCAGTGGTTTTATTCCCTGACCGAGGGGACCCTCAGCTTGGATGCCTTGGCACACAGCTGGCCCCGGGGCCTACACAAATATGCGTTTCCCCAGTGACCCCAGACACTGTGCAAGGTCAGGGAGGACGAGGAGCAAGTCCTGTTGGTCACTCCGTATTGGCCCAACCAGACTTGGTTCCCGGAACTAGTGCTCCTCGCGACAGCACCTCCTTGGCCCATTCCTCTGAGGAAGGACCTCCTGACTCAGATGGGGCACCCTATGGCACCCGCGTCTGGACTTCTGGAAACTCCATGTTTGGTCCCTGGACGAGACGCGGAGGTTCTAGGTGACCTACCGCAAGCGGTAGTTGACACCATCACTTCCGCTAGAGCCCCCTCTACGAGGCGCCTCTATGCGTTGAAGTGGAACCTGTTCGTCGATTGGTGCTCTTCTCGCTCTTCGATCAGGTCCGTGCTTTCCTTTCTACAAGATGGGTTGGAGTGAAGGCTGTCTCCCTCCACCCTCAAAGTCTATGTTGCCGCTATCGCTGCTAATCATGAGCTAGTAGATGGAAAATCTCTAGGTAAGCACGATCTGATCGTCAGGTTCCTGAGGGGGGCAAGGAAACTAAATCCGCCTCGCCCTCCCTCTGTACCCTTTTGGGACTTGTCTCTGGTGCTAACCGCACTGCAGAGAGCCCCCTTTGAGCCTTTGCAGTCAGCAGAGTTGAAAATCTTGTCGTTAAAGACAATACTCCTGACTGCGTTGGCCTCCATCAAGAGGGTTGGGGACCTGCAGGCATTTTCGGTTGACGAATCGTGCCTGGAATTCGGGCCCGGTAACTCTCATGTAATCATGAGACCCCGGCCTGGATATGTGCCCAAGGTTCCCACTACCCCCTTCCAGGACCAGGTGGTGAGCCTGCAAGCGCTGCCTTCGGAGGAGGCAGACCCAGCCCTAGCTTTTCTCTGTCCCGTCCGTACTCTCCGGACTTACGTGGACAGAACGCAAAGCTTCAGGACCGCAGAGCATCTCTTCGTTTGTTACGGAGGACAGCAGAAGGGAAAGGCTGTCTCCAAGCAGAGGATGGCCCACTGGATAGTGGATGCCATCGTCTTGGCGTATGAATCCCAAGATGTGCCTTGCCTGCTCGGGTTAAGAGCCCACTCCACTAGGGGTGTTGCTTCTTCCTGGGCGCTGGCTCATGGTGCCTCGATATTTGCAGAGCTGTGGGCTGGGCGACACCTAACACGTTCGCTACATTCTATAGCCTCCGTGTAGAGCCGGTATCTTTCTGTGTGCTCACTTCCCATAGTCTGTAACACTGAAGTGCCCGTTCTTGTGTCGGCTTGCCGCGCCATTCCCCTCCATATGGACCGTATACGTGCGCTAATCGTACGTCCAGTCGCCACAGTTGCTGTATTATCACGGCAGGGCCGAGCCACTCAGTTCGGCTCCTCAGTGAAAAACAGCGTGCATTCGCTCTCGCTTCCTGTTTATACCCGCGGCGCGGGGGCGAGCACGAGATGCAAATCTCGCACGCCAATTGTTCATTGGCCGGTTCTATATAGCTCGAAGCTGATAGGGGCTCCCAGAAGTGATTCCAATTCGTCGGTGACATCCGACGTACGTCTCCGGTCCCTCCTTCAGGGAACGAGGGTTACCATACGTAACCGAGACGTTTCAAATGAAGTTATATTCTAATAGAGAGATTTGCCCACGCTCCAGTTGAGTTCCCCAGAATGGCGAACCCTGTCGAGTCCTCCGTTACCCTCGGCAGTCAGATGTGGCGGAGCGTCCGACGTCAGGTCTGACACTCGTATGCATTGGTGGAACGAGTGTTAGGCTGGGTTCCATATGTTGTGACCCCCACGGCGGTCCCATGTGTGCATTCTCCACAGTACGGCTCCCTACGGCGAGCCCGTGTCTTTCCCTCTGCGGAGTTTCACTAAATGGCCGGGGCCACCCCTGGGACTTCCGTATGTTGTGCTGCCCACGGCCAGCCCATACGTGTAATCTCCACATGGTAACTCCCTCCGGGCATGATGTGGCTTCCGCAGCGGCTCTCATGGGCACGCTTTCCCAGCGTTATCCAATAAAGTCAGCTGAATGGGTCTTGCGGAACAGCAGCTTTTTGACTCTCCCTGCTTGAATTTCCCCGCCCGCATCAGATCGGGGTCTGAGGGGCTCATCGCTGGGCGCTGGAAGTGGTAGCAACTATGGCGTTTTCCAAAGGGATCCCAATTCGTACGTACGTCCAACGTGACCGACTGAAAGGGAACATCTCAGTTACGTGTGGTAACCCTCGTTCCCTGAAGGAGGGAACGGAGACGTACGTCCAGTCGCCACAGTTGCTGTATTATCACGGCAGGGCCGAGCCACTCAGTTCGGCTCCTCAGTGAAAAAAAGCGTGCATTCGCTCTCGCTTCCTGTTTATTCCCGCGGCGCTGGGGCGAGCGCGAGATGCAAATCTCGCACGCCAATTGTTCATTGGCCGGTTCTATATAGCTCGAAGCTGATAGGGGCTCCCAGAAGTGATTCCAATTCGTCGGTGACATCCGACGTACGTCTCCGGTCCCTCCTTCAGGGAACGAGGGTTACCATACGTAACCGAGACGTTTCAAATGAAGTTATATTCTAATATATATTCCACTAGGTGGCGCTTCAGGTTAACATTCATCATAGCAGATGCTTCCTCAGGTTGGACTCTGAAGCCTTCGATGTCGATATCATTTTAATATTTGGCAAACATATTTTGCACTGAACTGTTATATTTGCACCCTTTTCTAATTTTTGGATGAAATTATTTTTAATTTCCAGCACTGGAATGCATTTTTATCACTCGCCATGGTGGCAACTCTGCGTTTCCTGTACAACGATGTAACTCACTGGCTGCGTCCAAAACCTGGAAAATGCTGCCTTCGGAGGACACATTTCAAGGTAGGAAGCCATCAAGGCATGTCCGAATCTAATGTTAGCTTCACTTCCTGTCTCCTGAGATACCTTCATCTGATCGTTTTTTTAAGGCCGCATATATGTATCCTTCACTGCCTTTGATATCCCACAATCCGGTGCTTTCCATTCTGTGACAGTTGAGCTGGAAAAATAAAAGATGGCGTCCGACAGTTGCGTTTGCTGGTCAGTTTGTGTGTAAATGTACAAAATCAACAAGATGTTCCTGAATGGTTAGTTGATGAATTTATGTAGCTGATGTGGAATTAACTATCTTCAACTCTTCATATTCTGTCATAATAATCTATACATTCTCAACATGGCCTCACCGCCTTTTGTTGCGTGTTCCCAGGGGCAGGGTTTATGTAAATTTTAGGGTTAGTGATGTCACTAACCCGGGAGGAAGCTTGTGTAGCCCCTACCATCTGTTTGTTGTAGTCCTTAAAATAAAATATCTCCTTTGCTTTGAACTTTGAGCATCGTAACTTTGCAGATATTGTTTATGCTCAAACAGCAACATTACACACTAACTGAAGTTAAAAAAGTGAAATCATAATCAACCACACCTTTAAAGGGATAGTTCACCCAAAAATGAAAAGTTGATGTTTATCTGCTTACCCCCAGGGCATCCAAGATAGAAATTTTGTTTCTTCAGTAGAACAAATTAAGACTTTTAACGTCAACTGTGGCAGTCTATCAGTCGTATAATGCATGTGAATGGTAACACATGAGAGTATGAGAACTATGAGAGAAAAAAACAAATGCACATACAAATCCAAATTAAACCCTGCGGCTCGTGACGATTCATTGCTGTCTTAAGACACGAAACACAGTTTATTAATTATTATAATTAGCCTATCATTATGGTTTACATGTACAAGACACAAATGTATGTCAAAATACAACAACTGTAGTAGGGCAGTTGCAGAATTATATCAAAGCACAGGACAATTAAAGAAAATGAAACAAACTGTAATACTATACAACAAATAATAATTGGTAGTATAAAAAAATACGGACAAATGTGGTATTTTGTGGAGTTTGAAATTATTACAATATAAATGATAATCTCTAATGTTCAAGAATGTTCATTATTAATTGACGACGCTTTGAAGGGACGCTAAAGGGAGCAAAGATATATAGTTTCACTTGATTCAATTCCTCCATCCTCCATCTTTTCCCTGCATCCTCCATCCTGAAGGGGTGGAGCTAAGATGCAAGGAAAGGAAACGAGGATGCACAAATAAGAATTGAGAAGCACCGCTTATAAATGTTCTATAATCTAAATGTTCATTTTGTTCATACTAGCTTATAGAAAACAGTAAGACTAACATGTTCATACTAAAAGACAAAAAAAACCCTTCAATTTTGATTTCATGGGGACTTTAAAAGGTTGTCTTTTTAAAAATGTTATATACATGAATAACACAATTGCAATATATAGTACATATAACTTGGAATGAAAAGAACATATTGTAATAAAAAAAGGCAAAAAAGTAAAAGTAAATAATAATAATAATACACATTTAAAAGAGGCAGGAAGTGCAGCTCGTCTATATATATTTTTTAAAAAGCTTTTATTTTTAAGTTTTATATGGTAAAATATATGAAATAATTTAAAACAACATATTTCCTACTATATTAGTTACATACATAAAAAAAAACCCCAAACTTTTCCCATGCAGCACTTTGACAACAACACACCAGCATATCAATGTTGTACACGGCCACATTTCAGTGCAGGAGCGACTTCCGCTGCCTGAGATCATTTCCAGGCCGTCTCTGCGTCATATCCTCCTCTTCCCCAGGACTGTCTTCGGTAGAGGCAGGCCGAACGGTGAGCGGATTAAAATCTTAATTCATCCTTTTACATTTTGATGAAAATAAACATTTATCAGTCCATGTCGCTTTGTTAGTGTGCATTGCACGTACCTGGGCTGATATTGCATCTCGTAGAGAGATAAAATGCCCCTTATTTATATGCATTATCACACGGGGTCTGTACATGGCGGCCATTGGTGTGAGAGGAACACACTGAAGTCACGAAATATAATGAATACCTCTCTGCTCGCTTTAACCTTACAAAAGAGTGCCTTATGCATAATAATAGATGATTTTGGACTCGATACAGTGTGTATAGTACTTGTGCTAGCTGCATGTGTTGTATCGCGGTCGCCATTTAGCATGTTGTTCACATTTCCCCTGTTGTTTTAAACGATAAATATGCTTTAAACTTGTATTTTATTGCGTGCTGTAACTTGTTTTTGTTGACAAGTCTTATACAAGAGGTTTTGCTAACGTTGCTAATGTACATGCTAAATGTCAACCTGTGAGCCGTGTGAATGTTGTTTTAAATATTATTTTTCAACTTCTAGTCTTATTAATGTTTGCTTGTTCATTTTGTAGGCATCATGGCAGCCATCAGACCCCTCACCAAACCTAATATTGTCAAGAAAAGGACCAAGAAGTTCATCAGACATCAGTCGGACCGCTATGTCAAGATCAGGGTAGGAAACCTGAGATATCAAGGAATTGGTTGGAAGTTGTGATTTAGAAACTTGGAAAAGTCACAGAAATTAATCCAATATTTATATTGTGAACAATTTATCTATGCATGCTTTTTGTTTGGTCCTCTGTTTACATAAAACATTTAGTTACATTAACATTTTAGATTGTTTCACTTGGATGTACAGTACTGGTCAAAAGTGTATTTGATTTTAAAAAAAGGAAAAGTAATGTGAGAATTTATACAATTTTAGACAAGAATAGTTTTCTATTTTAACATACTTTAAAATTAGTTTATTTGCTGTGATGTAAAGCTGCATTCAGCATCATTCCCCCAGTCTTTATGATCCTTCAGAAATCATTCTAATATGATTTTTCAATGTTGGAAACGGTTGTGCTGCATATTTTGTGTAACCTTTGGCTTTTTCAGTATTCTTTAAATTAAAAAGTTAAGAACATTATTTATTAATGTGAATAAGTGTTAGTTTCTTATAAAAAGAGCTTGCTGACCCCAAACTTTTGCATGGTGGATTGTTGCAAAATATTTCTATTTTAAATAAATGCAGTGCTGCTTAAACTTTTTATCATTGAATCCTTAATATTACACAGCGCAACTGTTTCCAACATTGATAATAAATCATCACATTAGAATGATTTCTGAACGATCATGTGATGCTGAAGACTGGAGTAATGATGCTGAAATTCAGCTTTGATCACAGGAATTTTTATAAAGCATAAAGAAACAGACCAGTGAATGAAATTAATTATAGGTCTAAATCTAGCTGAGTCTAATAATTTTTGGACTCTTTGCAAATAATATTTGCATTAATTTTTATCTCCTATATTGTTAGTCCCGAGATTCTACATGTTAGTGAATAAACGCATATTTTCGCAGTTCACATTTGGATTCCATAGTGGTCTGGTGGTAGAACTTTTGTTCCGGGTTCTAATCCGTCCTTGTATAGGTTTTTCCTCATTAAAATCAAAATGTATTCATCAATGATTGCATATTAATTGCAGGGACACGTTTGTATGCATTTCGGAAAGAGTGGTCTCTGCAATGGAAATAAGCGATTAGATTTGTTCCCCTCCATGTCTATGGTTACGGCTCTGTGGTACTTTGTCCTGATACAAGGAAAAAAAAAGATCCATCTACTGCGGTTTCATTGTGACTTTTCACTGCAATATTTTATCAGCTTTATGAATGCAATATATATTTATGCGAGTTGTATTGCATAATTGCTGAACACTTGCAGCAAGTTCTCTGATCATCTTTGAGCAGTTAGTTTTTTTTATTTTTTATGCAGAAAATGGTTTTCAAATTCATTATCTGTCCATTCAAGATCAACTCAAGTAGCTTGATCTAGTAGATAACGCAATTATTTTAGTCTTCTATAACATCCATGATCTAATATAAAAAAAATCTCTCTGTAGAAAAACTGGAGGAAGCCCAGGGGTATTGACAACAGAGTGCGCAGACGCTTCAAGGGTCAGATGTTGATGCCCAACATCGGTTATGGAAGCAACAAGAAGACCAAACACATGCTGCCCTCTGGATTCAGGAAGTTCCTGGTCCACAATGTCAAGGAACTTGAAGTCCTCATGATGAGCAACAAGTAAGAGCAACATTTTTATATTGCTGCGTTTATACCCAATTTGAATTTTACTTAGATTTGTGTAAATCCTTTTAATATGGCGGTTCTTTGTAGTTTTTATTTGTTTAAAGATCTCTGTGATCATACCTGCTGAATTGTCTATATTCATCCCAGGTATTGAATTCGGAGAAATAGCATGGCGGAGAAAATACCCATTCTACCTCTAGCTCTTACCATAGCCAGCAGGTGGAAGATAATCTGCAACAAGTGACTAGCGCTTGTACTTTAATTTTTTTGCAGAGGACAGAAATATTGCATTCCCATTGTTTTCAAAATATGAATTTGTGATAACCTTAAGGTTTTTCTTTCTCTCTCTAGGACCCATTGTGCTGAGATTGCCCACAATGTGTCCTCAAAGAACAGGAAGCTGATTGTGGAGAGGGCCGCACAGTTGGCCATTAAGGTCACAAACCCCAACGCCAGACTCCGCAGCGAGGAGAACGAATAATCTGGTTATCTTGTTGTCTTTTCAATAAAGTGAAAAAATATAAAACCACACTTGTGTGGTCAATCTCTTCTTGTTTAGATGTGTGCTGCATCCCAATTCGGCTGCGTATAAAGGTTTTTCTGTGGGTCTTAAAAGGTCTTGAATCCATTTTGGAGCAGACGTCACTTAGCTGCGCAATAATTGCGGTGGTAGGAAAAACTTGTAACAACTGGAGGGAAACTGGCAAAATCCAAGGAATAAAAAAAGTCTTGTTCCTTTGGATGTCAGAATCGGAATGCAAAAAAGATGGTCTTCATTTTTATAGAATATAATGGTCGTCATAGCAAAATAGATATTTTTGGCTCTAAGCCATGAAACGGATGGTCTGGACGGCTTAAACTTGTAATTAGTCGACTATTAAAGCATAAGTTTGATGTAAACAATAGATCTAATAATATTCACACATGCAGTTCATAGGGGGCTACATGTATTAGCCCTACAGTTACAGAATGTAATTGAAACCTATAACCCTTTTCTCACAATTCTGCCATTTTCTCGCAATTGCGAGTATCTCTCCCAGTTTGCACTATACTGTATAACTTGTCGGGAATAAACTTGTGTTTCTGACGGAAAAAAGACCAAGTTTATATCTCGCAATGTTTTTTTTCTTAGAATTGTGAAAACGTGGAATTTGAGAGAGTGAGAAATTAACTCAATTTATTTTATTCTGTGGTTTCCATAGACTGCATATTCTCTGCCACCAGGGGTCCGTTCTTAATACCTCGCTTAATACATCTGAGATGATTTGACAGATCCCAGATCTTTTAATCATGATAACTGATGTCTGGCTAATTTGGTTCTTCAAACGAATTTGTGGATTGGATTTAAATATCTGGATTAAATTATCTAAGATCACTGCGCGTTCTTGTTTTCCCTGAAGAGGGCAGATGCATCGATACTCGAAACCATGATCAGCAGTGCAGCGATTGGCTGGCGTCAAGACAGCAACGTAATGACATCATATAATTAAAAAAGCCACCTGGCAAAAAACTTGGCAAATTACACAAAAAAAACCCCACGAATATCTGGACCTTTATAAGGAAAAAGCTAAATGACCAAACCAACATAAGTTATAATAGATAAATGATACATTTAAAAAAAAAAATTTTTTTTAACATGATTACCAATTATTTATATTCACGATTTTATACAGTATTTGTACACCCTTTACATTTTTATTTCAATGTTGTAATTCAATTCGAAGCAGATTTGTAATGTGACAGTATTAAAGTTTCTTAAGGGTCAAGATCAAATTCTCTGCATCTCCTACGCTGCATCAAGGCACTCCCATAATATCCGTCATCACTTAAATTAATGCACGGCTCAGATTAACTGTACAACGTGTGCAAACCTCCAATAAAATTATAAAGTAATTATTCCATCACAAATAAATCGCTCAATCAAGTGGCTGTGTCTATAGTACACAACATTATAATATTATATACATTCTCATAGACATATACAATTTAAAATTGGTATATTATTTAAAATGATTATTATTGCCCCTGGTTCAGAATTGAACTCTTGTAATAAAGTAGCAGTGGCTGGGACAGATTTTAAGTATCGCCTCAAGATGCAATCTAATCCTGTTTACATGAAATAAGCCTGCTCGCGAGCAGGTTTAATCTTACGGACCTGTTGCTATGACCGCAAGTCCAGGATGAGCGTCGAAGAACCAAACAATCCAAGATCATGCCAAATCGTCAACAATCAAATCCAGCTAACTGAGTTAGTGAGGTACGAAGAACGGGCCCCAGGTAGGCTCTGCCCATAAAACATGTAATTGCTGTTTGCAAACAAATGGTCTATTCACCCTTACACAAATTAAGGCATTAAAAGGGTCGTCATGGAATTAAATGTTGCATACTTTGCAACAAAATTACATCAATATTTCTGTCCTGTTTTCAAACCTCTTTAAATCAAGATACATTAAGCTTTAGATGCATGTAAATAGACACTGAACAAGAACCAATATCTATCAATGAGTTTTGAAAACTACTTTTTGAGTCATTTTTTTTTCCTGAGCCCATTGACAAATATTTGTTTTTGTTTTAATTAAACGTACTTCATTTTAATCAATTTCACAGAAAACAAGGCTTAATATTTTGTATCTCCAGTAAATGTATCTTGATTTAAGAATCTATCCATTTACATTTGCAGTGGAAATGACAACTTTTCACATCACTTTTTGCTGTTTGATAAGATACAGTAAAAGTTATTTCCATATTTGGTTAGGATTCAAGCCGCTTTGTAAAATTAATTAAAAAGTGATGGGTATCTGTTGGAAGTTGTATATTCAAACTAAAGTGTTATTAATACAACTCATTGTGTTTCTCCTTAGACATTTACATATAGATAACGCATTGACGGATTGTGTTCCCTTCCAAATTATTTTCTATACTTTTGTTTTTAAAAAATCTTACATTTACCTTCATAAAACCTGTAGAAACCCTGTTATACTATGCCTTAAAAGTATGTACTGGACCTGTTTTGTGAAGAAAAAGTACATGCTTTTGAGTGTGTCGCAGAAGATAATGCAAGCTTTGGGACTTAATTTAACAAGACAGCTCTGTCGCTTAGTTGCATGCATCCTGTCAATCATCTTGTCAGTTAAAATCCTCCACGTTTAATTTCCCACTGTTTCGGAGAGAAACGTACATTGATCTGCCAGCCATGTGTCTGTCGAGAATGGAGAACTCCATTTGCATTTAAAATTAAAGGCCAAACGTACCATTATGAAAGTTCACAATGCTGTTGCAGATTAAATATAATGTGGATAACATTGAATAATATCTTTTTGTCAGGTTAGATACTGATAATTATTTACTCAAACCCCTTTATCTAAACCTCTCTACTTAACCGTTGGACTCATCCGCCATGTTTGTAGTTTTTTATCCAACTCGCAATGGGTTATGGGCAATATCAACCGTTAGAATGTGCACAGGACTGACCTTCGGGTTCTAACCGGAAAAGGTATCTTTTGAATACTCATTTCAACATACTATGATTTAGGGCATACTAAATATAATTTTGAATGCTATTTAGGATGGATAGTATGTGAATTGGGACGCAGTTGCAGATTCTGTAGGAAATAAGCTTAAAGCTTTAAAAGTTTTTATTTTCACAACAAAACTAGTCCATTGCAGGTTCTGTAACCATGAATGATAACACAAATCGAGTCCTAACTCGTGTCCATCGAATCCACAGCCCCTGTTAAGGCGTCTCCTTGAAGGCTCTCGAAGATGGTGGCCATCTCTGCATTGCTTCTGATTTGGTTGGCAAAGTCTGCCATTGCAGGGCTCTTTTCCACCTCGCTGATGGACAGCAGGGCAGCGACGGCACGCATGGCAGAGCGCCTCAGCTCTTCCTGTTTCTCAAACTCTTGCTTCACTGAACCAGCTTTTACCTTTATATAAAAAAAAAAAAAGAAAGAAAAGATAATTGATTACTTAGAAGCAGTGCTGGGTAGTGACTTATTACATGTAATCTGGATTATGTAATCAGATGCCAAAAATGAAATACTTGGGTTTATATTCGGTTTTAAAGTACTTTAGTAATCAGACTCGTTATTTATTACATGATTCCATGTTATTCTCACAATGGCAGTAATTTATTAATAATAAATTGATCCTGCAACTCCTTCACTAACCCCAGTCTGGGAAATCTTGACGTAATGTAATATTTAAAGGTGCAATAAGCAATTTCTGAGAAACACTCAGAATATTTGAAATCGCCAACAAACACACCAACACTCAAAAGGATCATACCCCTATCTTGATAGCTCCACCCCCAAATTCATAAACATGCAATGCAGGCACCTCCCCCCTTAACGTGTGGGCACACCCCTTAGTGCTGATTGGCTACAATTGTGTTTTGATGCTCGGTCCGATTCACTTTCAACAGCGTTTCTCAGAAATCGCACTTCATGTTGTTAATAGGCCTGTCGCAATAATCTATATATCGATATATCGCACAATATATGTACATGACCTCAATAATTTTTTTGTGATGCAATATATCGCCCGTTATGTTTACATGTTAATGAATGTCACCCACATTTTACTCGATTGTGTCATCTTGTATGTTTTCCGTGACGGAGGCGAAAGTGGTTCTCAGGCAGTTCCTTCATACACAGAGCGGTTATCGACAGGTGGAAAAAAAGGCGCCATTTGAGGCGTTCTAGTGTTTTACTGAAAACTACTGATGGTGTGAGATGGTGGTCCAGTGGGTAAAACCATGGAACTGATACTCAGAAGGTTGCTGGTTCGATCCCAGCTGTCACCACCAGTGTGTCCTTGAGCAAGGCACTTTACTCCATGTTGCTCAAGGGGGATTGTCCCTGTAATAAGGGCACTGTAAGTCGCTTTGGATAAAAGCATCTGCCAAATGCATATTATTATTATTTTTTTAACTACTGACAGTTTGGAAGAATAAGCCCAAATGGACTCGATTTCAAAGCCGCAATCCCCTGTTCCGGGGCACATATAAATGTCAACGCAGAATGACGAGTGTTAAAGCCGTTTCACAAGGGAAAATGGTTTTATGATTTAATGATTTAATGATTTTTTTATTTTATTTAGGACAATATATTTCTTTCCCTTAATTTCCATGATCTGAAGAATTAAAAGGTAATTTGAAAGTGTGTAGGTCTACTTGCATTATTATGCTGTTATATTAGGATTATATATTCAGTGGCATAAAATAGTCTTAAAATGACAATAATATCGTTTATCGCAATTATTTCTGGGACGATATATCGCGAAACAAAAAGTAGTTATCATGACAGGCCTAATTGATAACAAATAATAGAATATATTTTCCAACTCTTTGTATTTCTCTCAATATGGCACAAGTTTATTCAAATCAATGTGATAAATGAGTTCGGTCAAAAGTAATCTAAAGGTAATCAAAAAGTAATCAGATTATATTACCATTATATTACCTTGTGTGTAATGTAATGGATTACGTTGCTAACTACAATTTTTGTCATGTAATTAGGAATCACTAAATAGCCCCGCTTCCACCAAACTTTCTTCCCAGGAACTCTTTCCCCCCAGACCTGCTGCTGTCTGTGTTTCCATGGCGTGTTTGCGGTCTAAAGTACCGCAAAGATTAGTCCTGTGACATATGACAGCGCGCGACTTTCCAGAGCCCAGTGCATTTCGTCCTCCGCAAATAAACTTAATAAAGCCTGAACCTCATCGTCGGTCCATCGGTCGCATTTTTTAAACTCTGTTGTTGATTTGAATAACAAACAACTCATACTGTACGAACCGCAAAATACTTTTAGGTTGAAATAAAAATGCGTGAGCTCAACCAATCGGCATGTTCAGCGTCCAAGTCCCACCCCCGAAAGTTCCTGAACTTTGAAAGATTACTACCTAGCGAGCAGGGCTGTTTTGAGGGGGAAATCTTTACCCGGAACTTTATTTAGACCCTGGTTCCTGCGGTCGAAACCACCCTAACGTCCCTAGTTCCTGGGGAAAGTTCCAGCGGAGGAAACCCTGCTAATGACTACAATTTGTAAGCAATCTACCCAGCACTGCTGAGAAGACGACATCCCATCATTTGTTACAAATTGTGGTTATGCAAAGTCTTACCTTTGTAGTGCACGTAGCTTTCAGTGGTTCCACTAATCTGTCCAGCCTTTGTACCACAGCAGCTGGACACAATTTAGAAACTCTGGCGAGCATAATGAAGGTCAACATCTGAAAAAACAGAAACATGAGCATCTTAAAGGGAATGAATGGTGCAAATATGCTTGCTTTAATCCTATGTATTGGACAATGTTAAATCATAATGCAATCTTATCCGATCCCTACCTCACCTAAAATACACTTACTTTAATGTCATAGTGGTCTTTCAGGCCTTCCTCAACATGATTCAGAAACTCAAAGATATCCAAACAGTCCAGGCAGCTGTCCAGCAGAGTGTACATGCATTCAAACGCCGCCTTACGGACATCCAACCCATCATCTACTGTGTGCTTGAAGGGGCCCATCTCAACCTGAGATATGATTTAAAGGGTTAGTTCACCTTAAAATGAAAATTCATGAATTACTCACCTTCATGTCGTTCCAAACCTGTAAGGCTTTCGTTCATCTTCAGAACACAGATGAAGGTCTTTTTGATGAAATCTGAGAGCTTTCTGTCCCTCCATAGACTGCTAAACAACTGAAATTTTGACGCTTCATAAGGTTCATAAAGAGATCGTAAAACGAATCAATTTGAATTGAGCGGTTTAGTCCAAAATTTTCTGGAGAGACACAATCTCTTAATATGATCAGATATAATTTAGGCTGTTATTCACATAATCATTCATCATCTCGTACATCAGTTGTGGTAAAAGGAAGCGCAAGCATGTTTGCTTGACGTGTGAGAACCAATGAGGTTCATTCTCATGTTACACAGCATGTTTGAGCTTCCTCAAAAACCAATGAGGCTCATTCTCGTGCGTTACGCAGGACGTTTGAGCCTCCGCAAGAGGTTTGTTCTCGCGCATCAAGCAGGTATGGTTGAGCTTCTATTTATGTTCGCTGATCAGTGTTTATATGTGAATAAAAGCCTAAATTCAATCTTCTTTCATTGTTCATAAGGGGATCAAGACTAAACTGCTCAATTCATATGGATTAGTTTTACGATCTATTTATTAACTTTTGTTATGGGAAAATTTAATCATAGCTATACATTAAACATTGCGCATGAAATGTTTATTGATTTGCATATTTTCATACAGAACCAGCTTACTAGGTAAAAGGTCATGTATAGATTTGAGCAAGTGCTGCTTTTCTTGTCATGTGTGGAAATTTACAGGAGGAGTGACTTTGTTTGGGAAACTGATAAAAAGCTGAGTGCTGTTATGTCTAGTTAGTGTGCACTCTGCAGACATTGAAGATGGCTGTATGACTGTGACTCATTTCTTGCAAGAAATTAAATCTTTATAAAGACAATTGGGCAGGTTTTGTCTCTTATTCAGTAATGCGGTGATAGTTTGAAATTTTGCCACGACAGTTGGTGTCAGAAGCGGAGATTCCATGGATGTGCCTTCCGGACCCTGGGAGCGGATGGTGACTGATCATCCTGGACTTTAGAGTCACAGCTCTACCCCGACATATTGAGGGAGAGAGGCCAACCGCTCAGGGGGTCTGGAGGGTCCGACCACTGGAACAAACGAACCCGAGGTGGCAACGGGACGCTTCTGGTAAGAGACAAACTTAAAATTCGGGGAAGAATTTTTGAAATTGAAAATTGAGTAAATTGAAAATTGAAATTGGGGTGGATAAACCATAGTGGGGTCTGACTCTGTGGCAAATGCAACGTGGTTGATTCGTTTATGGGATAGAAACTGAAACCATGTGGGCGAATGCAACGTGATTAAAATTGAGAGAATTTTGACATATCACGTGGGCGAGGAGACCGTGCTGTGAGCCGGTTTTGGGCTATTGGGAGCCAATAAGAGAGGACACTATTGGGAGTGTCCGCCCGTCTGGTCTTGGGTGAAGAGATCAGATCTGAACGGAGACGTCCGACAGATTCATTAGCGTACGCTAGAGGGGAAAAGCCACAGAGACAGACAGCCAGTATGGGGAAGTCCCAAAGCAAGCTAGCTGAATATGATACACCGGTATTTTGTCAAATGAGAAAATTGTATGGGAAGAATGCATGCAAGGCAGAGAAGTTAATTAATGATTTCCCAAACGAGGGAACACCAGACTGAAAGAGGTGAATGAGTCAGTTGAAGAGGGGAGATAAACTGAAAAGTTGTTGTGGGAAATGTGTGTGAGAAATGAGAACAAACAATGAAATGTTGGGGGAAAGAGGCAGATAAGAGAGAAAGGAAAATGTTGTCTTATCAGGCAGAAGTCACAGCTGTTTAGAGATCGCCGGTGAGTATGAACGTTGACTAAATTCTGGCTAACATTTTGAGTAATATGATCGGTAATTTGATTAGTCGGTATAAAGATTTTGAGATGGACAAGAGCAAACGCTGTAAGCAGCTCCGCTCTGAAGCCCTGACTTCAAAGAAATTTGCTGGACTGATGAAGGGAATGGGCAGATATGTTTTTATTGTAATTGGAAAGTTGATCAGCAAGTTGACTGGCTACAAACAAAGAGAGAACAAGAAAATTCAAATTTCTAGATGTTTGTGCATATTCATTAATTTGTAAAAATGGGTGAGGTGCCGTTTTACCCGAAGGGAAAATCTCAGAAGTGACTGAAATATACAATTGAGTAACTAAAAATAATGTTGGTGAAAAAGCAGATAGCACCATAAATTGCAAGCCATTGTCTGTTTTATTGGACAACGAGCGAGCTCTGTCCTCAGACAGACTGCCACTTTTGGAGCACACAGGTTGCATTGCTTCATAAGCTAAAGATGAGAGTGTTTAATTGTGCTCAGCGTGGCCATTTTGGACGTAATTGTGTCCGAACACCCATAAGGTGTAGAAAGTTTGGCAAATCAGGCCACCAGACTAAATTCTGTAAACGAAACCCAGTAAAAAGAAAGTAACAGAGATTTACACTCTGTCTATGAAAATGAGATAATAAGATTAACAAAGTCTTTAGTGATTATGTTTGAAGGAAGGATTTGAGATAATTTTAATATGAGGTTAAAATTAAAAATGAAGATGATAAAACATGCTGCAAAGATATATAACTCCTGATTAACCGAGTTTTAAATGAAAAATATAGAATAAATATGTTCTTGCTCTTCTCACTTTTGCAAAACTCTGATAATGATGATTTGACTGAATATTGGGTTGTTGAAAGAACTATAGGTGTTAAAATGTTGAAAGCCCTAGAAGCTGATGTTTTGGTTTCAAAAGATAAGCCTGTGCTGATCTGAAATAAACAATTTGTAATCTCAATCCGGCCACCACGTGGCCTAACTTGAGTAACGGAGACTCAATCTGAGTGGAAATTATAGTTTCTGAATTCATTGTGGGGGCAAAATACAAATATGAAATTCTGATCATTTGAAAATGTCAATTCTGGCAAAGGATAGAGTTAAAAGGAAAATGTCTGATGTTTATTTGAAAACAATTTTAATTTCTAGCCAGATCTTACACTGAGCTAGTGTGAAGAGTGAAAAGTTTATGAAAGTGCAGTGTACCAGCCCTGAAGGCCTCAGAGTCTCTCTCTCATCCCAGACCAGCTCAAAGCTGATATCTGAGCCTGTGCCACAGATGATAGAAGATATTGATGAGTAAAGGCACAGGGTATCATGTGAACATAATAGACAGTTATTTGTTAAGATATAAAAAAAAGGTGCCATCAAGAGGGCAATAAGACATGTTTTAAAAATACAGACTTTTAATGAACTGAAACGTTTGATGAATGTATGATATGACCAGTAACTTCTGTCTGCTCTTAGCCTTCACCATGTACAGAACTGATGGCCTTGGTCACAGATGTAGCAGAACATTAAAATGAATGGACAGGTGTTTTGGCTAAATTCACTGAGAATAATCTAAGCACTGCTATGGAGCAGCTTTGAAGAAGTATGATGGATTTTAGTGATTAAGTTGTGTTATAATTAACCTGTCTCCATGTTTTTAACTAATTTGAAAGCAGACCAGATGGCTCTGGTGACTCTTGAATGCACTTTCCAAAAGGCTCCAGAAAATATTGGATCCTGTTTAGGGTCAAAGATCTCAAAGTGATGACGAGGTTGAGCACGATGTGGTTTCACCGATGACGGGTAAGACTTCCTACGGCCTGACGGGGAGCAACCCAAGCCAGGGAAATCACGATAAGTCGCCTTGGACCCCCTACCAAAAAAAAAAAACAAAAACAAAAAAATATGGAGGAGGGGGTTTTATGTGAGGTGTGTATGAGAGGTGAGGCAGATGTCTGTGAGGCCAGCAGCATCTCTGTTGGGGGGGAAAGCTGTGTTTCGTAGGGGCCAAGGTCAAGACTGGACACAGCAGCCCCTGCCCTAATAATGGCCCCTCTATACCGCTCACCAAATACCGCATAAATTGAGAGCCAGGAAACACCCTGAAGAAAAGAGCAATGATTGGCATTTAAGAGCCAGCTGAGACCATACTGTGATTGTGATTGATAACCTTGTGGAACAGAACAAAATGTATTTGTATCAGTAAAGCTGTATGATATTGAACTAATATGTCTCTATCATAGTCTTAATCCTGCAGGTCATTAGATGGCAGAGGATAATTTGGAGACATGGTGATGGCTTTAAGAGGACGGCTTTTGAAGTTTAAAGAGAAGTTCTGGATAACAGAGGTATCTAAACTAAGGATAACTTGAAACAATTTCACAGTATAACTTATTGGAGATGTTCTAATTTGAAAATTCAACAGTTAAATTTCTAAACTTTGTGAAGGATTAATAAATGAAGGGTTAGTGAATTTAACATTATAGTAAAAGTCTTAGAAGACTGTTGAAAAGATAAATCTGGGTGAGAGAGGGAGAGAGAGACTGCTTCAGTGGAACCAGGGATTGTACTCTGCCTGCGACTGAGACAAAACAAAAACAATGATATCAGAACAAAACAACCCAACAGACTTTTCTAAGAATAGATTAGTAATGAACAGATTTGAAAACTGGTTAAGAAACCATGTAAAAGCACATTTTGAGAATGAGCAGTTCATATTTATGTGTCCTGATTGAGTGTAGTGTGCCATTAACCTCTGGAATGAGTGTTTTTATCATCACAGATGGGTTAGTTAAGTGAAACAACAAACACTAAAGAAGCTGATTATTCTGAGCGAATCTGGTGAAAAGATGATCCAGAACATGGACGAGCTGTAAATGGATTGGTATCCAGCTCAGTCTGTTAATGGTAATTATGACTACTTTGTCATTTATGATGTTGTTTTGAATTAATCTATGGATTAGTGCATATGTTAAAGCGGAATAGTTAAAGATTGCCGTCCATCATGGGTTTAACACCCTTGTATAAATTCAACAGAGGGTAAATTTTATAGACTGGACGGCAGAGACAAGGAGACAAATCAACTAGACTAAATTATCCAGAGACTCCCTAGTATTTATGAAAGGTCAGAGGGCAAACAAAGGGAGAACTTCTTAGAAGCAAAGAGTTTTATTTTATGTTTCCTCTGAATGGAGGCATGACATTAGATGTCTATGAAAACTACTATTTATGTATATAGAGAACCACAATTAATTTTAAAGAAGCAAGTGACTTTATGTCTTTCTGTGTGACTGGGATTGAGATAAGAGGAATAATGTGACAAGTTAAAACAAGAGAGAAATAGCCCAAAAAGATTGATTTTTTGGTGGAAAATTGATTTATGAACGAGTTATGAACACCCTAACACTAAGTGTTAATAGACATATATGAATTGAAAAATCATTTTGAAACGGCTTTAAAGAAATGGATGATGACTTATAGAACAAATTTGAATACTTTATAAAGTGATATGGGAGATTATAAAGATTTGCAAGTTCTTGGTAAAGTTATAACAATTTTGGGTTTAAGTGGCAAGGTGAGGATTTGATTATAAGTGCCACTGCCAAATGACATGAATTAAGAGGTTTAAGATTTTGGGCCAGTTGGAGTGTAGGTCTAAGGAGGTTTAATGGACAGGGGATGGAGAAAAGGGTACTTTGGAAAAGAGCCCTGATGAATTGATGTTGAATGGTTTACTGATAACAGGAACTGAGAAGATTTTTATAAAAATTGGATATTGAGTATGATTAAGTATGATGTCACGAGATAAAGATGAGTGAACGAGCTGATTGAATGTAATATGAATTGATAACTATGTCATTTTGATGAAGTGTATTTAACATAAATCTAAATTTGTTTATGTTCATGGATGGTTAAATATGGTGTGCGCTATGATTTGTGAGAATGGGTCTGCTGGAAATAGTATGTTTAACAAAAACAGGGTGGTTTGAAGAATGATGTTGAAACAACTGACTAGAGGAAGGTTGATTGTGAAGAACAGTGAGAAACTGTGGGCATGTAGATAAGAATGTAGCATGAAATCGAGGTAGAGAGCGAAGTGACCCCATTGGCAGACACACAAAAGAGAATCAGTGCATGATAGACATTTGTGCTTTGGAACTGTGTCCTGCATGGACAGAGGTGTCCTCTGAACTGTGAGCAAAGCACAAAATGTCAACTGAAGGGTGCTTTATGTAAAGACTTAAAGATGGATTATTATCTATCTTACTTATTTTTATCGTTTAGTTCGAGTTGGACCATTATTATGTTTTGGACCCCAAAAAGGTCTGTTATGATTTTGATTAATTAAGAGAGCAACTGATTGTTTGTTTCTTCATAGGTGTTTTCTAAAGTGTGTATTGGGTCTCTGAGGAGTGACTGAGGGTCTGGCCTAGGGATGTGTGATGTGTCACTAAACGCTTGATAGCAACAAGGTGTCGTGTGTTTGGATTTTGTAGGTATCACACACCCCTAACATGTCGGAAGTGCAGTAACAGTGCTTGCTCACTTAGCCCGGCTTCCAGAGATGAAATATGGATTTGTCTTTCATTTTATAGGATATTTTCAGTATGTTTTGGGGAAAACCTTCTGGTCAAGACTGCAGTTCGTAGCTTGACAGAAGCATGCAAGCTGATGGAGGGTAAGAGTGTAACGATGTACACAGACTAGCGTTATGCGTTCGGAGTTGAGCACGATTTTGGGGCGCTGTGGAAACGCAAGAAAATGTTAAAGTCTGATGGGCGCACAATTATGAATGCTGCTTTTGTGTCTAATCTGCTAGACACAATTTTCTTGACTGGCTAGGTTGCTATCTGTAGAATGCGCAGCGAAACTAACAACAAAGAGTTTATTTCAACAGGAAACCATAAGAGCAGACGCAGCGCGAAGGCCGTGGAGGTGCAACAGACGACACAGCCAGAATGTTTTTATTATCTGAAATAACCACGAATGTTTTGCCTTCCTTATAGACTATGCAGTCTTTCAACTCAGGGCCAGAGAAAAGCAGCGATGGGAACAGTGCGACCGCACTGTGCAAAATGGCGTCTGGACGAGTAGTGATGGCAAGCCTTGTTTACCCCAAAAATATTTTCGATGATTATGATTAATGGCTGCATGGGCGATCACGCAGCCAAAGGGGGAATGATACTCAAATGATGGAGGTTTATGAGGAGGTTTTAATATTTGCTGAAAATTTTCGCATCTTGATGCGTACACGAAAATGAGAAAAGGCCTTGAGTAAATCGGAGCCCGTTTGAGACCACCATTCATGGGAATGGAAGGGGGTAAACAATAGCTTACATCAATAGAATTGTGAATTATTGCAAAGAGATGTCTTTTCTGTTGTCTAAGGTCTGTGTGCAGGTAAAATTTGGGGAAAATCAGCTGGGACTCCTTTACATGACATCAAACCAGGTGATTTCGGGTTGATAGAGGGCAACGGGAGGAGGAGCTGGAAGGCGAAAAGGTGGCTGGGGCCTTACCAAATCCTCCTAACAACGCATACTGCCGTAAAAGTGGCTGAGAGGGTGACGTGGGTACACGCAAGCCACTGCAGAAAGTTTTCCACCAGCAGGAAGGGGAGGAGCGAAACCAGAAGTGAAGAAAGCCATGACAAGGTGCCAGGGGAACAAAGCCTGTACTTTGGCACGGCTGCAGAAACAATAGCTAGAGATAAAGACGAGATGCTGGCTTTGTCTGCAAATGTCCCATGCCTGCAAAGCAGTACCACTGACTGTTGTAACACTGAATGAAACTGACTGTTTGATCCCGCAGCAAATGACTGAGATAGTGAGAGCTGCGAAGGACATTGAGCACGGGAAAATCCCAACAAAACATCCAACATCTGACTGCGAGAGGACTGAAGTCAGAGTCTGAGTCAGAATTGACACGAATAATGAAACAACCGAGAATTGTACAGCGGTAGTGACTAATTTTACCTGCCAGTTTAGAAGACCAAATTACACTTCACCTGCGACAGTTTGGGTTTATGGTTAAGCTTATCATTTTATGTCGAGTGTTGGCAGGTTGCTGTTACCCAGCTTTGATGAATGTGGGGACATCTGTGTATTTACCGGGTAATGAAAACAAGAAAAAGGATAGACAGAGGAAAAAGTTAATTCTGTGATAGGGACTTTACCAGATAGAGCAAATGTGGGTTGGTCTATTTTCCTGGGGGTGGGTACAGCAGAATCGATAAACAAGAAAAATGGGTTAGCATGGACTGTACTAGCTATAGCTAATAGCACGGAGCACACTTTAACAATGGTAGATGAGGAAATGAAGCAAATCCGAGATGCAGATATCCAAGACAGACTAGTTTTAGACATGATAACAGCTGAGGAGGAGAGAGTTTGGAAAATGCTTAGGGTATCGTTTTGCTTTCATATTCCAGATTATAGTGACAATGTAACCAATATAATTGAGTACCCTACATGAGACAGGCTGTAAGAAAACTGGAGAGGGAAAAAGCTGATGACTGATGATTTGGTTGGATGACAAATCTGAAGGGATGGGGATATTGATTATGTTTTACTGTTTTGCAGGTTTTTGCAATTGTTGTACTGATTTGTATGTGTTCACAATGTATTTTCAACGCATTTCCAGGATGGTTCAACGAGTAGTGAAGTCCAGTGTATCACAACAGATGGTCAAATTAGACATTTATGACGAGTACGACGAATGGATGAACAAATTTAGTGATAGGAGATAGTGACTAGCAAAGAGAAGAATGAAACAAATTAGGGGATTATGTTTTCGTTGATTTAAATCTGGGCGGCCTTTGGAGGCCTCAGATATCTAAATATTATAACCATGTTTTTATGTTTGAAGTGAAAGGGGGGCTTTAACCACAAAATCAGCCTATGCATATTTTCTCTCTTCACAAATTCAAGAGTGTGATGAGAATAGATTATTGAATTGGATTATTACTATTATTTTTCATTCAGTTTAGATTTTTGCTTTAATTATTTAAAAAACTTTGTTCTTACATTTATTCATTTTTCATATTTAGCCTTTTTAACCTTACTATTATGTTTACTTATTTTTGAGTTTTCAGTCATAAATATATATATATATACAATGATAAAATTTTTCATTATGGTTTATCAATGATGTGATAAAAAGAGGGGATTGTTATGGGAAAATTTAATCATAGCTATACATTAAACATTGCGCATGAAATGTTTATTGATTTGCATATTTTCATACAGAACCAGCTTACTAGGTAAAAGGTCATGTATAGATTTGAGCAAGTGCTGCTTTTCTTGTCATGTGTGGAAATTTACAGGAGGAGTGACTTTGTTTGGGAAACTGATAAAAAGCTGAGTGCTGTTATGTCTAGTTAGTGTGCACTCTGCAGACATTGAAGATGGCTGTATGACTGTGACTCATTTCTTGCAAGAAATTAAATCTTTATAAAGACAATTGGGCAGGTTTTGTCTCTTATTCAGTAATGCGGTGATAGTTTGAAATTTTGCCACGACACTTTTTAAAGCATCAAAGTTTCAGTTGCGTAGCTGTCTATGGAGGGACAGAAACCTCTCAGATTTCATCAAAAAGATCTTCATTTGTGTTCCAAAGATGAACGAAAGTCTTATGGGTCTGGAACGGAATGAGGGTGAGTAATCAATGACAGAATTTAAATTTTTGGGTGAACTATCCCTTTAACATGCCATAATTAGGTAAAATCCACAATTAATTTTCACAATTATACTTTTTTTCAGGGTTTATGTATAAGCATTTACAGTATTTTGCACACCACCTTTTACACACTGTTTACATATCATGTGCTTTTAATGTTCATAATTTGTACCTCTCGAACAAGGTCTTTTCTGATCTGGGTCTCATTGTATAGATGTGGGAGAAGTGATGTCAGAAGTCCACGGATCAGGGAAGGTTTGTTGTGGGCAGCTGAATTGAACATGACTAAAGCCACTCGCCGAACATTGAGGTCAGAGTCCTGGAGAGTTTTCAGGAAATCACCTAATAGCAGAATTACAAACTTGGCCATTATTGCAAGGGTCTAAGACGGTATCTATCATGCATTCACCAATATATATATATATATATATATATATATATATATATATATATATATATATATACACACACACACACACACATATATATATATATATATATATATATATATATATATATATATATATATATATATATATATATATATATATATATATGTATATGTATATGTATATGTATATACAGTATACTGATCAGGCATAACATTATGACCTAATATTGTGTTGGTCCCCCTTTTGCTGCCAAAACAGCTCTGACTCGTCGAGGCATGGACTCCACACCCCTGAAGGTGTGCTGTGGTATCTGGCACCAAGATGTTAGCAGCAGATTGCGAAGGTGGGGCCTCCATGGATCAGTTTGTTCAGCACATCCCACAGATACTCGATTGAGATCTGGGGAATTTGGAGGCCACATCAACACCTTAAACTTGTTTTTGTGCTCCTCAAACCATTAATAAAACATTTTTGCTTTGTGGCAGGGCACATTATCCATTATCCTGCTGAAAGAGGCCACAGCCACCATGGAATACTGTTTCCATGAAAGGGTGTACATGGTCTGCTACAATGCTTAGGTAGGTGGTACGTGTCAAAGTAACATCCACATGGATGGCAGGACTCAAGGTTCCTCAGCAGAACGTTGCCCAAAGCTTCACACTGCGTCCGCTAGCTTGCCTTCTTCCCATAGTGCATTCTGGTGCCATGTGTTCCCCAGGTAAGCGATGCACACGCACCCGGCCATCCACGTGATGTCAAAGAAAAGGCCACCTTCTTCCATTGCTCCGTGGTCCAGTTCTGATGCTCACGTGCCCACTGTTGACGCTTTTGGCGGTGGGCAGGGGTCAGCATGGGCACCCTGACTGGTCTGCGGCTATGCAGCCCCATAAGCAACAAACTGCAATGCTCTGTGTATTCTGACACCTTTCTATCAGAACCAGCATTTCTTGAGCAATTTGAGCTACAGTAGCTTGTCTGTTGGATCGGGCCACACAGGTCAGCCTTCACTCCCCACGTGCATCAATGAGCCTTGGCCACCCATGACCCTGTCGCCGGTTCACCTTCCTTGGACCACTTTTGATAGATACTGACGACTGCTGACCGGGAACAACCCACAAGAGCTGCAGTTTTGGAGATGCTCTGACCCAGACATCTAGCTATCGCAATTAGGCCCTTGTCAAACTTGCTCAAGTCCTTACGCTTGCCCATTTTTCTTGCTTCTAACACATCAACATTGAGGATAAAATGTTCACTTGGTGCCTTATATAGCTATAGCCCACCCACTAACAGGTGCCATGATGAAGAGATAATCGGTGTTATTCACTTCACCTGTCATAATGTTATGCCTGATCGGTATATATATATATATATATATATATATATATATATATATATATATATATATATATATATATATATATATATATATATATATATATATATATGTATATAATTTACATTTATTAAAGTATATGCAGTTTACCAATGCATCCTTTGAGGAGTGAGTCTATGGCCATAGGGTGGTCTACGATAGTAAACTTCACTGCAGTTACAACCGTACTGCGGGAAAGAGGAGACCCTGGAAGAACAACAAATGCTTGCTTGTTTATATTTGTGCAGCCCAGTCATGTATATCAAACACTTGATTAAAACCCCATCTTAAAACTATACATTTGAAACTAAAGTCAAGGTAACGTTTCATCTCATATTACCTGAGGACAGTTGTTTCTTTAGCCTTGGTAGAAGTTCAGATGGACTGACCAATGTGAGTTTCCCCAAACATTCGGCTACAATATTGCGAGTGCCCTCTTCTGCGCATTCACAGTGCTTGAACAGCAGAGCCCAGATGTTCTCCACATGAGGCTTGAGACTTTCGGCTGACAGAGCAGTGATCATTTCCTTGAGGGAGTGCAGAAGCAGGTACTGTCTCTTTGGTTGGCTGCCAATCTCCTTGAGCATGAATGGCAGATACTCCCCCAAGTTTCCAACACAAATGTTTCCCAGGGCGAAAGATGCGGCAGACTTAACTTCCTCGTTCTGAGAACTGAATGCTTCCATTAGGACGCCCTTCAGCTCCTTGTGTCCTTCGAAGTTCATAAACCGTCCAATTTCCCCAAGACACAACAACGAGAGAATCCTCGCTGACTCGGATGATTTGGGGTTCTTTACCTCCTGGATAAGGTTGGTAACCACTCCAGAAGCTTCTTTGGGGCAGGCCATCGACAACGCTGCTACACCTTTGGCCACAGAGTAGTAGGACTGTTTATGCACAGACATGGAGTCAGTCGACTTTGAATCATAGAAAGGCCGTCTCAAGGCTTTCAGAAGGTCACTGTAACCCATGTTGTTGGCCTTTGTTGCTACAAGAACCTGGAAGAACTCAAGTATTGAATTAAGAGCACCTCCTTGTAGCAGTGGAGAATGAACTAAGTTAAGCACTTCAGGTAAGATCATCCCCCCAATTTTGCTCAAAGAGGATGGGCAAACTTTGGCCATACACGTGATCAGTGTTATGGTTACCTGTGAGATATGCATATCGCTCTCCTGAATCAAAGCAGGTACTTCACTCAGTATGGACTCTATCATAGGGGGCTTGAAGCTGTCGCTGTAGTTTGTGACCATCACATTCAGGGCTGTTATCGTGTTCAACTTAAGGGCCCGCTGGTTTTTCCGCAAGAAGGATCCAAGCATTGGAATCCCCTCTGTTAAAATGGGTCTTAGGTCGATTTTAAGTGGCGAGGAAGCGACAAGAGTCAAAGTCTTCACTGCGATAAGCCTGGTGATTTCATTTTTAAGCCTTTCCAGAAATATCTGCAAGGTGGGCTGCAGGTCAGCACCAAGCTGGTCACCCAAATGACTCAAAATGTGACCCATGCAGAAAATGGCCCGCTCTTTTACTTCTTGGTCTATGTCAGCCGCCTTTAACCTCTTCGAGGTGCAATCAAACACGGTCTTTATGTAAGGCTTGGCATCAAAAGTGATGGGCTTGTCCAGGGGCCGCATGAGCTTGACAATCTGCTGGGTGACTTGGAGGGCCTCAGATGTGATTTTATAAAACGGATCTTCGACACATTGGATCACCGGTGGTAAGATGACATTAATGTGTGGGTGGAAGATCTCTGGGTTGTGGCTACTCAAGAGAACATTGAGGAAAGATAGGGCGTCAATCTTCATATTTGAAGAGGTCGACTTGTCTGTCAAGGAGTAAATAATACCTAAAGAGAGAGAAGATTTTAAATAAATGTATGGAAAATAATATGCTACAAAATTGGTTAAAGAGTGCAGTTGGATGACAAATGTCCAAGGCAACTTGATCATTGAAGTATCAGGGATTAATTTATTACAACTCATATGTCAGATAAGACTATAAAAATTAAGTGATTAAACTCAGCAAAGAAGACCATCCTAGGTGCGACCATTTTCGCATCACATTGTGTCACGCTGCAACTACTTGAGGCCGTTAACGGTGGAAATGTCAAGTCATCTTAATTTATATAGTGCTTTTTACAAAACATATTGTTTCTAAATAGGTTTAAAAATGCAAGTTTTTGAAAACAATACCATTTCACGATACAGCAATATGATAACGGTTTTCGTCATCTCTGTGTAAACTTCAAAAATGTGAATCTGTGAAAACGGCATGCACCTGCGTATTACATGTTTAGTCTATAGGCTGGCGTGTTTGAAAGCTTATGTGCAGGGGCATAGTCTTTCGTTACAAAGTAACTGCCAATTGCTTGTCTGGCATGCATAATACAGCATTTTTTGTCAGTTCCACAGATCTGTGTGAACAGGAATTATTTTGAGAATGTTTTCATCTGTACTGAGGGAAAATAAAAGTTTGTCATGTCGATGAGGGCTTTGCAGGGGATAGTCTAGTTGACACATCTCTGCTGACACTTCAGGGCAGCGTTGTGGTCATGTCTAGGCACAGGTTCTTTAAGGGTGCGTTCACACTTGTCATGTTTGGTTAAATTAAAACGAACCCTGGTGCGATTGCTCGGTTAGTGCGGTTCATTTGAACATATGTGAACGCTGCCATACGAACCCTGGTGCGCATCAAACAAGCGGACCGCTAAAAAGATGGGTCTCGGTCTGCTTCCAAACAAACTCTGGTGTGGTTTGATTGATATATGAACGCAACACGGACCAAAGACATGTAAACGGACCAAAAACAGGACGTGCTGTCACAAGATGCCGCTACAAGTCAGCTGATTTGACGACGTGGAAAGATCGGTGTATCCAAAATGAGTAGAGGGCAAACGTGGAGCAATAAGGAGGTAAAGTGCCTCATCAATATATGCAGATCTTCATTTCTGCATACAACGGAGGAAATCCTGGTGCTGTTTTGAATGTTTTGAACATTTTATGAGCGCTTCGTGAGTTCTCAGCTAGTAAAAATAAAACCATATGTGCACGCATAAAATTATCTTGTTTAATTTAGCACACAGCATTGTTTTGAATGTTCGGTAAGCAAGCTCCGTCGCGAAATATAAAGCCAACCAATCAGGTTGTGACCGTATCCCTATGCCTTTGGTTCGGTAACTTTAGGTTCGCTGTTAAAAATGCCAGTGTGAACGCTAAGCGGACCAGGACTATATGTTTTGTTTTTGTTTTTTGGTCCGGACCAAACAAACCGAACTACAAGTGTGAACGAACCCTAACTGATTTTGATACGGCCCGGATCCGGCTGACTACAGTAAACCTTGGGATAAACTGAGGGAATAATATTAACATAGATGCCATTCTTCTTATGATGTAATGAGTACATCAGGTGTTATGGGTAGTGTTCCCGGTTCCGGCTGACCTAATTTATGCAGCCTAATAATAATTTTACATGATTTGAATTATAGAAATTGTGTTATGTGTATGCCAGGTTAAAGAGATGCGTTTTTAGTGTAGATTTAAACTGTATGTCTGCTTCCCGAACAATGCTAGGAATACCGTTCCAGAGTTTGGGTGCTAAATAGGAAATGATCAACTGGCCAGAATTTTGAGATTGCAATAGACATGATGAACTATAATGCGTTTAGAGCTTGCTCAAGTACTGCTCAATGTACAATGTTTAATAGGGAGCCAATGCAGTGTTGACAGAACCAGGCTAATATGGTCATACATACACCTGGTTGTAGTAAGAACTCTAGCTGGTGCGTTTTGAACCAGCTGAAGTTTGTTTATTAAGCGAGCAGGGCAACCACCTAGTAGAGCATTACAATAATCTAGCCTTGAGGTCATGAACGCATGAACTAACTTTTCTAAATTTGTCATTGAGAGCTTGTGTCGTAATTTAGATTCATTTTTAAGATGGAATGTCAATGCAAACTTTACAAAATAATTGTCCTTCTTGTCAGAAGTAGCGCAAACTTGTAGAGTATGCTAGAATTTTTATGGGGCATCAGTTTACTGTCAGTAACTCGTAACCCTGCATCCGGCATAGACAGTATAAGTGGTTTTATAATGGGTTATTACGTTTTTTGATGTGTTACACCACTTACATCCGGTGTAGACAGGGTGTTAGCATAGCATTTCATGCTAAATGTCTTTTAATCTGACCTGGAATGAGGGCTGGAATGTGCTCTCCTAGTTGACTGGGCAGTACATTAGCCATCTCTGTCAAGAGACTGAAGCAACCTTGCCTACTTCTCAAGCTCTTCTCCTTAAGCTGCCGGTGTAAGGCTTTTACTATTGTCGGTACCTGTGAGAGCAGGTGAGAGCTATTTTTAGGAGATATGCACCATGTAGTTTGGGTCAATAGCCTGCAAACAAGCATACCTGTTTCTTCAAGAGAAAGACAGCTGGCTCCTCTTTAGCTCCCGTGTCCAAAGTGGGACCGTGAGGGTGCCTGGTCTGTCTGAGCAAAGCCACAAAGGCTGAGAAAATGTCAGTCTTAACATTCTCCTCACGTTCTTTGAAGCGGGACACCAACGTTGGGCCTACAGATCCATAAAGCTCCACCAGCAGATCCCTGCGGCTGCTGATTATCGCCTCCAGACATTTCACAGAGGAACGCCGCACCTTCCAGCTCATGTCCTCATCATCACTGTATTCATCATCAGACTCTATAGATTACAAGTGTGTTGACTGTGAAAAACACACTCAGAGTGGGCAGCACTACATCCGCCATCTGCCTCATCTCATACATAGCTAGAGAAACTTGACTTTGTATGAACCATTAGTAATGATTTTTTTTATTCTTTCCAAAAAGATAATATTGATGTATGCTTAAATATGGAATTATAACTCTTAAAATTGCACAAGGTCAATTAAATCACCCTGATCTTCATCCTCTCTTTCCTCAATGTCCATACTGTCATCCTGGTCATCGTCAACATCATAGTTGTAATTGGGGTCGTAGGTTATGTACTTCAAACACAACTTGATAATTGTTGGGATGTGAGGGGACATTTCCTTTGGACATCTGTAAAAAAAACAGGAAAGAATTTCTGACTTAATATCTGACATACAAGTACACAGAGAGAGAGAGAGAGAGAGAGAGAGAGAGAGAGAGAGAGAGAGAGAGCATGGTGTCATGTTTTAAAAAGCAGAATTTTAACGTTATAAACCAAGTAGTTTTACCTGCTAACAAAAGCTTCGAAAGCTTGAAAGCAGAACTCGCGTAGCTCATCATCTTCCACGTTACAAAACTTCACCACCATGGGTACAATCTTCTCCAGGTGTTCACCTTCATACCATCATAAGACTCAATATTAATACAGCAACCATGTCATATTCAAAATCTCCAAAAGACATTTTAGAAATTGACCCCTATACCCTTAAATTTGGCACTATTTGAGGGGACAGCCATTTGTAGTGATGTCCGAAACCATAGTGGACGTTATCAAGTGCACTTATTCAATCCCTCAATACACCACAAAAACAAGTGTACAACCAATATACGCTCAACGGCTAGAGAATACCCATAATGCACTGTGACGGTCGCGCCAACTTAATTCCCGCATCTCTCCAGAAGATGCCGCCCGTAGCTGAATCCTCAATCCATTTTCCAAACCGCTATTCCAATGTGGGTCCAGCGTAATACATAGGTATAAATTCCTTTTTAAATGATTATTACATTGTTTAATTAAGGTTTAAAAATGCTATTTCAAGACAAATATTGTCATTACTACTGGAGCTGCCCATTTGCTAAGTTTCAAATTATTATTAAACAGCAAGCAGAAACTATGCAAAAGCGGCAGTTCTTCCAGTGCACTCAGTGTCCGAATTCACTCACTCGTTTTCATTCACTCCTTCAAGTGAACTATATTAATTTGTTACATTTATATAGCGCTTTTGTAGGCACTCAAACAATGCGCTTTACATAGAAGGGGGGGAATCTCCTCAATCATGGAATGGGGATGATTAGGAGGCCATGATGGACAGGGGCCAATTGGCATATATGGCCAGGATGCCGGGGTTACACCCCTACTCTTTATCGAAGGACATCCTGGGATTTTTAATGACCACAGAGAGTCAGGACCTCGGTTTAACGTCTCATCTGAAGATCAGTGCTTGTTAGAGTATAGTGTCTCCATCACTATACTGGGGTGTTAGGACCCACACAGGGTGAGCACCCCCTGCTGGCCTCACTAACACAGCAACCTAGTTTTTCCCAGGGCTCAGCCCTGCTTAGTTTCAGTGGAAAACCAGTCTTGGGCTACAGGGTGATATGGCTGCTGGCAATATCCTTGGAGTAATGTAGGGAATAGTGAATGAGGGTATAGGGGGAGATTTCAAACACAGCACATGTTTTAACTTGATAGATTTTTATCTTTGCTAGTCTCTTCTCTTCCCTCTGCTGGTCACACTGTAATACTACAGTCCCTCAACATTGACGGACAGAATTCTAGCATAAATATAAAATCAGCTCTCACCAATTCTGTGTCCTCCTCGTCTGCTGACCGTGGCCAAGCACTGGATGTAAGTGCGGACGCTGGCGGTGGGCAGTCCACGGGACAGCTCGCCCATGAGGTTTTCGGTGAGCTGAGTGAACAGAGCGGGGCTACAACTTGGCACCAGGTGACCCAGCGCGATAATAGAGCGTTTCCTTACAGCCATACGAGGACTCATGAGCTGGGCGAGGAGACCGGTCAGAATTGACTGATGGAAGCTCACCAGAGCAGTGCTCAACCTGTCAAGTAATGCATTAGACTGATGGGCGAATGTTCATACACACTTTTCATGCAAGTACAAGGCATTTTGACCAACCTGCCCAGCATGTCGGAAAGAATATCCAAAGCCTCCAGCTGAACGGACACGTCGTCTTGCATTCCCAATGCTCCAATCAGCTGGGACGTGATCTTCCTACAGACGTTGACTGTGAGGCTCAAACCTTAAATACAATACAACAACTATGACCAAAAAGATCCGGAAAATTTGACATTTCTCTATTATTTCGGCATGATACCAGTAGATGAAGATGGCAGTTCAGCGATGACAGTCTTTAGGCCCATGCTGGAAATGTCCCTCAGCTGCTCTTTGTTGGACACCATGTTGGAACAGAGAGTGTCCACCATCGTCTCCACCTGACACTCCTTCACTTTTCCCACTAGAGGACCAAGACTACACAAACCAGAAATAATTGTGAACACCAACCATATCGTTCATGTTTGGAGGAAAATCTGAGTGAGAAAATACCATTTGACGGCTAGATTCTGCACTTCTCCGTTTTTGTCCTCCAGGAGTTTGAGCAGCATGGTCACGACTTTCCTCTCGCTCTCCTCGTCCAGTTTGATCGAGTCCTTCTGGAGCTCCATCATCAGGTCATTGGCTGCCATAAACCTTTCATTTGTTTCACCATAGTGAAATGAGTTTTGATGTACTTCACAACCACTTTACTCAAATAGCATGGTGCATGTCCAAATATTACCGTGGTAAATACTAGCGAGATAGTAGCACTTAGTTAGCAAAACTGTTTTGTATGAGGACTCTGTATGATGGTTTTGTAAATCATATATTCAAGATGACATTTTTAAATTACGACATACTGCGTCATAAGTGTGAGATAAAAATCTAAAAATTATGACATAAAAAGTTGAAATATGTAATACAAATTATCACATTTATAGTTATACATAAAAAAGTAAAAAAATATAAAAAGTTGAAATATTAAATATGAGTCATATTTATAGTTATGAAATTAAAGTCAAAATCATGACATAAAAAGGTGAAATATGACATACAAAGTTGAAATGATAGTTTTGACATTAAAAAGTAAAAATTACACAAAAAGCTGAAATATGACATACAAAGTCATATTTATAGTTATGAAATTAAATTCAAAATTATTACATAAAAGGTTGAAATGACAGTCAAAATGATAGTTTTGACATTAAAAAGTCCAAATTATGATATGAAAATGTTTAAAAATGACATGAAGTTGAAATGAGTTATGAAATTATAATGTAAAAATTGACACAAAAAGTTGAAATATGACATACAAAGTCGAAATGATAATTATAACATTGAAAAGTTGAAATTCTTATACAAAGTTGAAATGTGACATAAACAAAGTCAAATTCATAGTTATGACATAAAAAGTCAAAATTATGACAGAAAGTCGTAATTTCTTTTGTGTCATAATAAAAAAAAATCATCTCATAATTATGACTATGTCGTAACCTGTCAAAATTCCGACTTTTTATGTCATATCATGATTATGTCATAAATTATGACTTTGTAGATCATCATTTCAACTTTATTTCATAATATCAAAGTCATTATGACTTAGTATGTAATTGACTTAGGCCCAGTATGTCACAATTTCGATTTATTATGTCATAATTATGACGTAGTATGTTTTATCTAATAATCGTGATTTAGTATGTCACAATTTCAACTTTTTTTCAATTAAGATTTACCAAAGCATGATTTTTTTTTCTTATAAATGCCAGAAATGGGCTTTCATAATTTGGGAACAGCAAATTAGAAACTGAATTCTGTAGGAATTGTGACAGTAATCATAAATGATGATTAATTTAATATTTAATCCAGATTGATTGGGTTTACGTTTCCATTTATTCTCCAAAATACAAATAAAATAGAATAGTGTTCATATAGATCGAAATGTCATGCAAACAAATCGTTTTCAGTAGCCTATGTCCACAACAGTTTTCATTTACAAAGATAGCCAATGTTGACTCCAGTTCACTAGTTTCAAAGGGTTAATAATAATCTGAAAATGATTATTTAAGCCACATATAAAAACTGCAGGCCTTTGCTTTGTCATTGGCCTATTTTTGTAAACATTAGTCGTGAGTCTGAAACATGCGTCTATAACACACACTGCCTTACCGAAAGTCTTTGTCAGTTGATGTCATTTTTTCCAATAGATTGGAAATGTAAAAGGTAACATTCGACATCTTGACTTTTTAAAGTAGTGCACTGAATGGCGATGAAAATATTAATACAGAAAGTTGAGCTTGATTAAGATCATAGCGCCTGGCTGGACACTGGACAGACTGGGACATATGACACTCTCGGGCAGTTATAAATAGAGATGGGTGATATTAATTTGAATCGCTTTGCCGCCCTCTGCTGCAATCAATGTAACCTGCAGGACGGGGACGGAAGAATTAAGCGGAACCTTGTTTTTGTTCCACCCGGACACTTTAGCAACGGAAATACAGTCCGCACTGAGCGGTCAGTCTGCCACGTCGGAAATATTATCAGTATTTTTATTTCTAAAGATCAGAACGTTTTTAAGGCGTTGAAGGAGTTTGTAGGAGGGATATAGGCAAATATGGTGAGTGTTGCATTAACATTATTGACTGGGGTTTCGTGATAAATTACCTGATGGAAAATGAAATGTATTTTTTTACGTGTCAAAAGACTCATTTAGATATGGTTCGAATTTCAACTCTTTATAAAACAGCTCTGATAATATAAAACAATTATTTTTGATTATGTTATGTTAACAAAAAGTGCTATGTTGGTTCAGGGTTTCAATAATTATTATTCTCGGTCAGTTTTGGCAATGTTGGATCCGAGTTTAATGAGCTATCAACTAATTAAATGTTGTGTTTATATTTATTATATTTACTGCTGTCAATTGATCAAAATATTGTAATCAGTTAGTTACATAAATGATTATTAAATAATATATTAGTATTGGTTGAAAAAAACGCCAAAATATCATTAAAATATGCGGGTTTATTATCAATGTTGGTAACAATATTTCTTTCATAACCTGTGATAGTTTTTTCAGGATTCTTTGATGAATAAAAAGTTTAAAAAGAACAGCATTTTATTAAAATAGAAATATTTTGTAACAATATACACTACCGTTCAAAAGTTTGGGGTCAGTAGTTTTTTTTTTTATTCCTTCTTTTGAGAGAAATAATAATACTTTTATTCAGCAAGAACGTGTTAAATTAATCAAAAGTGATAGTAAAGATATATATTGTTAGAAAAGCATTCTATTTTGAATAAATGCTTTTTAACATTTTATTCATCAATGGATCCTGAAAAAATAAACAGCGGATAAAATAATAATACAAATAATAATATTAATAAATAAATAAAAATAATAAAAACTTATAACATTGAGGATAAATCATAATGATTTCTGAAGGATCATGGGACACTGACAACTGGAGTAATGATGCTGAAAATTCAGCTTTGGTCACAGGAATAAATTATATTTTAAAGTATATTAAAACAGAAAAACATTATTTTAAATTGGAATAATATTTCACAATATTACTGTATTTTTCTGTATTTTTGATCAAATAAAAGCAGCCTTGATGCGCATAAGAGACTTCTTTCAAAAACATTTAAAATAGTAATGTTTCCAAACTTTGGAACTCTTGGTGTCACAATTAAACTCTGTCCTTTTAACTGACATCTCCGCACATCTGTGCTCTTGTGTCTTTCAGGTTTCGGTCATTAACACAGTGGACACCTCGCATGAGGATATGATCGTGAGTATCTCCATCCATCTTTACTTTTACTGCATCTTTCTCAACATTATGACTCTGATTTGTCGTTCTGTGTCCAGCATGACGCTCAGATGGATTATTACGGCACCAGACTGGCCACCTGCTCCTCTGATCGCTCTGTGAAGATCTTTGACGTCAAAAACGGAGGGCAGATCCTTGTGGCTGATCTGAGGGGGTATGTGAAGCACGCAACTAAAACTAGGATTTCTATTGATTCGATTTTAAGTCTAATTCTTACTCTCTTATGGCAGCCATGAGGGTCCCGTGTGGCAGGTGGCCTGGGCTCACCCCATGTACGGCAACCTCCTGGCATCCTGCTCCTACGACAGGAAGGTGATCATCTGGAAGGAGGAGAACGGCACCTGGGATAAGATGTATGAATACACAGGCCACGACTCCTCCGGTAACTTCACGCTTTTGGTTGTCATATCAAACACTGTGACGTAGAAATTCATCCCACTGTGGGCAATCACACATTCGGTTCTCCTGCAGTGAACTCTGTTTGCTGGGGACCGTATGACTTTGGGTTGATTCTGGCCTGTGGCAGCTCAGATGGAGCGATTTCAGTGTTGACCTGTTCTGGAGATGGACACTGGGATATTAAGAAGATCAACAATGCACATACAGTGAGTTTAGCCTTTTATATGACATCTTAAAAAAAATAAATATATATATATATATATATATATATATATATATATATATATATATATATATATATATATATATATATATATATATATATATATATATATATATATACAGTTGCCAGAAAAAGTATGTGAACCGCTTGCAGAATCTGTGAAAATGTGAATAATGGAACAAAATAAGAGAGATCATACAGAATGCATATTATTTTTTTAGTTCTGTACTGAATAAGATATTTTACATACATTTCTTTAGTCCCTTGTTTGTTCTGAGCAGTTAAACTGCCCAATGTTCTTCAAACAAATCATCCAGGTTCTGCAAATTCTTCAGTTTTCCAGCATCGTTTGCATATTTGAACCCTGTAAATATGTATGATTTTGAGATCCATCTTTTCACATTGAGGACAATTGAGGGACTCAAACACAACTATTTAAAAAGGTTGAAACATTCACTGGTGCTCCAGAAGGAAACACGACGCATTAAGAGCCGCGGGGGGTGAAAACTTTTGAACAGGATGATGTCCAATTTTTTGTAAATTTTAATTATCAATTTCTTTCATTTAGTACTGCCCTTCGGAAGCAATGGAAGATACTTGGATGTTTTCGCCTCCCCGGCTGTTAATGCATCATGTTTCCTTCTGTGTGAATGTTTGAACCTTTTTTAATCATTGTTTTTGAGTCACTCAATTGTCCTCAGTGTGAAAAGATGGATCTCAAAATCATACAGTTCCTGCTGGAGAGGGTTCATTTGCAGGACCTGAAAGATTCTTTCTGAAGAAAAGTTAAAGGATTAGTTCACTTTAAAATGAAAATTTCCTGATAGTTTACTCACCCCCATCTTATCTAAGATGTTTGTGTCTTTCTCTCTTCAGTTGAAAAAAAATGTAGTTTATGAGGACAACTTTCCAGGATTTATCTTCACATAATAAACTTAAATGGCAACCAAAATGTTGAAGGTTCAAATAAATGCATCTTCAAAGCGCTTCGAAGGGCTTCAGAGGCTCTGTGCTATCCCAGCTGAGGAATAGGGTCTTATCTAGCGAAACCATTGGTCATTTCAAGAAAAAACAAAACATTATATACTTTTTAACCTAAATTGCTCATCTTGCGCTGCTCTGCGACGGGCCACGGATTGCGTAATCAGACGGCGTTAGACGTAGGCGGAAGTACTAAATATTATCCAATTTTAATGTTATTTTTAATGTGATGATTTGAAAAACAAAAAGTTTAAAGGTGTAGGTGACTTTTACCCCTTTTCCACCAAGGCAGTGCTAGAGCTAGATCGGAGCCAGAGCTAGTCCCAGTTCATAGTTGGTTCAACTGAGGAGCCAGCTAAGAACCGTTTGCGTTTCCACAGGCTAGAGAGCCACAACAGAGCCAGGTCTTACGTCACTGTATACGTCTCATCTTTCTCAGCAGCAACGCTAGCGGGAAACACACACACACACACCAGGCTTGTTTGAGATGCATCGGCGCTGCGCAGACCGATCCACGTATAATATTTAAAAAAACGCATGAGTGAATCAAAAGCATAAGGAGTCGTGTGCTCTCCCTGGACTCGTTGTCATACGGCGATCGGTCTCTGCACAGCACCGCTGCGAACAAGCCTTCCATCAACAATGCAAACGTTGTGTTACTGTTGATTCACATGGCTTTACGATCCTACATCGGCATCAAAACACAACGAAAACACAGCGAATCCAACGCATTCGTGCAGTTCGCCGTAATTAGCATAGACGGAGATTACAAACGAGCAGCAGCTGTTAGCTCCATTAGCTGCTATTTCAACAATGGCGGATCTCAAGTCTGTGTTCGTCTTGTTGACCCCGCCCCCAGTGCCTGACGTAATCGGTTCTTACTCCTAGCCCTGTTCTAGCCCAGCAATGTTTTGGTGCTACTTAAGAACCACTTTTCCTGGCTCGGAGCTGGAGCTTTGGGTGTGGAAACACAAAGAACCGATTTGGAACTAGGCTCTGGCTCCAATCTAGCTCTGGCTCTGCTTTGGTGGAAAAGGGGTATTTGTGGCAAACAAGCACTTTTATTAAAAAAAAACCCACTATAACAAAGAGAGAGGGTGACAAGAGGAGCACTTATAATAACAATAATAATAATATATATACATATGTATATGTATGAATAATTCTGATGCAAAAGCCTCTAAAAGCCACTTTGGTCAAAAATAAGATAACGATACTGAGTGAATGCTCTCCGTATATAGTATACGTTCATAAAATACTTTCACTTCAAAGTTGGATAAATCCCACTAAATCCCAGCCTCAGCCCATTAGTACTGGTACTTGGGTAGAAACCTATACATAGAAGCCTGACAGAAATGCTTATTTTAACGAAAAAACGTCAGACGGACTTAGAGGATCTTGCATCTGAAGTCTTCATATATACCACTCCTTAATATATGGGAAAAATTAGGGAGTCACAATGAAAAACAAAAAAAGTTTTTTCGAATTGTGACTGAATTACACAGAAAACAATTAAAGAGTGCTCCTTTTATAATCACTGAAGCTGTCGGTCAGTTCAGTGTGATACTATAAAAGAACAATGGTATATTTAATGAGTAGAATATTAAAATTTTCCCTACAACATTAATGTTAATTTTATCTGCATATCAATTCAAGCTCAGTGTTCAATTTCTAATAAACAGACATGTAATATTATTTACTGCAAAACAATAGTAATTGTATGATTAAATTAACTTACATTTTCCTTAAATTTTAACATTTGAGAGCAGTGGCACCTGCCCCACCAAGTTCTACAGATGTTTTCTCAAATGTTAATCATTTGATTATTAAATGTTTTTAATTTAATTATTTAATTCAAGTTTGACTAACCTTCGTAAAGCATTCAAAAACTGTTAACACCTTTTGCATTCCCAGGTCAGTTTTGACACTGTGGAGCGTGAGCTTTTAAAACAGTCATAACTTTTAATATTACTTAATAACTTCTATATTAACATAATATTACTTAATAATAAATACACACTCCATGTATACATTTAAGAAATATTTGCATATACTGTGTATATATATATATTTATATAAGTTATCTTATATAAATATATATAAAATATTGACATTTATATATAACACATTTTTCTTAAAAATATACATGCGTGTGTGTGTATTTATATAGGCCTATACATAATCACACATATATTATTTAAACACAAACTTTCATTTTTATGCGATTAATCGTGATTAATTGATTGCCCAGCACTATTATAAATCAAATATTTGTTTTCCTGAATGCTGATTGGAGAATACATTCAATATAGAGGCTACTGTCGAGTATGGTATATGTCATACAAGTCTGACCTAATTTATTGTACTTCATCCTGTTCTTTGAGTTTTTACATGGTTTCTTTATGGCAGATCGGCTGTAACGCTGTGAGTTGGGCCCCAGCTGTTGTCCCAGGAAGTCTTATTGAGCAGCCAACAGGACAGAAGCCCAACTACATCAAGAGATTTGTGTCTGGAGGCTGTGACAATCTGGTCAAGCTGTGGAAGTGAGTGCAGCCCTTATTTTACAGTGCACAGTGACGAGCACCTGCTGTCAGCTACTACACTTGGTCATAAATTGAATCTAATCTAAATAGACCCACACAGAATTTAACAGAATAATAAAAAAAAGAATTAAAAGTTGGTTTTAATTTCTACATTATGCTGGAAATATATTTAAATATATTATAATGGTGCTGAGAGTGCTACATTCTTATTGGTGCTGACAGCATTATCAAATTAGCCAATATGTCAAATGCTATTTCTTATTTTTTTCACTGGTTTATTTTACCGTGCAAACAGCAGCATACATAACAGATGCTGGATTCACATTATCAAATGTTCACGCACCTGCAGCCATTCTGACAACAGAGAAAAACAGAATACAATATCAATAAAAAGCATAAAATAAATAGTCCTACACTAAATATTTTTCACTTAAATAATTACCAAATTAAGATGACAAAACTAAAATACACTGAATCCATTTAAAGCTTTGAAGAACCGGAATAGTTTTTTTTCCATCAGACTAAATTTTGTTTGTTAAATAAAAATAGCAGGCCTACCTCAATCCACAACTTGTATGGTTTTTATTTTTTAAAAAGTAACATGTCTAACGTTAAGTGATGTGGGTTAGTCTGGAGCGCAGCCTGTTGACAGTTAGACCCGCAGCAGAAAACACCCTCTCAAGCCTTGTTTATACTTTCATCTGGCTCCGCAGCGCGAGCCTCTGCTGACTGTGCACGTGCCTTGTCCGTTTGGGGACGTGTTTATACTCGACACGTTCGGCGTTGGGCTTTTTTTTTTAAACGACCATCAGGAAACAGTGGCGAGAAGAACATATGTGACAATGTTTACTTAAAGGTAACATGAACTGGCTTTTTTTATTTTGATATATTGTTGTCTGGGGTCAACAATGACGTTCGCGTGGTTTTTACATTAAAAAATATCATAATGAATAAGTAATAGGCTATTTTCTCCCTGATAAACGCTCGGTTTTGATGGGCGTGCCGCACTAAAGACTTGGAAGTAAATGCCCACGGCTAGGATTGGATAAGATTTGCATATTTAATGAGCTTCAGCTCCCTCAGTACATGTGGGGATTGTTTTGAAAGCGTTTGGGGAAACGCTCACAGGACTCGCGAAATGCCTTTATCAAACAAACACAATGATTCATCTCTCTTCCACCCGCGATTGATTGGAATGTTATTTTTGTATTACTTGGCCCGTCTGATCGGTGAATAACCGTGACCCGTACACACACGCATGCGCGCGCAAGAAAGGAATGTTATTTCACTATTTAAGATAGCCCGTCGGCAGGCCGGTGCTACGTTTTGGTAGCCCGTCTGATAAACACAGCCCCGGGACTTACAAGTCCGAGTCTGATCATGAATGTACCAATAACACCACATCAAGCCTGTGAGGTATGTAATCAATAGATATCAAACGATCTGTAACAGTGCAATACTAACACATATAAAAAAAACATGTTTTACTCACGTAAGTGTGTTGCGCCGTTCCTGTCGGATCCTATATAGAAGGCACAGCATTGTGTTTTAATCTCAATATGTCTGCAAATCCAGTGTCGACATCTATCTTATTTACAATCGATTCTGCGGTGAAATGAAGCGAAAAAACACGCAAGGTAGCTCCACGAGTCGGTGGGCGGCCTTGAGGCGGCACGTCTGCATCCTATGACGCAAGTGGTCGACATATTCCGAGATCTCTCGTTTTATGGGCCTGGTGTCAATAATAGCTTTTCTTTGACTGACAAGGACGTTTTCAGCTCTGAAACTTCTCTGAAACAATTCTTATATCACAATTAACTTTTATATATTAAAGGCTCAAGGGAAAGTTGATTTCTCAATTCAGCACCCCTTTAAGTAAACTTTACCAAAACCACACTACAAAAAGCCTTAAACAAGGCTTCAAGTGGGACTGATGCCCCGGGAATACAGAGATAATGCCTCGCTAGAGTGGCCAGCCTTGGGAAGCGCCTTTCATTTGCTTTCCACTAGTCTAGAGCTTGTGTCCTACTGCTGTATTTTAATACAGCGTAGCATATTTTGCAAGTAACTTCGTTGCCCTTTCTATCGAAATGGTCCCACACAGTAGGCCAATTGTTTCATTGCTTCATTTTGCGAAATATGTCTGTGTAGACACTAGGGGTGGTACGGTTCACAAAACCCACGGTTCGGTTCGTGTCACGGTTTTCGGTTCTGTACGGTTCTTGTTGTTGTTGTTGTTTTTTTATCGTTAACACTCAAGAAATTTACTTCAGCATATGATATATAGCTTAATCATCCACAATTAGGATACAGTATTAAAAAATTGTTATATCATGTAGAAGTTGTTTCTTAACTGGCATTGGTGTAACATTTTTCATGTTAATCATGTCAATTTTGATCAGAACAATGCACTGTGGCTTTAATTCAGCTGACCTGATTAACAAATTTCACCATGAAGTGTTCCGTGTTTCACAATCACCATATGACATCCAGTGCTGTGAAAAGAAAAAAAAATTCATGAAAACACAACACTGCCAGAAGTTTTTGCCCAAACTTCAAAGGCATGTTTAAATTATTAAAGCTAGAAGCATCTTAACTTTTAAATGTTACATTTATCATGTGATCTACTTATATACAACATGTTATATGCATGTGTGTATGAGACAGAGGGGAACACGGTCGCATCTGCAGCAGATATGCTGCCCATCATAAATCAAAGCATGAGACAGACAGGGGTCGGAGGAGAACACCGGAAAATGTGTCAGAATGGACAATATTTGTCTGTATTTGCAATACACGAGCCGCGGTTCAGCTGCACGAGACAAACACTACCAGTGTGAATGCACAACGGGCGCGCGCGGCTCCCGCTCTCCATACGCACTGCATCTGCCCTGCCTGCTATACGTCGCTGGCGCATCCTCCAACTCCGGGCAGCCTTCCTTATCTCTCCCACTTGCATTTCTACACGTGACGTGACCTGCAGTACTCCACTTTACTTTATTTTACTGTATGCACACACACACATGCGCACACACACACGCACCTCTTATTTCACGCGAAAAGGACACCCACTGTCTAAGGTAACATACGGGCACGAGGATACATTGCGCATGCGTCGAAACCGTGCGACGCACACACTCCGAACCGAGACAAGCGAACCGAACGGTTCGTTTTTTTTTTCATGTACCGTGCCACCCCTAGTCGACACGTGTGGTTGCATCTGTCGACGCGCCCTGTGAGTTAACAAATACAGCATATTTTTCTTTAACCATGCAGCAAAAAAAAAAAAAAAAAAACTTTTAAACCATTTAACTGATGTATTAATCTGTCAAAATTCTTACTTTTGGTTAACGGTTCAATATGAGCGTCCCTACTTACAGCACATGCCGGAAATGAAACGCCTATTACCGTATCAGAAATTCAGCTCTGAATCTTCCTCAGCACTTGATACACAGTCAAACGAACTGTAACGATGGCGTCGGTTTTTTTCTGTGCGAGTCCTCATCCTTTTGAAGTGCATGCAAAGTGGATTCACAGTGCAGAAATCTTCTCGACATGTCAACAAAACAAACCAAACTCTTTCAGGTCTCAGCTACAACTACAGTGTTTGAGAGTGTTGAGTCAAAGTAGACATTGTTTTCGGGAAGCCAGTGAGCACCATAGACTGGCATTATGCAAATGTTACATTGCTACGTAGGTATGTAACAAGAAGTGAGACTGGACTTGCTGAAGACTCGTTTCTGCAGTTCAGAATCGATTCTTTTTTTTTTTTAAGGAGACAACTTTAATTGTCATGTACTTCAATCTTTAAAACATTTTACATTCACAAACAGCTATTACTTACTGAATGAACTGAACGAAAGGTAATATCTGAAAAAGCATAATAGGGGCACTTTAAAAGAATAGTTCACTCAAAAATAAAAATTCTATTATTATTTGAGTAGGAAATACAGTGTGCGTCAAGTTATGTGCTGACATTCATACTTTCTCCCCAGGGAAGAGGACGGCCAATGGAAAGAGGACCAGAAACTGGAGGCGCACAGTGATTGGGTGAGAGATGTTGGCTGGGCTCCTTCCATTGGTCTGCCCTCCAGCACAATTGCCAGCTGCTCACAGGTAATCACAGCCAAGTGCTTTACTCTAAATATTGCACTGGGTGATAATGTAAACGATTATTCAAGTGTCAATGTAAACGATAATTATAATAAAAATACAATTGAAGTAAATTTAATACATTTTCATTTTATTCCTGTAGCTCAAATAGTAGAGCATGGCGGTAACAACACCAAAGTGTTTTGATTCCTTAGGAATGCTTGTGTTAAGATGTATACCTTGAATGCAATATAAGTTGCGTTGTATAATTCTGTCTGCATTACGCATAAATCTATTATGTTATAACATAGGATGGTCGTGTGTTTATCTGGACGTGTGACGACCCAGCCGGTAACACATGGACTGCCAAACTTCTTCACAAATTCAACGACGTGGTGTGGCACGTGAGCTGGTCCATCACAGGAAACATCCTGGCTGTGTCAGGAGGGGACAACAAAGTATGTAACTGTCAAATATTAATGTAATTTATTCACTCTCGTGTTGTTCCAAATGCTTACGACTTTCTTCTGTATAACACAAATGCCAACATTTGTTACAAAAGATTTTTTTAAATGTTTTTGCAAGACGTTTCAGGTTAACGGCATTTATTTGAGCAAAAATACAGTAAAACCAGTAATATTGTGAAATATTATTACAATTTATAAAATAACAGTTTTCTATTTCAATATATTGTAAAATGTAATTTATTCCTGTGATCAAAGCTGAATTTTCAGATATCATTACTTCAGTCTCACAGTGTCCTTCAGAAATCTTTTTCCGAAAAATTTTATGCTCAAGAAACATTGCTTATTCTTCTTATCAACATTGAAAATATTTTTGTTTAAACTATACGTTTTCTAATGGTGTGTTCACACCGGACGCGATTTGCGCGAGTGATTTACATGTTAAGTCAATGCAGAGACGCGAAATGGCATTCTGCGGCGCGATCCGCGCGAATGAGGCGGCGAGATTCGCGCGAATGAGGCGAATTGAGCGTTTGGAACGCGCGAATCGCTCAAGTTGAAAAATCAGAACTTTGACGGATATTCCGCGCCGCGTTAACCAATCACGAGCTTGCTCTAGTAGTGACGCATTTACAAGCGGAGGCAGAAATCCGAACAACAATGGAGGACAAGATAATCGTGGCTGTATGTGGATACCCGGAGCTGTATGATACATCATCCTATCACTACAGGAACAGGAATAAAAAGGATCTTGCTTGGAAGAAAGTGAGTGAGGAGTTCGGACAGTCAGCTACCCTCTCAACAAAATCTATGTCAATCTATGTCTATGTCAACGAGACTGGAGCAGAAAAAAAGAGCCAGAGCCAGCGGCAAATGTGAGAAGGACTAGCCGAGGAAAGGCGGGTCTCGCCGGGTTAACGAGCGCGGAATGTTCTGATCGCCTGGATCTCACAACTCCGAAAACGCCAGATAAAATGCTCCAATAGGCACTCTTTTTATAAATTAACCACAGACTTGAGCTTTAAACAACTATATTATCGCCTGAAAAAGTCTTTAAACTACGTTTTGTCACACATTAATAGTAGTATTTTTTACAAAAAAGACGTCAAGTGACCGAGACGAGCTGGCTCATATAGGCTCATATAGAAGCCCCTCCCATGACGCGAATTCGTGTCTGTTGTGTAGTTGTCACACCCGAATTTCACATGCGAATGAAGCGAGTAAACTCAAAATGTTCAAGCGTCCACCTTCGCGCGAATCGCGTCTGGTGTGAACGCCACATAAGGATTCTTTAATAAATGGAAAGTTCGAAAGAGCAGCATTTATTTAAAATAGAAATCTTTTGTAACATTATAAATGTTACAAAAGTATAAACTACTGTCACTTTCGATCAATTTGATGCATCCTTGCTTAATTAGGGCCCAAGCCCTGAAAGGGCGCAGAGCCCTATTGTTCTTCTAAGGACAATTTAGTTTTTTCGACTATTCGGGCACTTTTGGGGCCCTTACCATGCTCAAAAACTCTTGAAACTTTGCACACACATCGGAATCTGCAGCCATCAGGGCCGGACCAAAGCTGGTACCCGGGCGTGGCAGGGGTGCTCGACAGCGCCCCCTTAAGTGGGGTCTGAAAACTTGGTCCATATATCAAACACACTTGCACGCACATGTATGAAACTCGGTACACATATGGAGCTCATCTGGCCGAACAACTTTTGTGCTCTGTTATACGTCAGCCCAACAGGAAGTGAGCAATTATGGGTTGTTCGGAAAACGCATGCTCTGGAATTTGATATACTCCTCCTAGAAGATTCACCCAATCAGTGCCAAACTTGGTCAGCATGAAGTGAACATATTGAGGATGCTAAATTGCGAGCAGATTCTTGATATCTCGAACGGTTTGGCCGTGGCGAGGAGACAAATTTATGGCGAGAAGTGTGTTATAAATTCTGCAAACATTGACTGATTTGGATGAAACTTCAGCTGTGTGTTCGTTTTAAGAGGCAGATCACATGGGGCTCCCTATTGTGAGTCAAAGTTATAGTGCCACCAACTGGCAGCAGGAAGTGTGTCATTTACAAAATGCTTTATAATCATCATCTTATTTTTACCCGATTTACTTCAAACTTCATCAGTATGATGTCAAAAAAATTGCAGATGTAAACCTAAACATGCTCAAACTCATGAAACTTTGCACACATCAGAAGTGGTGAAAATTTACATCTGATGGTTTCAGAATTAGGTGTGGCAAAATGGCTCTATAGCGCCACCTACAAAATTTCAATTAAGCGCCATTCATGCTACGTTTCATATATGAGTATGAAAATTCGATAGACGCATTTAACAGCCCAATACCTACAAAAAAGTCCCTGGGCGTCAAATCTAAAAAAACCAACAGGAAGTGAGAATTTTCTGTCCCTAAATTGGTGCAGTTTTTTGCCATTGTCAAACGTTGTACTTTAACAAATTCCTCCTAGAGATTTAATCAGATCAACATCACATTTGCACAGTCTAATCTAAAGGCCTTTGCAAAGTTAAATTGCGAAGATCTTGGGTTTTCGCTGAAGGGCGTGGCGTGTCCGTGGCGGCCTCACAAATTTTGATGTTTCGCCATGACACAAGCAGTTGTTGTAACTCGGGCATGCAATGTCCGATCTGCCCAAACTTCACATGTTTGATAAGAGTCCTGGCTTGAAGACATCTACATGCCAATATTCAAAATTATAGTGCCACCAACTGGCAGCAGGAAGTGTGTCACTTTCAAAATGCTTTAAATCACTGTCTTATTTTCACCCGATTTATTTCAAACTTCATCAGTATAAATGTCAAAACATGGCAGATATAGACATATGAATGGATTCCTGATATTTTAAATACTGTTGCCATGGCAACATGTCAAAGTTTAATAATCTTTTTGGGTGTTTTTGACACTGTTAGCATGCTTGAAATTGCATAACTCGACAGACACATCAGAGATGCCGTCCAGAAGATGCGGGCAAAGACTTAGAAACGGGCGTGCTGGAGGGCTCAGTAGCGCCATCTTTGACAAAAGTGGGGGAGTTCGTTGTAGCTACAGTCACCAAACTCTGTATATATATTGTACTCTTCAAGTCGGACTATTTTCTAATTTACAGTCATAGCTCCGACCAACAGGAAGTGAGATATTTTCTTTAAAATTGTAAATAAAAAGGCTCTGAGTTTCTATAAACTTATTTTATATAACTCCTTGCATGGAATGGACACCAAAACTTGGTCAACATGAAACAAAGGGGTACCTCTCTCTCTCTCTCTCTCTCTCTCTCTCTCTCTCTCTCTCTCTCTCTCTCTCTCTCTCTCTCTCTCTCTCTCTCTTCTCTCTCTCTCTCTATCTCTCTCTCTCTCATCTCTCTCTCTCTTCTCTCTCTCTCTCTCACTCTCTCTCTCTCTCTCTCTCTCTCTCTTTCTTTCTTTCTTTCTTTCTTTCTTCTTTCTTTTTCTTTCTTTTCTTTCT